>SSNU01000110.1:0-107002 GCA_012064415.1 Gyrodactylus bullatarudis
AGTGAATCACAGTATAGTGATGAACTAGCAGCAATTAATATCAAAGTATATAACAATCACAGTATAGTGAAATAGAAAGTTATAAAGTGATATTAAAGTCGAATTGGAGAGTAAAACAAGAGCAGAAAAACAAAGTGTACAAAAGAATAAAAAATAAAGAATTGTTATAACAAGCCGCGGCGCGGCATTCTTTTCTCTGAATTCAAATACAAACACGCTTAAATGGAAAATTTTAACATTGATTCTGTTTTACCCCCAAAGGTCCCTAATGTCGATGAGGAGTCCCAAGACAGTAGGTTTAATGGTTCCCTGCCGGATAGCAACCCTGTTAATACTTGGTATCAACTATTGATGGATCCCAAAATCCAACAGGCCCTTTCCATTCCCGGAATGCAAACGTTGCTGAATCTAAAAGGACAGTTCTTTCCTTTACAAATCTCTCTGCTAAAGTTACTTTTGAACTTGAAAAAATTCAAAGAAGGTTTCTCCGCTCCAACCTTGGCCCTCTATCTTAAAGATTACTTCTATCTAAAGCCCAACTCTTTCCATTGTGGTTACGCAGGCTTTCATTTTCCATCTCCCTCCAAACTCAAACTAGGGAGGACTCTCTATCTCCACATCACACCAGGAATCATATCAAATTCACCTCTCTGATTACAAACACCAAATGCCTACATTATCACAAAATTGATATTTATTGTCTCACTGGACTCCAAATCAGAAACATTTGCGCCTTTCTATTCATGTTGATCCCAGATTCTTCAGATTTAAACTCCAATTACTTCGAAAAAACTACTAATTGTGATTTATTATTTATGCATTACGATTCATTCTATCATCATTGATCTATATATTTTTTAATAAAACCTTTCTATCGAAAAAATGTTTCGTTAACAAGGCTTGGCCTATAGCCAAAGGAAAAAAATGGCCTGTCAAGTTTTTCTCCTATCTTTCGGCGGAGAGCTGAGCTTTTTAGATTGTTTAATTGCCCCTTTTTACCCAATTATGTTATAGTGAATGGCTTGAAAACCTGTTAAGTTCTCCTCAATTCGAGTGTTTAAAGAAAACACTTTGAAACGAATAAAGTGCTTGATATCTTAGAGAAATAAAGAGGCTTAATAAGTTTTTAAATATAGAAGATAGATAACCACAATTATTTTTGTAATTTTTAAATATAATCTCATAATTAAATAAAAATCTATTATATATATATATAGATACATAAAACTATCTGAATAGAATATTATAGATAAGACACTAAAACAGAGCCTGGAATACATCTTAGCAGCTCCAAGAGCTGATTTTATTGAACATTAGCTTCTCAGCAAGAAGTATCTGCCAAGACAATCATCAAGTGCCGAAAGTTATTTGATGATAATTTCCTTCAATACAACCACAATATGACTGGAGGAGTTGGTATGACATTTGATGTTGTCGAATCCCATTTGTTCAAGAGGAAATACCACAGAGGTCGAGTCCTTGCCTATTAGCACTTCTGGGTCGTGGGAGCTATCTTCGTAGAAACAAGACAAGTGAGGCTACAAGTTGTTACTCACAACTTGTGACTCAAAGACCTCAAGATGCATTACATGATTTTATTCGAAGATCGATAACAGTGAAGTTAGGGCCTATTATAATTTAAAATTTCCTAACTCCTTACTTACACACACCTTCTCGTTTGCAGGTTATGTTACTTTCAATCCCAACTATCAATTAGGCTTCAGTGAAACAGCTTTAATCATATCTATTTAATTTATATTTCAGATAAGAGCAAAGCAATGTATTTTCAATGTATAAATCAATGAGAATAGCGTTAACATGTTATGGATATTTTTTCTGATTGTAGTGTCTTTTTTCACGATAAAGTATAGTTTATCATCTATTTTGCCGTTTTTATAATCATCATCAATTTTTTCGCTATGTAATAAATTGATAAAATTGGTCGGTAGGTCTTTAATTGTTCTAACAAATTGGTATTTGAATAGCAAATCCTTCTTTTCCATGATGTGAAAAATCGATGCTGAAAATAATGCTATCAATGTAGAAATAGTTCCTGCACACAAAGTAATTGATTTAGGATTAAATATACTGTCACTAATGATCATGCTTCCAACTTTCATTTGAAATGAAATTTTTGAACTTATGAATGTTAAGATTATACCTCCAATGCTCAGAAGAACTGTAGCCTTATGTAGAAAGTTTCCCGATCGAATACAGTTGAATATCCTCTTAGCTAAACTGTCTGATTCTATAATTATCAAATCTGCATTTCTTGATATAAGTTGATCGATCTCTTTCTCTTGAAGTTTTAATGAATGATCCGAATTTTTCCTTATTATTGCAAATTTGTTATTGATAACCCAGTGCATGATTTAACACAAACTCAAGCTTGTGGTAATTGTAAGATCACCAGGTTTTAAAGCAGTAAGTAAATCAAATTGATTTAATTTTCTATAGAACTCTTTATCCCCGCTCTATAATAGAGGCTCTATTTCTGACTGTACATATTAAAACAAAATATGTTTTTCCTAGTCTGTTGTTTGTACAAATCCATATTTCAAAGTTTGTAAATAGTATTTACTAAATACTAAATAGTATAGTTTACTAAATACTATTTATTTACTAATTAATAATATTATCGAAATAAATTTACCGATGGCTTCAAAATTCTTCCAGTCATTTAGAAAACAGTCTAATCCTCAAATTGTCCAAAAACGAGATTTTACTCTAAATGAATCTCAGGGTAAATATTTTAATGTCAAAGTAATCCTATGTTCTTAATTTATCTTTTAAGAATACAGATTATGGATTTATTGAAGAACCTTCGTCCGTATCATATGATCCAATACTTGAATTATTAGCTATTATAAATAAAGATGGAAAAATTCAAATTTTCGGCAAGCCTGGTTTTCTTGTTTCGGGATATGTCAAAACCAACTCGCCACCTCTCCAAATATATTTTGTGCCAGGAACAGTAAGAAATACTAGTTAATTTTTAGTTTAAAATAATCATACTGACAATTACTGATGACATTCATGTAATAAGATTTGGAAACGAATCTCGCATAGTTAGTTTAGTTGAAGAAGCATTTTGTCCGGAAATTTCAATAGAAATGCTTCGTATAATCAATTCATCTGAGTCATATTCAACTTCCATTGCGAATATAACTGCCATGACTGTTTCATCTGATGGATGTTACATATATATTGGAAATGAATGTACTGCAATCGCTATCATACAAATTGAAAAAATATCCCAAAATCTTCGTTTAACAGAATCAGAAATGTATGAAAATAAATTTTTTCGTGCCTGCATGAAAGATCAAAGAAGTTCACAATATTTGTCTCACATAAATGGAGCTGTTGTTATTTTATTAGAGAGACCTGGTCATCAAGGCCAACTTCTAGTTGGGTTTTCTACTGGTTTATGTCTGATAATGGACTACAGGAAAAGAAACTTGATTGCGTTATTACCTTGGAATCATCATCTAGAGAGCGCTGCTTGGTGTGGTGGAAGTGGATATCCAACAAGTAGTAAGTTTTCTTATCATTATAATATGATATCGGAAATTCTCTTTTCAACAAATACATGTATGTATATTTGAGTTATACATTTTTTATTTGTATTTAACTATCGATTTTTCGATTTTTTTTCAAAATGGGCTGTTTAATTTTACATAAAGCTTGCTTTACCTCTTTTTGAATAATTTTTTCTCTAATCAGTTAATATTTCAATGTTTTATCTTCTCAAAATTTTTTTAAAATATTGATTGCACGACATACAATCATTCATACAAAGTTACTCAATGAATTTTCGAATTTGAAATGTGTTCTTTTATTTTATCGAAAAAATTTTTAGTGGGCCAAACAGCTGCAACACCTCCTTGTGAACTAGGGGATCGATTGATATGTAGCTTTTCAGATGGATCCATGAGTGTTTGGCCTCTTCAGAGAATCGCCGGAGATAATAATGTCAAATTTATTGAGGAATCAGTACCCATTTTGACTATGGAACAGGCACCTTTAATGCCATATGGTAAACTAATCCTCCAATACTGCATTAGTATTTTATTTATTTTGATAAAATTTAGGTCCTTTTCCTTGTGAAAAAATTACAAAAGTTCTTTGGTTGCCTTCATCCGGGTGAGTGTATTTATTATTTTTTTTACTTTTTGGGTTTGTTTTATAACATTTTTATCTACCAATGATACTCTTATAGTGAGCAGTAGTAGTGTGATTTTTTTCCGAGCAACTCATGAGAGTACTTTCTTTTCTGATAGAATTTAGTGCTCAGATCATGTTTTGCATATTATTAAAGCGTGAAAATCATCCTCCATTATGGCATTGCCCATTTTTCCCACAATATTCCACAGACATGATAAAACAACGGAATTTACCTTGAAGGCCCTCTTGATGATAAGATTACTATTTTTGAATATGAAACTTTAGAAACACGTTAAATAGCCAAGATATTTCGGATTTTAGTGATTGCTTAGTAAAAATTCATTTAATATTGAGGGGCGATTTGAAAAATTCTGGATTTTTAAAATTGAATGACATAATGACGAAGCATTTTTGACACATAATTCAATACTTCAAAATACTTGGAATTGATAATTATAAATGAGAATTATAATTCTGGTTGGTACAAAAATAAAGTTGAAAATTTCCCTCTACCCTAATGAGCAGAGAACTTCCAACTTGCTCTATCTTTCTAAATTCTTTTTTCATGTTGTCTCTATAAAAATTAACTACAGGATTTGTTGACTTTACATTTTAAGAAAATTTTAAAAACACCTTCTAATTGAAATTTTTTTAGAGGTGGTATTACCGCATTAATTGGTGGAATGCCAAGTTCAACTTATAAAGAAAAGAGTACAATAAGTTTATTACGTGGCACAAATATTGACAATGCAACAAAAATGAATATGATTAAAGCTCATAGGAGAGCCAATGAGATGGGATTAACGTGTACAACAGCCCTTGAGAATATAAATAAAATGCCGCCTGTTCAAGTTTTTGATCCTGATGCTCCAGAACACGTCTGTTTTGAATTAAGTAGTAAACTCATTGATGCAATACCGATTGGGCCAGCATGTGGTCCCATTCAAGGTCTATTTCTCTTATGCAAAGAAGAGGCTCTACTCATAGATCTCGAATCAGAAAAATGGCCTCTCTTTAAATTGCCTTATTTAAATTGTCTCCAAAGTTCACCAATTATATCAATGCATCTAGCTTCAGACGTGAGAATAAAAACTCTAAAATATTTGTACAAAGATTTAAAGCTATCTCCTATAGGTTAATCAATTTTTCATTGATCAACTCAATGACTATGCGAAGATTGATGATAATAAAAAGAATTGGAGCACAAAACCTTGGCCTATTCAAGGAGGTGATGTTGAAATTATTGGTCAAAAAATTGATAATAATGATGTAAGTGTTAAACTCTTGTTATTATTCCTGTTATCTTATAAAATTATAAGTTATAACTTATAAGTTGAGCCTCAGAAAAAAAATAAAAAATTGAAAAATAATATTTTTAGATTTCAAGGTATTTTTAATAGTACTTTATCGCGAATTTACCAAAAACACTTTCATAAACTTTTTATAAGCAAACCGAATAAAAATATGAAAAAACCAATTAATGTTTAAATTAAATTAAAATATCGAGATAATTTCAAAATAAAATGGAAGATTATTTTTGAGCAAATTGTTAAACAATGAAAATCATCTCTATACCTCAAAAAATTTGGATCGAGATCGTTGATATAGATGAAATACCACGCTATAATAATGTATTATTTTTCAAAATAATGCATTTAAGATCTTAAAACTTTGAAACCTGATGCCATAATAGAAAAATTTATGGGTTAATTCCAAAAGTAGCCCCAAGTGGGAATAATCCTAAAACTAACCCCATTCTAGACATTTTTTCTCACATTTAGCCCCAAATTTTTCCAAAATTAACCACATCGTAATTAAGTTCATTGAATTCTGAAAATTTTAACTTTTTTGAAATATTTGTCTTAAATTATTCTCAACTGAATGCATCGGTTATATTAGGTTGTGCGATAGTAAAAAATTTGATTGAATCCTCTTCTATGATCGGCATGTTTATTCCTTAAGAAGAGTAGTTTATGATGAACATTTCCTACTCTCAGCTTTTAACATGATTAAAGATAAATATGACATTATGAACTGTGATAATCTTCACTCTATAAAGACCATAATGAGTCATATTCGCTCTAAAATAGACTATTCTATTACTCTATTATATCTCGATCTTCACTAAAATTCCAGAATGATTATTGTAAAAATTTTGAGATTAACATGCCAGTTACAATTTACAAACTGATTCAATTGTCTCATGTGCGATATTTTAAAGAACACTCATCCAGCTATGATTTTTATTTTTTCAAGAAAACTAGATTAACATTTTTATTTATTTTTTATATTTTCCATTGTACATATTAATTACTCTATTTAATACAGATTAAATTTCTAACAAAAAACATAATAAGTAGTGGGACTCCAACTTGAACAAAAATTTTATCCTTCGAAACTAAAATGAATCCCAACAAATTTGGTACCATTAGAAAGATAATTAATTTGTTTGAACTTATTAGATATTTCTAGAATTGAAAAACATCAATATTTTTGATTATTTTGATTAGAAAGGTTTTCGGCAGATTGCCAGATAGGCGTATTGCTTGGGAACTGGGCCATCAGAGAACTTTCAAATTCATAAATCCTTTTTTAAAGATTCAATTAAGCGTTCTAGAGCATTCAGGTTTCATTTCGTCTTGGATAAAAATATCCGAGATTCTGTAGGCTCATTTCTCTTCAGGACAACACGAAACCCCATTTAAGAAAAGAGATAAAAACTTTTTCTCAAGAGGAGCACTTTGATATCATAGCTCATTTCCCTAATAGTCTTTATCTTACGCCGTCTGATAATCCTCAATTCAAATCTCTAGAACCTTTTCTTAAGGTCAAAAATTCCAAATCAAAAGATGTGGTAGAAAATGGATTTAATCCCCTTCTCAAATCTTAATTTGATGAATTCAATGCTTATGGGATTATAAAACTAAAAAATCTTTAGAAGACATATCTTTATTCATCAGGAAACTATTTTCACTGATGTCCAATTGATCTTTCTCAAGTTTTCTTTCAATAAAATCAGTTTTTGTAATCAGTCCCATTACTTATCGCACAACCTAATAAAGATTATGTTTATGAATTTTAAAATTTATTTATTTAAATTTAGTGTTTATTATCACTATGAATTATTAATTATAATTTAAAACATTTTTTTATAAATCTTTTTTTTCAACGATGGATATGAATTCTATGTATTCTCGGACAAGTTATTGCTTTTACAATAATCTTTCATTATTTCATCTGATGACTTTGCTAACTGTTGGGAGCTCCTATTCTTCGAAAGAGGAAGCCAAAAAATTCATTTACGATTATTCTATTGTCCCTCAGAAATCATTCAAAGTTAAGAAAAATAACGACAAGTGCTATATTTGGATCTATGTTGTTAAAGATTGTGAAATGGAGAAATATGAGCAACCTATTTTTAATTGTTAAAAGTGATAATAAAAAAATAATATTAATATTTCAAAAGAGTTGATATTTTCAGAATTACGATGGGGTTAATTTTGGAAAAATTTGGGGCTAAATGTGAGAAAAAATGTCTCGAATGGAGATAGTTTTAGGATTATTCTCAGTTTAGGGCTACTTTCGGAAATTTTGGAATTTCATGGGGCTACTTTTGGAATTAACCCAAAATTTATAGTTTTAAATGATTTTCAGAACAGAGAGAAAAGCTGATTAAAATAAGCATTGTGATACTTTTTCGCGGCTCTAGTTATATGCTATAAGATAATTACTAATTATATTTGAATACAGATAGCTAAAATTCATTTGATGAATATTTTTTGAATTCCAAATTGAAGCATGTGCTTATGATCTATTGAAAAATATGGGAATTTTAAAATTTTATGCCTTCGTCAAGTTTCCACTTTTTTGAACTTTTTAGATTTTTATATAAACAGAAATTTCTTATTTTTCCTTAATCCACTCTGTAGGGTTTTGAAATAGAGAATTGGAAAAGCAATCTTTGGTTTTCATATCAAACGTTCGATATGTAGGGGAAGAAGAACATACAGTCAAGCAGCAAAGGGTCTTCACGCATAGTGGAATGAAAAATCGTCAAGAGATTTTTATGTATGGTGGAATGTTTTGATGTATGCTTCGGTCTATAATGTAAATTTAGGCCCCTACACAATTTAGTACACATACCCATTAGAGAAAGACAATTTTTTTCCCCGGACACTTTTCTTTTTTATGCCTCAAATAGATTATCTATGCTCTGTAATTGCCGTATTCGAAAAATAAATTTAAAAATTTTGATGTTTTGATATATCATTTCCCATTTTTCCTAAAATCGGTCATTTTTTCCAAATTGACTGGATTTTTTCAGGGTGTGTTCAGAATATATTTGATATTAATTTGACGTGAAAATCTGGTTCAATAAGATCAAAGTTTGTCCAATAATTCAAAATTTATCATTTCTCGTGGTAGAATTCATTGAAAAAATGATAGCGCGAATTTGAAAATTTGACATTTTTGATTGAGATTATGCAAATCTAAATAAAATTAAAATCATAAGGTTCAAGAGGAATTATTTCTTCTTCTTTTATTTTCTATCAACTTGAACTGTTAAAAAATTTGTATTACCTTAATACCCATGTAAAGTTTTATATTGAGACGTACAGATTTTTATGTTGCCAATATGTAAAATAAATCTGAAGAGGC
The DNA here is from genome assembly GCA_012064415.1 of Gyrodactylus bullatarudis. Taxonomy (NCBI): domain Eukaryota; kingdom Metazoa; phylum Platyhelminthes; class Monogenea; order Gyrodactylidea; family Gyrodactylidae; genus Gyrodactylus; species Gyrodactylus bullatarudis. The sequence continues at coordinate 8,824 of SSNU01000110.1, forward strand.
AACTTATTTACAGTGTAATTTATAATTAGTAGTTAAAATTCGTACGTCCCAATATAAAACTTGGATATGTGTACTACAGTGTGTAGGGGCCTAAATTTACATTATAGACCGAAGCATACATCAAAACATTCCACCATACATAAGAATCTCTTGACGATTTTTAATTCCACTATGCGTGAAGACCCTTTGCTGATTGACTGTAATTTGAATTCAAGTTTTAGAAATCTTCTAAAAAATTATTCTCTCGATGTACTGATCATAAAAGGTTATGTTGAAGAGTCTTCAATGAAGACCTAAGATGATCAGTAGACATAAAAATAAATCCAGCCTTGTACATGACAACCACAGATTGATTTCTCAATTCTCCATTTCAAAAAATCATAGTGAATCACTGTGTATGTACACTGTAAAGAGAGATGGAAGAATAATTTTTGAAAATTAAGTAGGAAATTAAAATCATTTCCATGATACACATGATAGCTAGTGATTCGTAAGAATCCCTGCCCAATTTAGTAATTCTTTTATAATAGTTCATCATTTTGAGTGAGCCAAACGCTTTACTAATTACAATTTTATTTTTAGTTGAACCAACTTTACGCATCAAGTGAGGTCTTATTCACTGGTCATCAATCAGGCCATGTAAATATTTGGCTAGTTGGTCCAAATGGTTGTCTACGTCATGTTTATTCTCTGAATACAGCTAGATACTTTGAAAATGAGTTTGGAGCTCTCAATCATCAGGTGGGAAATAATATATATTTTTTAACTAAATGATACTTCTAATACACACCATTCTTTTTCAGGGTAATGAATTTGGCGAAGAAAATTCTCCCTGGCCTCCGTTCAGAAATATTGGATCATTTGATCCATATTTTGATGATGTTAGAACTGGGGTTAAAGTTGTCAAACTAGTCCATAACACTCTGATTGTTGGAACAGTCAGTGGTATTGTAAGTAAATTTAGTTAATTCCAAAAAATATACTTTTCCTTCAAAGATTTTTTTTGCAAACATAACAAACCACTTAGAAGTTAGGAAGATGTATATAAATCTCAACAAGAATTGATTTTATTTAAATTCCGTTAAATATCATGTTATAAAAAAAATTAAAAACTTTTATTGCGATAAAAGAATTCTATATTTCAACAAGAATTTTTAGATTAGCAGAGAAAATCTGTTGCACATCCGCTGATATATCGTCTAAATCCATGTGAGATCTAATTTCGAACAACTTGATATGGACAAATTTTTGTTTTTTACATTTTTCAGAAATTATTACCAAACCTTATAAGAAAGGAAAATTTTTATTTTATGATTAACCTAACTAATTTTATCGGTTTCATTCGTTTATTCAGGTTACAATATGGAAATTCGACAAGGAAATCCAACCCATCGGATCATTCAATATCTACCGAGTTACATTGGTCAGAGAATCAAGTAGCTTTTCTTGGAAAGGTCAAAAACCTCTCAAAATTATACCGATGGAAGAATTGGAATATTTCGAGAAAAACACTGAGAGGGCAACTGCTGAATTGACTCTATCATCAATTGTACAGATTTATCCCCCTGCTCCTATAACTTGTATTTCAGCAGCTCCCATTATCATATCAGACAATGAAGAGATTGGACAAATAATTGGAATCGGTACAACTCACGGATATACCCTCATATTCCATCGAACAAATGTAAACAAGGTAATTACTGAAAAAATCGGTTTCTTAAGAATCCTCTTTAATTTCTTGTCACAAAGAGAAAATCAAAACGATGTCTACGAATTAAATTACTAATTTTATCATGACATTGAATCAGGCTGATTTTTATTCATTTGAACTATTCATTACTCCAAATTAATTTCTCTTATTTTAGTCATATACTCAAGATACTTCACCGAATATCATCCTCAAAGTCTGTACACTACCTCTCAATTTTGATGCATTAAAAGAAGCTGGTCATGGTGAAAGTTGGGCTTCACGGCGTAGTAAATATTTAAAGCAAAGTTTAAGAGATTCTTTTCGAAGACTTAAAAGAAATAAATCAACTTCTAGACAAACAGTCAATAATAAATCAAATTCACCTGCAAATAATCCTCCAGAAGAGCCTAAGAAGTTAAATCAAACAAATTTGATTTCAGACTCTCGAGCTGGTATTCGAAGAACAGTGACATCTGTAAGTGATTAAATTTAAAAAATCTCTTCCACTTGACTTGATATGCATGATTCGTAGATATTTTTCTTAAAAATACATAAATGATTCTCTTTATTGAATTTACCTAATTTCAGATTTTTGGCTTCATTTCATATTTGTACAAATAAGAAAAATTATTGTAACTTATCATTAGTTACAAATAAATTAGGTTTAAAGCATGAAAATGATTTTATTGTCAAAATTTGATCGAAATAAACGAATTGAATTAGCGAAAATTTTAGCTTATATTTCTATCATTTTGGAAACGTAGCAAAGCCTAAAATTTTTATGCATTCGTAACTATCATCAATCATCGAAAAGGTTTTATTAATTATTTGGAGTGAAATAGATTCTTTTCGTGAAAAGTTGACTGTATCTGAGTAATTGATTTTTCTTTCTTATTTATCATATATTTTCTTTCAACCAATTACCAATTGCTAGGTATATTAATAATTTAATTAATCAATAACTTATTCGTTCATTATACTCTCACTTGGAGATCAACATTAACTTCCAATACAAAGTTACATTTCGAAACCAAGGCTTATAAATTCGATAATAATAATTATTTAAATTATAATTTAGATAACACGGCGTGTCACTTTTTTTCGATCAAAAGGTACTAATATAAAATTAAGTGATCTAAAATTTCATGCTGATTCTGAATTTGTCCTCAGAATTTCCAATTTGTACTTAGTTCCAGAGATAAAAGCGAAAAACAGAAATCTCAAAATTTCCCAAAACTAAAATTAAAAATTACTCAAAATCAATTAGTAGAATCAATTAAATCCTTAATATAATTAATAGTTTATGATTTAACCAATCCAGAAAGTTTTGGTGAAAAAACTTAAACTCTATCCTCTTAGGTAACTGTGGCGAGTAAGTATAATAGAGAGGTTTAAATTTTAAACTTGAAATACAAAATTCAGATCCTCAGTCTAATTATCGTCTCAAAAATAAGTGATAATTTTCGATTTATTCTCAAATGTAGCCCAAAATATTTAAATAAATTCATCAAGGATTACTCGATTTTCACTCAGAGTGCTTTCAAATTTAAGATAAAAAACAACCAATGCTGTATTAACGAAGATTGTAAAGCCTTCTCCCGTTCCAGCCAGAGAAATAAAATAGTATTATATTTAACTTGGCTTAAACTCATTTGTGTAATGTCGATCGATCAAATTAGTTTAAAATGATATTAAACCCAAATTAAATTTAACATGGAATTTGTTACTTGAAAAAGGTGTGAATATTCTTAAAAGTGAATCTGGTATTGAAACAATCCACAAAACAGTTTGGTGGACTATCAAATACTTTAGAATCTACAGTATAGCCATATAATATATAGTATATATCTGTAAATGATAAAAAATTCTCGATTCTTTTGTTAGATTAGAGATTTTTCATTACAAAATTAAATTAGAGTCGGTCTACGAATTTCAAAGAAATTGACAATTAATTGTAATCTCTTTGCATGTTTATATTCTTGAGTTCATTTATTTTTAGTAATTGAATTCATTAAAATAATAATATTAGTTAAACTTGTAAATGTATATTAATAAAGGTAGATTTAATTTGAATATAAAACAACCTTTTTCGAAAGCCTCTTCCAGACGACTCGGTACTGAGAGAGTCAAGTATCTTCTTCAGTGGGATGAGAGCTTTCTTATAATAATAGTATTCTTTCCCCTTGAAGCAAATCTCAGTTATTAATAAAAGTATTAATACAACTCTGATCAGATATAGTTTTCCTATTAAACAAAGATACAGAATTGATAGATAGAATTATGAAAAAATACTTGCATGAATAGATCATGTTTGAGAGTTGGTACTCGAAATCTAAGCAAGTATAAAGGATTTCTTCCAAATAATGTCAATAAAATTTTAACGATTTTTAAAATTTAACTTGCTTAAAATTTATTGATTGGGGAACTTTAAACAAAGAAATTTTAAGCAAAAACATGACTAAACTATCCTTTTTAGAATTCAAAAATGAAATCAAATACTGGTTTATCGATAAATTCAAATGAAATACTTGATGCGGGTCAAATAAAGGCAGCTGGCTTCAATCCCGACGCGGTAATGGCCGGTCATATTCTTGGTCCTGAACGAGAGATTACTGATAGACCTTCTCAAACGGCCTCAAATGCTATTGTCAAGGTAATTACAATTTCTATTTTTAAAAAATGATTGTTAAATTTAACTTATATCTACAGACTATGGTTCTCTCCAATATAACACTATCAAGGCATTTAAAAGCCTTAGATTCATCGGAATATCCTACAATGTTATTCGGAAGTCATAAGGATTATACAGTTCTGTGTAGTCTTTATGTTGGTACTGCATCCGGCAACATAATCTCATACCAATTATTTGGTAAAGCTGATGATGAATATCGTATAATTGCTGAGAAACAAAAGGAATTAAAGTTGAATCATAAAGCCCCAATTGTCAATCTTTCCATACTTGGTCATGGAAACATTTCCAAAACTGGATCAAATTCTTTTAATGGAATTCATCCATTAAACCCAACCGGTTTCTTTATTGGTAAAATATCAAGTAACCAGGGTACAAAACATACAATGCGAATGAGTGGTTATCTGTGTGTAACAAGTGAAGAACAAATTCGCCTTTACCTATTGCCTAATTTTAGTTGCAAATACAAAAACAGAATTACTGCCAAGGAAGGCTATCAAATAAGGACATTCAGCATCATTGATTGTCCCATTGAAAAACCGAGTAAGACTATTAGCACTATAACTCTTCTTTTTAATCCTCTCTTATTTGAAGTAGTTTATTCTAAAATTATTATTCATTGTTTCTCGTTTTGATCTTATTACTTTTAAATTATGATTCTGTATTTCATAAAAAGCCTAAATTCTTCAAGTATCAGAAGTAAAGATATAATTGCATTAGATAATCATCTTTATTTCTCAACATGGACTAAATTTCCTCAAAACAACAGGTACCTATACACAAGTTTTATTGTCTTTGATGGGTGAGCAAGGCTTAGATTAGAATACGGGTACGTATTCGTTGGTTACATTCTATTCTGGTTTATTTCAGACTTTGTTCTGATTGAAATCTAAAATTATTATTTGTTCTTTCTTCTATATGAGTTTATCGTTAAAACGTTTCAATATTATTTTTAAATGATTTTTTATTTAGATACCGTTTTTTCCAATCCGTTCCATGTTTGCTTTATTAATAATGGAGGAAATTGTCATTTCCTTGATATTGGTTCACTAAAGAATGAAGATGCTCTCAGCTTTGTTGACGAAAATAACAACTTTGCCTTGTCTTCGCTCTTTTTCTCGGAGCAGACAATTTATGCAAATACTCGATTATCCTATTCAGTTGGCGGTATCTCCAAAGATGTCGGTGATGGTTCAAAACATGGTATTTACCTTGGTGGACCCGGTCAAATTGTACTTTTTGATATTTGTTCCGTCAAGAATAAAGATGAGGCATCTGATTTTCGAGTAAAGCTGCAGTTGAATCCTCCTGTTCGTCAGTCTAAAATTAGTCAAAAAACTGCCGAAAACTTGCTCCTACATGCTGACAATGATTTCGACAACAACAATTTTGGTAATGGTAGCCTGGTTTATTCTGCAAGATCCAAATCTCATACTTCAAAAAGGTAGAACTTCTACCTTGGAATTTATGTTCCCTTGAAGAGGTCTTTATTCTAATCATTTTTATTTTTGGTTTTGCTTGACGAATTTCTCTGGGTATATTTTTATACTTTTTGAATATAGCATATTACTCAGGAATCTAGATTTTGCAGACATTCCAAGTTTATACATTTGGCGCCTTATCTTTAAATAATATTAAAAATATGTTATTCTTTTGTATTAAGTTATAGACCCGTTTCTACATATCGGTGAATAGTTTTAATTTTTATTATCTTATCCTTGTTATGAACTTGTGAAAAAGTTGCTCATTGTGAACTAACCAGTTTTTTGATAAATAAATATTTATTCGTATGTAAAACATAATCTTGTAAACAAAGTATGCTGAGTTAGTGCTTAGGTTGAGGTTTCAGATCATCGAAGCATGGCCTCATATAAATTTTTGGAGGTTTACTAGGATCAAAAGCGGAATGACCTTTCGACCAGTCATAATTTGAGGCAAATGCAAGTATATTACCAGTAGAATCAATGTCACAAGCAGTTATAGGTTGGACAGCCTGGTCTAATCCTTGAATCTTTATGCGAGCATCTTTATCCCAAAAAGTATACTTTCCATCAGAACCAACGGTTACCAAAGTATTGTGAACAGGATGAAATTTTATCTCATTAAGCTAAAATTAAGTTTGAATACTTATATAAGTGGAAATAAAATTATATTGAACTCACTGGATATATTTCTTGATACCCATTCACCAATCCAACAGATCGATGACATTTAAAAGTGAAATTATCTTTTGGAGTAGCTGGATTTAAGTAATGAATTGCTGCTCTGCCTTCTATACTACCCAAGGCAAATCCAGTTGGTTGCTTCGTGTCTTTATTGGGGAAAATTGTTATACAACGACAGGCATGAGAAAGAGGAGAATCGATTTTGTTATGTTCCTTAGGACCTCCTTCTAAATTGTACATGTAAACCTTTCTATCTGCTGTTACACTAATAGCAAGAGGAAAAAATACATCAGCACAATAAATTTTATCTGATAGATCTAAAGATAAAATTGGATTTGGCTGTCTAAGGTCCCAGAAACGAAGTCGTTTATCCCAGCCACCAGTCATTAGGCATGTGTATGTGGGACAATTTATGAAATGAACTGTCTTTACTGGTGCATCATGGGCACCGACTTGAGTCATCTGATTTGAAGCAAGATCCCACATCTGAACAGTGTTGTTGGAGCCTCCAGTGAAAATTTTTGTACCATCCTAAACACTAGTAATTTTGAAACTTACTGAAGCCCAACAAACACTAAGGATTGGACCAGTCTGTGTTTGTTCTGCTTTAGGAAAACTTTGAGCTTCTTGATTAATCTCCCAGACACGTACTTTGGAATCCCAGCTAGAAGCACATATGAACGCATTATTAGAGAGACCGCTAGGAGAAAATTTAAGTGACGATACACTATCGACGGGCGGTTGGTTGATTTCAATAAGATTTGGAGTTTTATTCATTTTAATTTTAAAATAATTATAAGTTTAAACATACTAAACTGGTAATACATCTTCTAATCTTGTTTAAACAGTGAAATTAATTTATTTTAAACAAGTAAATTGTTACAAGTAACTGTTTGACTTCAGAAATTACCTTTATTACGGCATTATAGCAGTTAATACTTTTATCATAAAATCAGTCACTCTAATTTAACATATAGATTTTCATCAGAATACAATTTTCATCATAGAAAACTCATGATCATGTATATTCAAAAAATTTCACAGTCTTACTTGCGAATTAGAAGCAACTTCAAGCTACCAATACGGACAATTTCAATTCAGAACTATCATAATAACTCATCAATTTTTAGTTTAAAAAATGGAAAGTTTAATTTCCAAAAGGTTTCCTTTTCTGAAACAAAGGATAGAAGCGAAAAACCAATCTTTGAAAAAGGTAGTTGCTTTTTTTAATTTTAGTCAAAAATACCCTTGCAACCGTATCCTCCTTCTTATTTGTTATTTTTGGATTGAGTGTCACTTTGGCCATCCTCGTAACTGTCACCCGCGAGCTTTTCGTTACTGACAACCTAAGTATTGTCTTTAGTCAGGCTGAAGATATTTGTACATCAAATAAAGAAATCAATAATCTCTTAGGCCCACCTGTTAAAGCTTATTGCGATCCAAAGTTTACCAAAAATACAAAAAATATACCGTAACTATATCTAAGCTAAATTTACTACTTTTGCATAAGTAATACAAACAAATTTTTAGTCGTAGATATGTTAAAGATGATCAAGGCCGGACAAAATTATTGATGAACTTTTATCTCAAAGGAACGTATGCCTCAGCTACAGTTTACCTAGAGGCAATAAATGAAGGCGATAAATTAGGTATTGAAATCTTATCAATAAAAACAGATGATATTCGCAACATTTCCGTCAAATTACGAGGATAATTTAATAAAATGAGAATGTTACTTTCAAGTATTATTATGAATTTTAATAAAGTTTATTATGCCCATTTAATAGCAAAAATTGATTTTTCTGGTTTCCCTAATCTAAAAGTTCCAATGTTACAGGTGTTATCGCTTGATCAAAATTTCAAGAGAGTTAAAATTGAATCAGAGTATAATACATTAATCGTCAGAAATAATTTCAAGGAGTCTTTTTTTTAAAACCCCTCATTTTTAGGAGAACGAATGAAATTCAAGATTTTATAAAGATACTCATATAATTCTCTGTATTGAATGAGCAATCTTATTTTTAGAGATGACTTAGATTCAAAAAATTCATCTGGCGTCAAATTAATCAATCTCAATTTTGAATAATCTTATATGGAAACTTGTGGTTCTACTTAATAACGCTTGATTTTATTCCTTTTAGAAATTATTTTCACCATTTTATTCTATAGTATAAAAATTTTATTACATGGATTTTTCAAGTCTGCTTCAATAATTGCAAATAATTTATAAAATTCTGTTCTTTAATATGAAAGAGTTTTTGGAGCTTGATAAACGATGTCAACGTTCACACTTTTTCCGGTCGTTAAACAGTTTAAGGAAATAAAATCTTTCCTCTAAAAAGGGTCATAAATTAAATTTTCATAAATACCATACAAATTTTATTCCTGTGTAGAATCTAGACTTTACAATGTGTACAATATACATGGTGATGAAAATTTTTATTACGCTAGTATTTTTCCCACGTGAATAAAGAAACAAATTTCTTCTTACATGAACCATGTTCTTTTGTTCTGCCCTCAAGATAGAAAAAACCAACTTATTCATCATTCTACAGTATTTTCAGTAAACATTTTTTCCCTATGCTGTCCATTCAGCATGGTGCAAAGTGACAACATAACATCTTCTTTTAATGATCTTAAATTTATAACATAATCTCTTGTTTACAAATAAATGTATCTTAATTTTATAATCAATTTTATTTTGTAGTAGGTGAATGAAAAACTTGTTTGCAAAAAATTAGTTCTTTAATTCATATTCTCAGGCTAGATTGAAAGAGTTTAATTAATAGATTTATTGAAATCAAGCGTTGAAGTTTTCTCTCAATTGTTAATTTCTCCCCAGAGAATTATTCGAAAGAATAAGTGAATTTAAGATGAATTTTCAATGCCTTCATAGTCAATCTTGAGTAATTTTCATACTATTTTCTATAGTCATTGAATTTTTCCATAGTATTCTTTTTTTTCGATAACTGGAAATAAAGAAAATTTGCTTCGAGGATTTAACCAACACATGTCCAGTGGAACTTGAAAAATATTGCATTATAAATGAGTCAAGATGGTAAGTCTCATTTCGTGTGACCGTATTTGAGCATTGTAATACAGTCTGGATTATTAGTATTGTTATTTAAATTAGGAAGAAAAATGAATAGAAAAGTGGCCAGATGTCCTCTCATTTTTTTCAACTTCTTTTGCACTGCATCACCAGTACCAGTCAGGACAGCAATTTTCCAGTCCGGATAGGATAAATGCATTTTTATATTAAATTCCACTTGAGTGGATTTGATAATTATAATAATTTAATTATAATATACGTACTTCTTTTGTACTGTACTACACAAAATAACTTCTCTACTCCTTATGGGATCTAGTTTAATAAACGTTTTTCTTCCTTCCACATGGACGATATTCATAAAGGTCATATTTATTTATTGAACTCATAGTATCAAATTTAATCTTGAATATCTATTATAATAGAAAATCATCTTACATTAAGGGGGTAAATTAGAGAACAGTTGCCCCTCTTATTTCTTTCTAAGTTTACTTTGAGTCGATGTTAAAAAGCCCTTACTCTCCATGTCTTTCAGAAAAATTACTGCAAAACAAGAGGGGGCAAATGTTCTATAGATTAAGGTTCCGGCCTTTTTTTGTTAGAAGGAAAATTATATTTAAATGTATAAATGTGTACAGATAGCATGAAATATAAAAATAAAATCTAGTTTGGTTTGGGCAATTTAAATTGATATAATAAAATCTGAGTTCATGGAGCAGATATAAAAATTGAAAATAAACAAATAAGCCTTTTGAGTAAATTCCCTGATCATTTTGGGAACCTTAATGTTGATAGGAGTAAAGAAGACTCTTAGAATAGTCTAATTTAGATCTTATATGTGACATAGCAACTTTAAAAAATGCATTAAATTATGAGAAAAAACTCTTATTTATCTCTATATTTCTGATATAGAAAAATCTCAATATATTTAAGCCAGAGAATTATTTCATGACTCGCATTCAATCCTTTGTCCATCATATGGTTTGTTAATACGCTGATTTTTTTTTAGAAATTGAAACATTTATATTTATTCATAGAAATGATTTGTAAAAAAAGGGAACAGTGAAAGAGTGTTGAATGTGCCCGGTGTGGGAGAGTTTGAATCTAGGACCGAGAGTAAAGGGGTCCGAATGAGAGGTGAGAGAGATACCACTACGCCACACCGGCGAATCTACAACACAAGTTCAGGAGTTATCGATCAAAAGTTGATCCAAAAATTTCTATCTTTGAAGTCTGGGCGATTGTATATCTGAATATTACAGGTATGATTACTCGATAAAAGTTATCTTGCTTTTTATTAAGGTAATACAAAAATTTATTCTCCCCAAACAATGTTCCACGCCTTAATCAAAAATTAAGGTTTAAATGGTGAAAAGCACATTTTTGGAAAATCAAAATGAAAATTCTTCATGTTCTGATATACAAAAATCCCATTTTCCTTAAAATTATCAAAATTCACCTAATTTCTCAGGAATTTCATTCAACATGTGGAAAAAGACTATTATATATTATATAAGCCCTTTTTGTATTCAAAATGTTGCAAAAAATTCAAAAATCTTAATTTTGTCCTTTCTTGTAGTAAGATTCATTAAAAAAATCCTGGCGCGTCATTTTCAATCGAGATCTTGTATATTACAACAAACTCGAAAACATATGGTTTTATAGGAAAAATGCTCAGTTTTCGATCATCTTTAAAATGAGGTTAATGCTGGGAAAAGTTGAAAAATTTGGCCCACTCTACATTGGGAAGTAGATTTTCAAAAAACCGCTTTAAAAAAATTAAATTTTTTGAAAAAAATCAATTTTCTTTGAATTAGTATGACACGTGTTTGACGAATGATAGAGCTGAGTTCTTTGCGTATTCCAAGAGATTATTAGATTTCCGAATGGGTGGTAGACCAAGTATTTTCTGAGCCTTGAATGAATAATAATGAGTTGATAAAATGATGTGATAGAAATAACCTAGTGTGGGACTTTAAGGGTTATATCGATGGCACGGAAAATGGGAGAAGGAATTTAAAATTAAAAGTAGATTTAATCGGAATTCAGTACTTTTTAGAAATTTTTCATCCACCGAATAAGGTGCTTAATATTGAAACATATCTGGCAAAAAGGCTGTTTAAGTTCCTCATTTCAAATGTACAGATAGAAAATTGTATTCTTTCAGTCAGATAGAACATAAGTTTAAAATTAAGGGCTTCATATTCAGAAATAAAATTTATTGATCAGAAAGTACCCTGTATTTAATTAAACAGGATTCATTCGTGTAAATCCAAAGAACGCTGCATGCACACTGTTGGGATACCTGCAAGTCAATGAGAAATGACTCATTCTAATGCATGTTACGAAAAAAATTGAATTTGCATACGTAGTTTTATATTGTCCATGTACGAATGCATTTTTTCTTCCTCTCTCACTTTGAAGCGTACTTGGATAGATAGACACACACAAGACAACAAACCAGACAATATTTATTTGCACACACGAGGGGGAATAAATAGGAATGTGAATAATATAACAATGACTATTGAATAGAAGTAGTTGGATAGACAGACATCCTCAATGTACAATGCCTACCCGCTACAAGAGAATGTATAGTAATATTACTTGAATGAATCATGCAAAAATTCAGTACTTTTCAAGTTCTTTTATCTTCTCTCCTATCGTCATCATCTTTTTCCTTTCTCAAATTGAAAGGCATAAAGTTTTTATTTTAATAAGTTCTTATGAGAAATGGGTTATTATTAATATCAATTTTTATAGGCGATCCTCTTCATCTACTGAGAGTGTGCATTAATTTTATGGATTCAGTCGTGCTTTTTTCCTCCACATCTGGCCACTGAATTAACCTAATTGATTGGAGTGTGTGTAGTACATTCATTGACTATAGAGGAGGGCCGTGATGAGAATAATAAAGTTACATTGCATGCGCCAATTAAAATAGATAAATAAATTATGAGTCAGTTGAGATAAAAATATTGTACAGAGAAGGGAAACCTTGCCAGATGTCAGCTTGAAGAGAGAGAAAAAAGTTACAATCAACTTTACAAGATGACAAGACAGAGACAGAAAGAAAAATGAAACTCAGCATACAGATTATGACGGGAAACGATGATGGATGCCATGACATTGATAGTGTACAATTTGAAAATGAAATCTCTTCTGATGACAGAGGATAAATTCTTAGATGGATAAGCTCATACAATAACATGAAGAACCATTATGTATATTAGTTGCTATACTGAGAGAATTCTTCGTCTATGCGTAACAACGACCTTGTCACAGTGTGGGGAGATAAAATCTCCCTCTCTGAAAAGGAACTATCTATCCAAGACCTAGCCTTGATATCAGTTTCAAAATTACCCTGGAAAGTTTTTGACTTTTTTCTTTCAATAACTCTCTTTTTGCAATATACGACATCTCAACCTAGTTTGGATATGCATTAAGTGATAAGTTATCACTGATAACTAAGGCGGTCACATTTTCACAAAAAATAGCACAATTTTCACAAAAATATAACATTTTTATAGGCCGGTGTGGCGTAGTGGTATCTCTCTCACCTCTCATTAGGACCCTCTTATTCTCGGTCCTAGATTCAAACCCTCCCACACCGGGCACATTGAACACTCTTTCCCTGTTCTCTTATTTGTACTATCATTAATCTAATTCTGTATATAAATAAAAATGTTCGATTTCAAAGAAAAATATGATTCATATTGCATTAATAAAAAGAAAAGAGTCTTCTTTTAGAACCAGTCATCTAATGAAAAAGAATATTACACTTAAAAAATTTTAAAATTCAAAAGTGATAATTTAATCATTTACTTGACAAAATTACAAAACGTGCATTGAAAAGAATTGAGTTGGTAACATTTGGCTCTCCTTCTTAATTCAGTGTAAACACCTCAAGTGTGTGGTTATTTCATCCAATTATTCTTGTTTGTTCATGAGTTACTTAGCTAATCTTTTCACCTACATTTCTACCCATCAGCGTAGGGTATAAGGATATTGTTATTTTTACATTTGGCTGATGAGAAAAGATCTTTATTTGTTAGTCAGTTGCTATGTTGAACAATTTTCTTTTCCATTTTTATTACTCAAGCTTCTTTCACTGAAAATAACAAAAAATACGGCTAGCTTTATCTGTTCATAAATTGGTTTTATTCATAGACTTTTTAACTAATCTGTACTCTCTTAAAGGTTAGAGAGAACTTTTCCTTGTGTTAGAGGTTGAAGAAATCACAGATGCAGGGTTTTTCACTCTTTATTCATTCATTCAATTTCATCCTTATTCCCAGTGTGATACTCAAAAGAAATCGTATTTGTACCTAATAGATTCGAAAGCTCAACTTTTCATGTTAAATAAGGCCTGTTTAGCTTATTTTTTTGAAGCTTCTTGTTACAGTTTGAAAATTAGTTCTATTACCAAATGCTCATATTGAACAATAACCCTATCGAAACGTTGAGAAAAACTCACAATTAATTAAAACGATTCTAGATGAGAATTAGGATTCTTTTTATCACTTCTAAGGAAGTCAAATTTCTATTGAATTTACCATCTACTAATAAATGAATTAAAACTAAATTTTACTAATCTGATTAATGAAGTGAAGAATAAAGGAGAGAATTTGAGTAGAGAAGTTTCTTAAATTTAAATAGAATGTAGATGACAAATAATCTGAAAATCTTATTTTTCTTGATTACTCTTTATTCTAATCAAGCTGTTTCTAAAGCGTCTCAATCTCGTAATAGGGCCTGTTCTGAAGGTTTTTGATTGGTTGCTGGGAAATTATAAGCTTGGGATTTTATTTAATCTCATACATTCAATACTTAAATTTCTGATCACACGTTTGGACACAATGTTCTGTCTTAGCCAATTGAAAAAATATTTTTTTTAAATTACTTACAAGTAGTAAATAATCATTCATATTTAAATAACAGTATCCTTATACCCTACGCTGATGGGTAGAAATGTAGGTGAAAAGATTAGCTAAGTAACTCATGAACAAACAAGAATAATTGGATGAAATAACCACACACTTGAGGTGTTTACACTGAATTAAGAAGGAGAGCCAAATGTTACCAACTCAATTCTTTTCAATGCACGTTTTGTAATTTTGTCAAGTAAATGATTAAATTATCACTTTTGAATTTTAAAATTTTTCAAGTGTAATATTCTTTTTCATTAGATGACTGGTTCTAAAAGAAGACTCTTTTCTTTTTATTACAATGCATCTTATTATATTCCCAATTTCTTTGTTGTTGTATGCTGTAAGCATTCTTCTTTTATGGAAATTCACCTTCTTCTCATGATAAAATTTGAAAATAAATCACCTGTCATTTAAAGACCAAGACGAGGATGAAAGCCCACATAAAAACATGTTCTTCAATATTATCCATGTGACCTTTTAGCACGAGGGTACCCCCTTGATATTACGTCTTTCATTCATTTTTTATAGTACTAAAGACCTTTTAGGATATGGTTCCCACACTCATACTCTACACACACAAAAACAGTCCTCCATTCTACGCTCCCACATCTCTTCCTGCAGTAGCTGAAGAATGATTAATGGTCTCCATCCATCCTATTTCCAATGCACAATGCATTTATGACCTGTCTTTGTGCCGGATTCCTTCTCCATAAAACAGCATAAAAATCACGAATATAAAAAAATTTATTAAACAGTTGCTATCGATATCAGTTGTGTTTCCTTTTCTACATTGTACATTGTACAAAAATGCAAATTAACATACATTAGGATTTCTGTTGTCAGGCAAGAATAGATTTCTTTGTTATGATCTGTTTTTTTTCATCTTAGATGAAACATTATCCTAAATAACTGAATTAACATTTCCCTTATGAATTGATTGGGAAATTTATTCGAGAATCAAATTACACGTACTTACATGCGTCTTTCAGATAATGACTTGTCGAATGTCAGCAGTGGTTAATATACACGTAAAGTATTAAATTTCAGCACGTTTCATGAAGAGAAAACACGAGTCAACTTAGAAATTGCATATATTTTATAAAGACATATATTTTGTATAAAAATAACTAACACTTGATAGTTGTCCATAGGAATATTAGGCGAAAACAACAAGAAAAAAAAAATAGCTCATTTGATAGATCTATAGATTATAGTTTGTCTGCTTATTCTTCTCCGGGATTGGGTATTTCTCAAATTACAAATGTCGATAAGGTGTCTCTAAATAATCTGTCAATAATATTAATAATCTTAGTGCTGTTGAGTCTTGAGGGGCCATGGAGGGTCCAAAAGAGAGAGTGAAATTCTTCTGAAAAGTTAGGCCAATTTGGGATTCCTTTCCTTGACAAATGGAGACCTTTTGACTGCAAAATAGTTTGTAAGTGGCTTTTCCTTCCTCCTGATTGGCAATGGTTCCGAAGCACGAGCCATACGTTTTCTTGAAGGAGAACAAACAAATCCATGAGCTTTGAGAATTTCACAAATCTTTCTTTGTTTTGGTTGAGCTTCTGGAATGATATTTCTGATTTGTTCAGATATTTTACTTTCATCAACACGGAATTTATTCATGAATTCCTTTGTTAAATTCCTTGAACATACAGGAAGATTACTATTAATTCTGAGCATTTTCTTTGGTGGAGGCGGAGGAGTAAATTCTGAAAGATTTAGTTTATCAAGATTAAAAGAGATTGAAGAGTTTTCACATCTTGAATCTTCCAAATTAATCCGACGTTTAGGCTTCAAACGTTGAGGTCTGTGAAGAAAGGATGGTGATTTTGATGGCGTCAAAGGAGCATAGTTATTTCCAATGGTAATAGAAGGTACAACACCGGAATTTACATCAATACTTATAGAATCAAATGAACGTTTCATAGGAATTCTAGAATTTTGATCAAGCATAGGAGATTTTATGGTTTCCTTCTGCTGGACAACTCCTACATTCCATTTCCTGGCAAATCTTTGCTGATCGGCGAGGATATATTCAAGAAATTGAACACCTTTTGGGGGTTCTCTGAATAGGCGTCTGCATACAACTTCCATAATTGTTTTATGATCATTATGTGAGGCAATCTATATAAATACTTATTTATCTCTTCTCTGATTGGTTCTCGGCAAATGCTTGATTTTCATTGGTCCATACAGTATATTATTAATTTTATCTTCTTGTATTACTACAGCACGTGCCTCCATGTGTACACTGTACACTGTTATATATAACTTAATAAGAACTGTCATTTTACTCGTCAATATTGTTCTGTATGCAGGCAGAATACTTTGTACATTGTACAATTATTTGCTTAGTCATATTTTTTCCTCGTGCATAACTAAACATAGACTTTCTTTGTTTACTAAATCCTCATGTTCTTAATCTAATGAGAAAAATACAGCTGTCTAAGGCATGTCTAAAAATGTATCTCTTTCTTAACAAAGAATTTTACTCAATCATAATTTCTAACTTTGAACTACATTTTGTTCTAGAACTAAAATAAGAAGTTCAATGTTTCACAAATTTATGACAGAATAATTATAAGTTTATTCCATTAATTTATAAACTGTGTTAGTTATAGAGAAACTGAATTTAAACTTACAACCTCTTCGAATTTAAATTAATTTCGAATACACGCCTGAAAGATATCTCTTATGAGTTAATCTAATTCTAAACTTTGTCATCTCAACCGAATAAAGAGATTTGAAATCAGCGTAGATGTGTTTTAACCCTTTCGGTGCCGATGGACATATATGTCCATTTTCCAATTTTTTTGAACCTTCATAACTCTACCAGTTTGATAGGTTTCTGGATCAATTAAGTTTAAATTGAAGCCCACAATGTGAACTTGCATAAGTAATATTTTTGGCCAAATAACTTGGTATCTTCATAGCTGAATTTTGGTTTTTATTGTGAAATAGTCTCGGCAAGGGTTAATGAAAAAAATTATCTTGGTCTTTATAATCTGTTTTGAATTAAGCTCAAAATTGTTATCATACAAAGTTTTATTAGGTAGATAAAAATGATTGATCCCATTAAATTAAACATGTGTCAAAAAAAGTCATTAAAAAATGAACTCCTCTATCGTCGTCACAGGTCAGATAACAATTAAGATTACTCATCTTTTTACATTATAATGTAGCATGTGTCTTGGATCTTCATTGTTGGGTTTATTCTATGAGACATGAGGATAATAAATAAACACTCATAAACGACGTATATGCTTGAAATGTTGGTTTTATCTCTTCTTTGCATCTTTAACTAACTAACAAACATCCACAAAAATAATGTTTTCCGTATCAGCCTTGATGGATCGTAAGAAGGTGCATGAAAAGTAAGATGAATTGATTCTGTCAAAATAAATACAAACAATAGAATTCAATTCTCTAAATCGTCTGTCATCTAATTGACACACATTGATAAATCGAATTTATCGATCAAGATTAATTAATGCAAAAGTTAAATTTGAGTTTAGTTCTCGTCTTGTAAATTAAATGGAAAAAATAGACATTCCAAGAAAATTTTGAATTTCATAATTTTTCTCATAATTTTAGGATTATCCTGGCCTTTTTCAATTTTTATAATCCTTGCCGACATTTTCCACTAATAAGAAAGTTGAGAAAGCAACTGAATGAATCTTTCATGGAATGGAGATAAACTGAGTTTGCTTAATTAACTTTAATGCTTACCATATAAAGTACATAATACCATTATCCATCGGTAACCAAATGGTCATTAAATATTGTCATAAATTTTCCATTTTTACCATCTTTGATAACAAGAATAAATTTATATTCTTTTCAATAATGGCTGTGGGATATTTTTCGGTTTTTAGCTAGATTAGTTTCAGGAAATGAATTCAAAATTCTTTTTTATCCTGATATTCATTAAAAACTTATAAATGATTGAATTATAGATCAATCATGTAAGTTCTGTTATGTTACAGAAAATTCCCAAATTTCTACGGAACCTTAAGACCGTGTTTCTAGAATTTATGGAATCTAGAAAAATTATTATACACAAAAAATGAGGCCCAATTTTACCATAGGAAGAAAATAATACATTTTTAATAAATAGTTTGTCTTAATTCTATAGATTTACAATATCCATCTCAGCTGATATTATTTTACTATGGAGCTATTCTATTCTAGTGTTCCACAGTTGATTATAACTCAAATGTTTAATTAATAATGCTGGTAAGATTCATACCATAGTAACTGATTTAATTAAAAAATTCCCACGTAGGCCAGCTTACCCACGGGTTAAATTGTAAAAGGGGTGTTGAGTGATGGCACTTGAAAATCTCCTTATCCTCTTGATAAACTGAGTCTATATCATCTAATGGCATTCTTTCTTTCCATCTATTCTAACATAAAATCTACTCAATTCATAGATAAAACATTCAGTACTTATAATTATAGTCTTAACTTTTGGGATTTATTCAAATGACCAAAATCAATAGTTTACCAATTATAGTTTATAACCTATTTTATTTCAAATTTAGAAAAGCTGAAACAAGAGTTTTCAGTTGTATTCCTATAACCTTCAACCTACCTTGGCCTATGTGAGCCTTTTCTGTTATATATTGAAAAGTTTTTCCTGTTTTTTCAGCTTACATTTTATTTTAATTTTCTTCAACTTCTACTATTTATTTCAAAAATTGTAGATCATTACCTTCATTAAATTTTTTATCATTTTTAAAGAGACACTACTAATGAGCATTTGAGAAATACATTTGGTGTCAGTATATTCTTGAATCTAATTTCTAAATAAGCTATTTCAGTCTTTTTAACATCTTTTGAACAATTCGGCACATCTATGAAATAGAAATTCAACTTTAATTGGGCCTGCAAAGATGCTATCGTTGAAATTGAATTTTTCTACTTGAGAAAATAAAAAATCAAAACAAACGAATGCTTATTTTAAAATGTGACCAAACTACATGTTACTAATACCGAAATAACATTTCATCTTAATTCAATAAATCATTTTGGTTATCACCTTGTAATAAACTCCCTACCTGAAATAAATGAACATGTGCTCAGGAACACTGTTCAATTGGTAACTGTGTCTTGCTCATGTTTCTCACTACTTTAGTATGTCATACAAGTTATTCAGTTAGAAATCCAGCTGAAATGGTGGTATTGTATAATAATTTTTCTTGTTATTTTCTATAAATTCGAAACACTCGGTTGACAACTCAAAGTCAGATACAAATGTTTGGCCACCCTTGGGATTTCATTTTTAGTATTATTTGAGATGGGTCTTTACTGCTAGATCGCTGTGAATATTATTTTCTGTGGTATGATTCTTATAATAAAAAATTGTCAACTTCTATCTGAAGCCTGATTGCATTTCTTGGCAAAATCAATGGAATTTTAATTTATCAAAAACTAAATTTGTGTCTCAAATATAAAAATTACGAAAAGTATTTATTTATTTTTCAAAAATTTTATAATCTTCATTCGTGTAAAAAACATGGTTGTGAATCATTTAAATGAGAAAGATCGCATGCAAGTCATAAATCATCAAAGAAGTTTAATTATACTCAAATTCAGGACTGGTGATGGACCTTCACATAAATCATGTTGGCAACTAAATGTACTAGGAATGTGAGATTTTTTTCATCACATAAAAACTCATATCGACTGATTGAATGGTAACTTGAATGATAATTACATTATAATGTATGCCTTATTCAGTTCATCATGAAAAGAGTGAGATTTGAGCAATGCTTGTTCATTGAATCAATAAAAGAACATCCGGTCCTCCAAATAACTATGCTCAGTCAGGGTACAATAACAAAGCTAACATTGAATTTAATCCACTTTTCATTCACCCCTTACCCCCTAGTCGACTTGGCGATTGGAACAATGCCAAGTTTGATTGACTACGCTATCAAATGGAATAAAACCATTCTCCATTACTTTGATATGATGCTTAGAATATCAGTTTACACAGAAAATAATACCTGATATAACCTAGATGATAGTATCAATTACAAATGTAATCAACTAATTCCATCCGGTTTTAATTATTTGATCGAGGAGAATTTAGCCCATTATCTCCCATGATTCTCCCATTTGTAGCCTGAGTTGAGAAATACTCAAAATGCTTTGTTTATGCCTCATAAAGATATCTTTTTATTCATGCTAAATAGGGGTGATTTTTTGAAAATATAGTCAAATATTGAAAAATAATTTGAAAACCTATTTGGTGAGGCATTAGTAAAAATTAAGATTTCAAATATGCAACCGCCTGCTCGATTTCTCTCATAGAAGATAACTAGTTTTAGATCCGAAAAATGCCAAACACAAAATTACAAATTTTCTAATTTGGGCGATTAAAATAAAATTTAATTCATAAAGAGAGTTTATCGAAAACAACTTAATATCCATAAATAAATAAATAAATTGCAGAAAGGATCAAGTTTTGTTTAATAGCTAAAATTATTACTACATCTGAAGTAAGAAGTCAATAGGATTTTCAACAATTTAAAACAATTGTTTTATTTGATATTGTATTTACACTTGGTCGAGATGTTATTCATTGCATAAATTTTTGAACTATATTTATGCAATTGGGATATTTTTTTTGTTCTTATGTTCTCTTTTTCTTATTTAATTATTGATTGAATTTTTTTTCGATTGAAATTTTAAACAGCTTCCTCATCGTTCTCGTCCATTTCTCCTTGTTCTTCAGCAGAGGCATCTTGATATTGTTGATATTCACTAATAAGATCATTCATATTAGATTCAGCTTCAGTAAACTCCATTTCATCCATTCCCTCACCAGTATACCAATGAAGAAAAGCTTTTCTTCGGAACATTGCAGTAAATTGTTCACTAACTCTCTTAAACAGGTCTTGAATTGATGTTGTATTTCCAATGAATGTGACAGACATTTTCAATCCTCTTGGAGGAATATCACAAACTGCAGTTTTAACATTATTAGGAATCCATTCAACAAAATAGCTACTGTTCTTATTCTGAACGTTGAGCATTTGTTCATCGACTTCTTTCATTGACATACGACCACGGAAGACAGCAGCAACTGTCAAATATCTACCATGGCGTGGATCACAAGCAGCCATCATGTTCTTTGAATCAAACATTTGTTGGGTTAATTCTGGTACAGATAAACATCTATATTGTTGACTTCCTCTGCTAGTTAGAGGTGCAAAACCAGGAATGAAGAAATGAAGACGTGGAAATGGTACCATATTGACAGCTAGTTTTCTAAGATCAGCATTTAATTGACCTGGGAATCGTAGACACGTTGTGACACCGGATATTGTTGAACTAACAAGATGATTTAAATCGCCATATGTAGGCGTTGTTAACTTCAATGTTCTGAAGCATATATCATAAAGAGCTTCATTGTCAATGCAGAAAGTTTCATCCGTATTTTCAACAAGTTGATGAACTGAAAGAGTACAATTGTATGGTTCGACAACTGTATCTGATACCTAAAATAAATTGATTTAATAGAAAAATAGTCTTCTTAATAACATTTACTTACCTTAGAAGATGGTACGACTGAAAAAGTACCCATTATCCGATCGGGATATTCTTCTCTAATCTTAGATATGATCAAAGTACCCAAACCGGAGCCAGTACCACCACCAAGGGAATGTGTTATTTGAAAACCTTGAATGCAATCACAAGATTCAGCTTCTTTCCTCACAACATCGAGGATTGAGTCTACTAGTTCAGCCCCATCTGTATAATGGCCTTTGGCCCAATTATTACCGGCTCCGCTCTGGCCAAAGACGAAATTATCAGGTCTGAAAATTTGTCCAAAAGAACCAGATCGAACACTGTCCATTGTACCTGGCTCTAAATCAACTAAAACTGTTCTTGGGACATATTTTCCTCCTGTAGCTTCATTAAAGTAAACATTTATTCTTTCAAGTTGAAGATCAGAATCACCATGGTAATTGCCTGTTGGGTCGATTCCATGTTCATTAGAAATAACTTCCCAAAACTTTAAAATAATAACATGAACAAATGATTGGATGAGAATTTAATAATATTAATCGAAAAGAACTCACTTTTGCTCCAACTTGGTTACCACATTGGCCAGCTTGAATATGGACGATTTCTCTCATTTCTAATTGAACAAGGATTGAACCAATTTTTTAAGAAAAAAATTTATGAATGAATTCTAAAACAAATATTTCTATGAATATCTACTCACAAATAGTAACATTATAGTATTTTCAGAATTCATTAAAATTTTCTACTAACTTAGTGGACTACTAAGTCGCAAAAGCTTTTACAAATTCTCATTATTGGATGTGAAATTTTTATTATAAATTCGGATACAATGAATCCTTCAAACAATTTTATAGGAATACTACTATGGAAATTTCATCTTAGAATTATAAACGTTTTTTATAGTTTTATTGAATAAATTGACTTGATTTTATACTCGATTTCTGCTGTTTAATTTTTGTAAAATTATTTTTCATTTGTGATTGTTTATTATCATATTGTGTTTAAATTACTCCTAATTGTATATAGACTCCATTGGCTTTCGGGATCTTTGGTTTAATTGGTCGTTACCAGAGTTTCAGCTATTGGTTCTAATTATCGGACTGATTTGATCAATCTTATCAATATTCGAGGCTATATTTTATCCTTATTTAATAATTATTTAATATAAAATTGATTTACCGTATCTTCCATAAAAGTGAAAACTTCAAATAATTATCTCATAAAATGATGGAATATTCGTCAGATCCTCTTGATGCTCAAGGACAAATAAGTAATTTCTGGGAGATGATCCGTATGGAAGTTGAAGCAACTAAACCTGATCAAGTGGTTTTCAAATCTCAAGAACTTCCTCTCGCTCGAATTAAAAAAATTATGAAACTCGATGAGGATGTTAAATGTATGATGATAAGTGCTGAAGCTCCTATACTTTTTGCCAAGGCAGCTGAACTTTTTATCAGAGAGCTTACATTAAGAGCTTGGATTCACACAGAGCGTAATAGAAGGAGAACCTTGCACAGAAATGATATCGCTTTAGCAGTTTCAGATGGAGATACAGACCAATTTGATTTCCTTATTGATATAGTTCCTAGAGATGATTCAAGATCTCATAGAAGAGTAAGCTTCTATTTAATTTTTATAACTTTTTTAAAATATAAAATAACTCATCTTTATTAGAACAATAATAATACATCAATGAATAATACATCTGGATCTATTGGGGATACTGTCACAGTTGATCCTTCTAAATTGGCAAACATTCTTGATGGTCAGAATATTGTTGATATTACAAATCAAGCTAGTGGCGAAGCAATTATTCTAAATGGTAACTCTGTAAATTCAACATCACCATCAAATTCAACTACTAATGGAAACGGTGGTCAAACAGTTCAGTTTATAACCACAAATTCTCAGAATCAAAATGGTACTTCTAATGGTCAACAAGTTCAATATGTTTTACAGTTACCATCTAATTCAAATACTTCCAATGGTGCATTCCAAGTTCAAATGGTTCAGCCAGGAGGAAATGGAACAGTTCATGTTGGAAATTCGGGTGATGGAACCACTATCAATGGCCTTCCTCCAGGAACAGTTCTCCAACAAGGTCCTAATGGTACACTTCAATTAGTTCAATTAATATCTTCTGCCAATTCTTTGACAACTCAAGCTTCTGTACAAAATACTACAAATAATGGAACATCAAATGTCGAATCAGATCAACAAGATCAGGCTGATCAAAAGTTAAAAGATCCCCAAAACACTGATGAAATTGACACTAAAATAAATATTCAGGTTAGTTCTTTGAAATTTAAATGATTTTAAAATCTCGAAGTTGATTTTTCATAAGATTCTTCAATCTTCGGATGTTGAAAGTGCTTTCTTTCATTTGAGTTATTTCTTCTTCAAGTCCGACTTGAAAAAATTGAGTTTCATTTTCTCTGAATGAGCTTTAAATAATTGCATGATTTTTCTTTTAACTATAACCTTTGCTGATATGTGATCCTCCAATGTAATTAATATCAATGTTGTGATGATGAATGTTGTGAACTTGTTTGTGATTATGAATATACAGAAGATACCAGCTACATGATGACAAATTTGTACTATGGACAACCCATATTCAATAGATGATATGACAGATTAATTTGTAATTTCAGCTCCCTAATATTAGACGCTTAATTGACCTGAGTCAATTTGTTAAATTTTGGACTCATGTTCCCTTGATTTTGGAAGAAATAATGAAAAACTAGATCCTATTAAAGAGACATTTTTATATTATCATTGTGTGCTTGTATGTTGTAAATATCAATTTGCATCAATTACCTTTCTTTTTGTTTTTCTATATTGTGCTTATTGAAGTGATACCGAAATGCATGTAAGCAAGTATAAACTAGGATGAAAAATTGCTTGAATTGTTTAATTTTATTATTTTATTAAAATTTATTTTTAATAGAATAAGTATCTCTTGAATAAGATTAGCTTTTTGAAAACATACCCTTGAATTTGAACTTTTTAAAGAATACTTTTTTGAGGAATGATAATAGGTGAATAAAAAATCAATTATTTTTCTATAAAGTCTTCAGAATCAGCAGCCAGCCAGACGATTATTCTCCAGTCTGGTAATGAGACATTAATTTCCAATGATCCATTGGCTCAGCAGCAACTTATTTACACACCCGTTGGTAGTAATCAGCCAGTCATTATTTCATTGGCAGATGCAATTGCTTCTGGTTTAGTAAATGAGATGACAACTGAATCTATCTCAGATCAGACAGGAGATACTTCAGCAAATAATGTTGCTAGCACAATAGAAATTTCTTCAAGTTTGTACCAAGAAAATGAAAATGTTTCAGTAGAAAATGAATCTGAAAATATTCAAGCAAATCAGGAGAGAGTAGATCCAGAATCGGATAATCAGAGAGACTCTTCAAATGAGCAGGCAGAACAAACATCAGATCCTATCGATACAACTAGCAATATAGCACATGAGTCTGACCAACAAAGCAATACTGATCCAGATGCTACTGATCAGCAAATAGATAAAAGTGTAATTTCTGATAAAGAACTGGTTTCATCAAATGAGCCAGTTGTAAAAAATTTTAAAGTTGATGAGGATTCAGAGGAAATTTTGAAGGAATGAGGAATGTCATCCAAAATTTTTATTCTACCATTTCATTCTCGAATGCATTGCCCAATTTTACAGTGTTTTTGACTACAATTTTACTTGTTTTTTTTCTTCGATTACCTATTTAAAGTTATTATGTACAGAAATCATTGAAAAACCCTTTCATATTTGTTTTAGTCATAAATTAATTAATTGCGATAATAATTTATTTTTGTTTCTTGGTTTTACTTTTGAGTAGATACATGATAAACCAAGTAAAATCAAACCAGAGAAAATTATATTTTTGGCTCAACTCATCTTTTTCGTAAAATTTGACGGCCAAGCTAAAATTAATGTTGGTTGTTAAACTCATCTCCAATTTAATAAGTAGTATCTCAACGTTTTAATCTCAAATATCAACGATCTTATAGAAGATAACTTGAATGAATATTATATATTCTTGCTACACAAAATTGAAATTTTTTCTATCGATGGATAGGATAAATACAAAGTACAAAAGAATGATATTTCAAAACTTTCTTCCTAATAACATAGGTCAGAATGTAAAATAAATTTATGCTTCGAGCAAGTTTTTTATGATCAATATATAATTTTGACATTAAAATTGAATGAATATTCGCAAGTGCAGCTACTTTACATTTACACTTGTTACAATCAAATCAAAAGTTTTGAATAAATGAAGCTTTTCAAATAAAATTAGTATATAATGAAAAAAAATTAAGTGACTTTATTGAAGCCATGTATGTTGCATACGTTTTATCAGTAACGAAGATGTATACTGATTATTGGAAATTATTTATGGCATGAAAAGATCACAATTTTTACTCAGTAATATCATCAAAAAAAGAAGGCATAATGTATTGTTTTTTTCCAAATATTTAACAAAGTAACGGGATGAATATTTTAAGGGAATAGGAACAATCTATTTATCTGCAGAAGCTGTTATTGGACGAGTACTTATCTCACTACTCAAGGACAAATTAGCATCTATTTTAAGTATTTTTCTGAGGGCTGCATTTAATTCCTTGAATAGAAAAGATAATTAATTTAGGGAATTAAAACATACATTTTAAATTCAACTTACGTCATCTTGGGCTGAATTAGTTGATGATAAGATTACATGAGATTTTCCTTTAGAACTATTAGTAACAGAAGTAGATTGATTGTTGGAAACTTTTTCTTTTGATGTAACAAAAAGACCAGAGGAAGTAACAGGAGAAAGTTCTCGTCCATTAGATGAAGTGGTAGCTGTTTCAGATATTTTACTAGCTGTAACAACCTTTGTACGTGTTATTGTACGCTTAACGAGCTTTCCATTTTCATTGTAAGTAACATTTGATATAACTTCAGGTTCCGATCGATGCACAACAGTTGTCTGTTATAAATGAATAATTGAGTTCACAGAATTCTCACAACATGTGAAAAATAACATTTGAACATATAAGAATATATAATTTGAAATTAAATCGAATAGGAAGAAATTTTGAACTTTATAAAAAAATAGATTCCTACAACCGAATAAGAAAAACAAGGTCAAGATCAAACAAGCAATGTTCATTACTCTACATAGAGATTATGATCGAAAAAAGAATTAAAAATAAAATATGGCAAGTATAGTAATGGTTAGGGGTAATTCTTTCATTTAAAGTTAGCCTTATAAGTCGCTAAAAAGAAAATATTATGTATGAGGTAGGCTAAAGTAAGCATTATCATAATAATATATCTATCATTATAAAACATACAGATATAAGATCGGTGAAAATGCGCATAGAAATTTCTTTTGACCTTATAATGTCAATATAAAAAAACTATCTATCATGAAAAAATATTTTTAATTCTCGAAATCTATCCACAACTGAGAATGAAGAAAGAGGGACATGTTTGCTATGTGCATGTAAAGAGATAAAAGCTCTTACTTCTTGCAAAATCTATTGCGTTCAGAATGGAATAGTTGAAAGGGAAAGAATTAGTAATAGAAATATTCCTACAATAGACCTTAGAATATATAGAAGAGAATAAAGTCAAATTTATAACTTACCATATCAGTTGATAAACGTTTATCAATTGAACTAGTAATAATAGGATTGTTATCAATAGAACTGATAGGATGTGATGTTGCATCATCACTTGACGCTTCCATACCGCTACTAGTGACTGGATGAAGACTTTTCTTCAAGTTATTAATCGAACTAATATTTGTTTTGCTATTCTTGGAGTCTATTGTATCTTTGGTTTCAATATTACTAGCTTTCTTTAATAATCCATTGATTTGTTTTGGGGGCTGTTCAGTCTTAAAACAATCTTCATGCCGTTCAACAGCCCTTGAAGCTGCTTTTGCAGCAGCTGCTTGTCCAAGCTAAAAGTTAAGATGATTATAATTAAAATCTGAAAAAGACGGTCGAGATTCATAACCAGAAACTAATAATGAAACGAATTAGATTTTCTTACCAGATTATCAAAATCGTTGACAGACAGAGTCATTTTTATCTAATAGAATATTTCAAAAGTTACTTAATTTTAAAGAATTTCAAGGAGACAAATATTCAAATCAGACATGAACTGAACAGAGAGATAAGATGAAGAATAGATGTATTCTTTTATAGTTTAACTTCTTTTAAAAGAAAAAATACCTGTTCATGTTTCATGACTCATGATTCATGAGATTAGATAGTGGAAAAATGAACAAGTAATATAAATTCTTTGAATATAGATAGAAACATACCTTAATGTGTGCTAGAATATTACTATCCAGGACTGAATTATCAACATAGGACCATCCTTTGCGAACGTACTGAAAAGGAAAATTTCAATCATATTTGTGACTATAAAATCAGATGTTTCTTGTTTCAAAATAATTATTTTCTTATAAGAAAAGGGAAATAACTGTTGTTCTATTTAAATGGAAATTTACTTACATCAATTCCACGTTTCCTTGCTTTGGCAATCATTGCTTCGCTTGAAGTACATAGTGGCGTCCAATCAGGCTAAACATATTAATAAACGATGATATTCTATTTTACAAAATTTGCATACAGTATTGAATAGAGAGAGATAATAGTAATAGAAAGAAGAAAAAGCTTTGTTAAAAATAGATTTTAATTCAAGATTAGAAGAAGCTAAGGTAAAAATCTCTTATGAGAATTACATACATTTATTAAAGGATAAATCAAATGAGAGAAAAATTAGTTCAAAAGATTAGAATTAGAGTAGAGGAAAAGGAATCATAATTAATTCGGGGATAAATTTGATAAATACAAATAATCTATCAAAAACTTACACCAGGATAATACTTGAAGGAATTATTACCAAAGTTAATCTCAGCAGTACAATCCTTCAGAGCGACAATGGGGAAAAATGCTTGAGGATTCATAGGATCGATCAGATTATCGGGAATTTGATACTCCCCAGGACAAAGGGTACCATTTTTGGTCCACTTGATAGTTTTATTACCAGTATCGAGGAGACATCCAATTACATCACCATAAGTATATGCCTGAAATTAAGAAATGAATAAACATCTTTCGCGATAGCTCAATGTTACAAATAGAATGAATTGTTTTTGTAATCTCTTATGGGTCGAGAGATTTGAAGAAAAAATTTGTATAAAATCAGTTGAAATATCTGCATTTTCTAAACGCTGTGGAAAAATAGACATGATTGAAGATTGCATCTGGATAAATAGATTTCCATTTCATCTATTCATTTTGTAAGGGATGGGTATTATCTTTAGTAGTTTTTTTGTCCTTGTATTTTTTTCAAGGGTTTATATTTTACACTATGAAAAGTACAGCATAGCTATTCCGGGTAACATTATTAAAAAAGTGAATCAACCCGACTTTTATGAGGTAGAAATATAGTTGGAAGAATGGTTGAAATATTATAACAAATCTTCATGTTGAAATGTGTACTTTTTATTATGGTAAAAGTCAAATGAGATAAGCATAATGTATTACTAGTGTATTTTATATGTTAAGAAAATACTCACTTCACCACAGGCATTAATGATGTTATTATGTAATCGTTTGCCTTGTTGGCCGTTAATTCCAAATCCTTCATTATCGGCTCCATAACCGAAGCCTAAAGCATCAGTACCAAGGTCAAGACTAGCATCATCTGTACCCCAGCCAACACGACAAAGACCTATTTGTTCAAGAGGACTGACTTCATAGTAAAATCGACCGATGCCTTTGACTCCCTAAGAGAAAAAATATGATTTTGATTAATATTTATTGACTATCGCCAACTGAATTATCATTCAATACTTAAAAATCAACAAATAAATATTGACCTTAGCTATGTGAGGCAACTACATAAATACTACAATAGTTGAAATTAAAATCAGATACAAATGGAAAGTTTTTTTTCTTGCTTTCATTTAAACTATAATGCGAATGATGGTGTAGCATCAATCAAACAAGAAAAACCAAATTTTTGTTTCTCTATGAAATAGAAATACATCCTCTCATTATATGGATGATAATCTGAATTTTACAATTTCTTTCCAGAACTAGAAAAAAGAAGGAATAAAATACAAACAAAAAATACACATCATCCGATGGAATATTCTCGTATTGATGATTACACTAGGGGAAAATAGATTATTTATACAATAAAAAACCTCCAATTTCATTTGTAGTGAAGGAATAAACAAACGGAATTTTTTGGCTCATTCTCAGCAAATAAATCATGATAAAAGTTCAAGGGAACATTGGTTATTACGATTAGGGCAATTGATTATAATTCTTCTATGAATTGAATGTCATAGATTGATCTTTGAAAGGGGAAAATAAACGAATAGTATGATTTTTTACATAAATTCATCAATATTAATCGATTTAAATTTTAATACACGATCAAATTAAGGAATGATGAAAAAGAATCATTAAATGATGTATTCCCCAAATGAAAAAAAGACCATGAAAATAAATCATAAATGTCATTTTGTCCACGGAGTGGATGATTATTCACTTTGTTTTTGGAAGGCAGAGAAGAGATGAAAATATCAAAATTGCTATGCATACAGATGAAAGGAACAAGAAGGGAATTCCCTCATTGAATCAACAAAACAACAAGTCATTAGATGATGATGTTATCATAAATTTTGGCGAAAAAAACACAAACACACATCATACACTGTGTTTAGTCATTCTACTTTGAATTTTTAATCAAGCTTTGAATGAATAATTAGAAAATATAGTGAAGATGATCTAGGAGATGGGATACAACCGAATTTAAAAGATAGTCTATGGTTATTTAATCGATGTTGATGATTTTTGGATCGATTTGCAGATAAAATTTCACTGTCAATTCGTAGTTTTACTCGTGAATCTTGTCTATTTGTATTTTGCATAGATTAATATACAAGATAAATGCATACAAGGATAATAATAGTAGTATATAAGTAACCAAGTATAATGATTGTATGTGTACTATGTGTGTATTATATTTCTTGGTTATACTTTTGAAAAATAGTATCATCTTCAGAAATGAGTCATGCATTTTGTAAAAAATTAAATTCTATACTTTTATACACGAATTCAATATTAAAATCGAAAGTGTAAATGTTAAGGCGTATTAATTCGGATATATTGCAAGTTTAAATGGTCTGAAAAAAACTTTTTTAATTAGGCTTAAAAAAGTAAAAATTGAACTTCTTATAAAATACTTTCAAGACTGAAATAGTTCTCATTTGGTTAACCCTATTTAAAAGAACTATAATCCTGGATGTAAACGGGAATAAATTAAACGATGAATGTCTTTTAACCTTCATTAAAACCATATGCAGTAAAAAAATAACACTGAGATATGTAGGAAGGAAAATAATATATAATAAATTAGGTAAGGAATCATATACATAACTACTAGCTGTGGAAAGAGATGGAAACTTGAGGCTTAAGTTTACAGCTTTGAAATATATTTGCTTCTTTTAATGTATATGTAGTTCTGAGAAATGTTTTTCAGTTGGAGATAGTAAGACAGAGATGGAGGGGAGTAAAGGATGCAGATAGTGATAGTATTGAGGGAAATATACAAATCGAGAGAGACCAATTTATTAGGATTGATGCAGTGACTCATTGACTATTTGGTAAAAGAAGGGGAAAAAAGAAGCATACAAGTATTCCAGGAAAGAAACTATACAAAACTATATATTTTTTTGCACAGAAGAAGGGAAATGTGTGTAATGTTATATAAGGATATTCTCTTTGGATAGACTCCCAATTTCTCTCCTTGTGTTCAATCAAATTAATTCAAAGAATAACTGAGAGAATGGAAATGGTATAGACTTATATAGCCACTTATTTAAAAGAAGAAAATAAAACTATGCATGACTCAGGAAATGAATGAACGATAAAGAGGTAGAGAGAGGGTATTGTTATTCTCAAAATTTCGTTAATTGAAAAATTGATTTACATAGAGGAGAGGAAATGGGGAAAATCGATCGAAATTGTTAAGATAATGCATTATAAGTAGATTGATAGATAATTTTTTTCAAAATGAACTCTAATTCTCAAATCATAATTGATGTTAGTGAAAAATACTTACCTTATTTGCTCGAGCTCCATGCCAATTCATACCAAGTTTTGTTTGTATAATCAAACCATCAGCAGAGATATCCATATGCTCACCGCAGTCGACTTTACTCATGCGCCAACCGACATTCTTATTTTCACACTGATTATTCATATCAGCCTTGGCAACAGGGGTCCAATAAGGATCTTGTGGTCGGAAGAAAAAGGGTTTATCACCAAAGTTGAAGAGTAGTCGAGAATTTCTCAATGAAGCAGCTGGAATAAATGGTTCTTCGCGCATTCTTGTAGGTATTGTGAAACCCCTAGGGAATACCTGTCCATTGATTGACCAAAATACACAGCATTTATCCAAATCTAGATAACAGCCAATAACGTCTTCTTTTTTGACTGGTTTACCATAGTCAACTGATTGACCCCGGTTCATGGCTAAGCCAGAACCATTGTTATTTTTAGAGAACGAAGATTCATTGGATGCACCAAAAGAAAATCCACAAGAATCATTGCCAACGATGAGATCGGAATCGCTTGTTGACCAACCAACTCTAACCAAATCATCGTCAAGAACAGTAACCTCATAGTAGAAACCTCCTGGTGCCTTCACACCAGAATTAGCACGACATCCCTAAAATAGAAAAACATGGGTCAATTGAAAAATATATTGATATGTTTGTTTTTACAAATATTTGGATAACTTGGATAGCGTAAGCTAGACTTATAGTCAACAATATGAAATGTCGCAACAGCAGTATGAGAAATGAAAACAAGAAAAGAACTAGATAGAAAAATATTCTTGTTGATACGATATAAAGTTTGACATGAAAGTATCAATTGTTTTTTCAATTTTTATTGAATTTGTATTTTTCTATGTCAAATTGTTGAATTTATTATTATTCATGCATAGAGAATAAATGCATACACCTACTACCAAGTTTAATATTATTTTGTATTTATTTCGACCACCATAATAAAATTAATGTATTTATTAAGAGATGAGTAATATCAAGATCTATAAAATTTTCAACATACCTGCCATCCAGAATCCTTAAGCGCAGCAACATCAAGACCACTCTTGTCAACACCCAATCCTGTTGTTCTATCGAATAATGAAACTTTGAGACCTGGGCCAGGCAACTTGGGTCTGTCCATAACAAAAAGATCAAATGAAGTTTGATTAGGATTGCCGTTGTGACCAATAGCTGAATAGCGTTTGACTGCTGATTTGGCAAACTCATCAAAATGAACACCGTTTCCATTGGGAAGGGGAGAGTTGTTAGTTAGAATACCAGGAGATTGACTTGACATTGAAGGTTGATAGCCCATTTGGCTAGCATAGCCGTTACCATCTAAAGATTGGTCCTCTGCATTAGTTTCTTTCTTATTTTCTGTGTTTACATGTTATTTGTTGGAAGAGAAGGAAAAAGAAACGAGTTGGAAATTAAACTTTTGCTTAAACTACAAAACACTTAGATTGACGACAATCATTGTTTTACGACGATAATTTGAGAACAATAAAATTTTCTTTTCTTGTAGAATCAAGAGAGAAGAAGAACATTACTCATTCAACAAATAACATTAAAACGATTAAATATGATAAAGAGGATTAACTCACTATCTGGCTTCATAGTAAACCATCCTGAAATAAAATTAAAATAAGGTAAATAGTGCACTTGTACAAGAAAAGTTTATTCAAGTTTTTTTGAGACTAAAAGAAGAAAATTAAAAATTTTCAACGAAAAAAATGTTCCAGAATTAGAAATACAATTCATGTAATAAATGAAATTTTAGTTCAATTTTATAACATAAAGAATATACATTTAGATCTATATCTTTCCAAAAGTAATCTTTTCAGGACTTGTTTCAAACAGAAATCAAGATATTTGTATCATGCTTCTATTTGTTTACCCTCAGAGTTCGCAAGGCTCGTGCGCCAACTTATTTCATCCAAGTTTAACTTTTTTATACTTAATTTAAGTACCGATAGAAGAAAAATTTTCTTCTTTAATTATTTCAAGATTTTTTCCTAAAGCTCACCAAATTCATCAGCTCCACGATTGTTAGGATTCCTGCTAAATTTATTTAGTCCAGGTGGTCTTGTTCCAATCATTTGAGCATTGCCGTTGAAGCTTGATTGATGCATGCCATTTGCCACTTTGGGTAGGCCATTAACAGGGCTATCATCATGACTATAATCAGATGATTGATTAATATTACGCGTTGAATTCGGAGTGCTAGTTAACAGGGATTGATTGTGATGGGCAGGATTCATAAAGTGATACCTTCTTGTACCGAATGTTGGTAGCAAACTTGGTTTTCTCGGTTGCTGAGATAATCTATCAAATATTGAAAAATTAAAATTTTAAATAGCTAAGCCAAAAATAAGGGAAATTTACCTGAAGAAGCGATGACGATCTTTGCATGTGTTGAGCAGACGCTTTGCCAGTTGTTCATTGGTACATTCAAATACATAATTCTTCTCCATAGTTTGTTGGGTTTCAGAATTAACGGTTCTCACGTTGGCAGTAAAATTATTTCCCTTGTAGCCAAGACGGATGATACTAGGCCATGGATGTCGGCGCATAACTACGCGGTTCTCATAAATCACAAGTCCAGAATGATTCACTCCAACACTAGCATCTTTCCCTTGCAACTAGAATATTAAGAGATTAATATATTAGTGTTTAATTTTTAAAAAATGACTAATTAACACATTTTCTCATAAAGAATTCATCACATGTTTAAAATAACACTCAAGTACTTAATATATCTAAGAAATAAATGTTGGATTTTGCATTCTCCCTGGATAATAATTTTAAGAATAGGAAAATCAATACAAAATCTATACTCCCAGAATGGAAGAAAAGAAGAAGAGCAAATGACAAAACGAGAAGGAATAAAATACTTGAATCTGTTCATGCTAATGAATGAGTCATTGAAACAAACTATTTCATCAGAGGGAAAAATAAAAATTTATTACTAACTTTCACCTTATGCATATCGAGACCATAAAAAGCTAGTTTTCGGGCATTTTCCAAGAAGTTACGATCAGCTTCCTCGGGTGCCTGGCCACTAAAAAATGAATCAATTTCAAAGGAAGGATATGCATTTTAAAAATATTACATACCGATTATTTTTATGAAATGCAACTATTTGTGTCATCATTTCGGGTGTTTGTAAATGTTGAGGAGCGAAAGGATGATCTTTAATATATTGTATTCCAATATGATCTCTAGGATTATGATCGCCAGCTTCAGATTGAACAATATAACCTCCAAGCATTGAATAAACATAGAATGAGCATGGCAATCTGAATTTAGATAAATTTATTATTTTGGCAAACAAATAAGATTTTTAAAGCTTACTGTCCAGATACAATATCCTGCCGTACTTGAAGGCATAAGTAATATCGAGTAATGTATTCTTTTATATTTTCCATGTCAAATGGGTAATATCTAACTTGAAACTCAAACATCCAATCCCGTTCTGAAATTTGGAAATTCAAAATTTTACTCATAAAATAAATACTTAATTCGAGTCAAGCTTACTATTTATGAGCTGTTTTATAATAGGTTTGTTCATTTTGAGCCAAAACTAGAAAAAATTAAAATAGTTGGAACAAAGTAAACAAGAAAGATAATCTAATTATATGACAAACCCAATTATTTCTCTTGTCACGATAAGTAATTCCGAAAAATTGTACTTCAGATAATTGGAGAAAAGCACATATTGCATCAAATAATTGTTGACCGATAGCATTCTTCTATAAATTAGAAATTGGTAATTTAAGGATGTTTTAGAAAAGTTTTTACATACGTTGATACTGAAAACTTGTTCGGTACCGTCCAACATAATCACAGTAGAGTCGATCATTTTCTTAAATCCGAAATTCCACTTTCCTGTATTAGAATTATTTAAAGTATTGCCTGGTCTCATTGTGTCTGATCCCAAGAAACCGTTATTGCTACAATTATCTCCATGATTAGAACCGTTTAAGCCAGGATAGCGTGTTTCATTGTTTAAACTATTCATAGTACCATTCAATCTACGGAGGCTCATATAGTATTCTTTTTTAGGTTGATTGTCAACATATTCAAAACTACCGTTCTCAAATTTATTCATAACATGATTGTCAAGATGATGAACATCAAGAGAATCCATTGTTGAGTCTATATCTGATTGACAATGGGGCATGGATTTCTTTTAGAATATTAACTGCAACCTGGATTGATTTTATTCAAATTTTATCATTAAACACATAATCAATAGCAATAAGTACTC
Organism: Gyrodactylus bullatarudis; assembly: GCA_012064415.1. Lineage (NCBI taxonomy): Eukaryota > Metazoa > Platyhelminthes > Monogenea > Gyrodactylidea > Gyrodactylidae > Gyrodactylus > Gyrodactylus bullatarudis. The sequence continues at coordinate 45,317 of SSNU01000110.1, forward strand.
TTGGATGTTATTTTTCTAGCAAAGATGATTTCAAAGTAAGTTAGAACCTGTCATTTAAAACAAGTTTTAATAGGTAATAAGTGTTTGGTGTTTTAAATTATTCAACGAATTGAACAGAAATCTTCGTAAAAATGGCATTAGCTTCAATCTGCTCTCTACAACCTTTAGACAGAAAAAATATTCTCGATGATTGTGATGAAATTGACATGGTACCAACCACTCCTTTTTCAGAATTAAATATTTCTACAACTTCTAAGCAAATCAAGCACATTCAACCTATTAAAAATGGTGTTAGATGTCAAGGGTTTGATATTCACTTTGAACATGGTACAACTACATTGGCCTTCAAATTCAAAGGTGGAATAATTGTTGCTACTGATTCAAGAGCTTCTGCTGGCTCTTACATTGCTTCTTCAATTGTTGAAAAAGTACTTCGTATTAATAAGTACATGCTTGGTACTATGGCTGGTGGTGCTGCCGATTGCCAGTACTGGGAAAGAGTTCTTTCAAAAGAGTGTCGTTTATTCGAATTACGTAATCGACATAGAATTTCTGTTGCTGCTGCATCTAAAATGTTATCTAATATGGTTTATCCATACAGAGGAATGGGATTGAGCATGGGTGTAATGGTTGCTGGTTATGATACTCAAGGACCTGACTTGTATTATATTGATAATGATGGTCTACGATTGAAGGGAGATCTGTTCTCAGTTGGATCAGGTAGTACTTATGCTCTTGGAGTTCTCGATACAACTTATAAATACGATTTTAGTGATGAAGAGGCTTGCGAGCTTGGTAAAAAGGCTATATCCTCTGCTACATTTAGAGATGGTGCTTCTGGAGGCTTCGTAAACCGTAAGTGCTTTTAATAACCTTTTTAGTTTATCACATTACTGAAGCCGGTTGGGATCACAAGGGAAGATTTGATGTTACTGAACTATACTTTAAATACAAAAACATTAAACCTCTGGACTCATAATATTCCATTTCAAATAAATTTTTTTTCATAAATCATTTTAACTTTTGAAAACTTTCACTCTATTACTTAACTATTAAGATTTTATGATTATTTTCCCTTTTATACTTTCAGCTCAGCCTCGAGCTGATGCGACTTGCTGTTAAGAGACTATTCACAAAGAAAATTATGAAAAGTGTATTTTCCTTAATACTGTGCGGAATTCTTTTGATATTTTTCAATGAAGTTATTCTCTACAAAATTATTGTCCTCAAATGTACATGGCCTTCCTTAGGAGTTAAAAACTTGGATCACTATCATACCCTAAAGGATGATCCAAACCGACCGAATGATGCAGTCAAGGTGATAATAATATCCGATCCTCACATTGTTATGAATGACCCTTCTTATATTCACTATTTCCAGTGAGTTGTTTTTTAAATAATCAATTGTAGTTAATTAACCAAAGAAAGCTTTTTTCGTTATACTAAATATTTTCTATCAACTTTTTAGTGAATTAAACATGGAGAAAACTTTCAAAGCCCTATTGTTTATCCACAGGCCTGATGCTGTTTTTATTCTTGGAGACCTTATGGATTCAGGCTATAAGCTTAGCATTGCCCAGTATGAGGAATACATCGCCAAGTTTAAAAAGTCCTTTTCCTACGACTCAAATGATAATAAAGAGCCAATAATCAAGCTAATAATGGGTAATCATGATGTAGGATTCTTGGATCAGCATGATGCGGCAATACTCAAAACTTACAAAAGACACTTTTATAAGTCTGTACGGGCTGAGGATAATCGAATTTTCTCCTATAAAGGAATACATTTCGTTCTTCTCAATAGTTTAACTCTTAGAGATGATTGTGAACAGTGTCGTAAGAGTTTTAAAGAACTCAAAGAAATAAGTAAAACCTTTAAATGTCTTCGAGGAGATATCTTAGAATCAAATTTGGATTGTCAGATAGATGAAAATCTCTCAAGGGATTCCTTGAACAGGCGAAATTATGACACCGATAGTGAAATCATTCAAGAAGGTCACTATTCTAGACCGATAGTCCTTCAGCATTTGCCATTATATCGAAAATCCAATGAGGAATGCTCATTTGACGATTCCAAGTCTTTTTCTAACAAGGAATTAACCCAAGGTATAGATTGTTTATCTCAAAAATCCTCAAACTTGGTGAGTATTAAACTTGATCAAATTAATCTATATATTAATTAGAATTATCTCTGTAAGATTCTTGCAGAACTTGAACCTCGTCTTATATTTTCTGGCCATACGCATCATTTATGCAGGCGAAATTTGTCCATTTCAAGTCAAAAAGAATTTGCTATTGAACATGGCCTATCTTCCTTCTCAACTCGGAATTCGCCAAACCCCTCATTTGTCTTGATGCGTGTCACTCCAAGCAACTATGAGATCAGTCATTGTTCCACACCCTCGCAGTTTGTTCTCATTTATACTTATTTTATTGGTGTTGTACTCATATTGTTGAATCATTTTGATGTTTGCTACAAGATTTCGAAACTTATCCAAACTAGATGGCGTAAAAGATCCTTTAATATTTTGAATTCTTATCAATTTGACAACCATTAATTATTCACATTGACATTGTTACTGAATTTTATTTTTTTTTGAATATTTGAGATTAAATCAAGATTTTCATTGTAATAAAAGAATTATTAAAATAAATACATTCATTTTTCTATACTCACTGTTGTACTGTATTTTCGATCAATCAATAAATAACCCATGTTGAAAATTTAGGCTGAGAAAAACAATGACGATAATAAATACAGACCTTCATATGAGCCAGATGCTATAGCACCTCTGACAGGTATTGGTCCAGTTTTACCAATTCATTTGATGAAGTCCAATGATTTTGGCGAGGAGAAAGAATATGTTGATCCTAGTGTAATAGGACCAATGATACCTGGTCAAGAGCTTATCGAAGAGTTAAGGCATTTCAGAGAAGAAACTAAAAATGTGGTAAATTATCAAAAAACATTTAAATGTAAATATGCAATGAATAAAATAATTTTAATGATAGAGGTTCAAGAAAGATTTGAATGATGGTAAACTCGAAAGAGAAGCATGGATGACAGAGGCTATGCCCGTGACTAATAAAGAAGCAGAGGCATTGAAGCCACGTAAATTCAGAAGTAATCTAGCCAGTACAAGTGGATCTTTGCCCATTGATCACTCATGGTTCAACACTCCAGGAGAAGACGGCAAAGCAAAGAATCAAGAAATAGAAAGAGATCAAGTAATTATTTTTGCAAGCTTTTTTCAAAGAATAATTTCAGTTTTATAATTTGTTTAGAAAATGGAAATGATCAAGAAACGTCAAGAATATCAGAGAGAGCAAGAAAAGAATAATGAGATCTCTGACCTGGTCAAACTTCATAATGTAAGTTAATGCTATATTGCAAAATAATTTACATAATTATCATTACCTTTGCATTCTCTAGAAACAAATGGGACGTCCAGAAAAAAGCCTTTTAGAACTACATCGAACAGGAGAGAGTAAACCTTTAGGGCCTCAGTTACCCCCACAGTTTGTTATGAATAAAGATCCTATTGCTAACTCAATGGATCAGATCCAAAGGGAAGAAGTCATCGTTGAAAATTCTGATGACGATTCTATCCCTGATATTCAGTTAGTTCCCTCTTCAGACAAAAATATTATCAGCAAAATCCTCATGCCAAAATCTGTAAGAGATTTAATTTTTTCGCTTATTCCCCCAAATAAAGTATTTTTTTAAAATATGAGATTCAAAAAATAGTTTTTATCATTAAACAGATGAGAAAATGTTTCATCAAATACTCAATGTAATGCTATAAAATCTTTCGATAATCATAAATTATGATTCATAATTAATCCCAAATAACAAAAGTGATGAGAGAAAGCTGATACATTGTTTATTCAGGCCAAAGTAGTTAAAGGGAAGATTTATGATTTTAAGAACACTTGGAACCGGTCTAGCGAAAGCCAGTGATGTTATTTTACAGACTTTGTTGTTAATCGGTATCATAAGAATCTATAAATAATTTCTTTCTGTTCAACTAACCTATTGAAGCTCTACAGATATTGGGATTAAATTAAAAATAAATTTCTATTCTAGGGTCAAAATTTTGATCTATTGGATGATTTTCTTGAAGAAAAATGTGTACAAAAACAAGAGAAATCTCGTAAAAGGTCTTCATCTTCAACTTCATCGTCATCTTCCTCTTCATCAGAGGAGGAAAAGAAAAAAAGCAAGAAGAAATCTGGTAGAAAAAAATTCTCAAAGAAGAAATCTAAAAAAGTGAGTAGTGGAATTTTCTTGAACGCAAGAATTTTATGTCATTAATTAATTTTGATAAGATGATTAATCTTGATAGTTTACCCTTCATCTCCTAAATTTTTTTTCATCTCACAAATTAGAAAATTTGTAACCTTGCCAAAATAATTACCCTAATTCCGAATCTGAATTCTTTTTTGAAAGCCGATTTATCATTCAAATGATAATGTATATGTTGAAATAGGCTTTTTTCGCATCTAGTAAAACTAGTTACCTTCAAAACTATGATAGATAACGAGGAGGAAATTGCATACTTAAAATCTAAAGCTATTGTTTCTCTGATTGAAAGTCAAAAAATAGGTTTTTTTATACAATTTTTTCAATATTTGACTACTTTTTCAAAAAAATCCCCTTTAATTAATAAAAAGCTATCCTTATGATACATATTTTTTAGCTGAATAACTTTCCTTTCTAATGAGAGACAATAAAGGATAAATTTCCGTTTTAAGCTGTTCTATTGATGCTAAAATAAAATATTTTAATAGAAGAGCAAAAAGTCAAAAAAGAAAAAGAGTCGAAAATCTTCATCGAGCTCATCTAGTTCAGAATCTGAAGATGACAAGAAAAAGAAGAAAAAAGACAAGAAGGCAAGGAAAGTGGCTGTACGCAAATTAGAACCTCTCAATATGGAAAATATGTTTGATAGAAAAAGAGACTTTGATAACGGCGAATGTCCATGGCAGAAACAAGACCAACCAGAGTATGTAGTTGGTACGAGAATGACATTCAATCGGGATAAAGAAATGAAAACAAGACTTATGGATTCAAATACAAAAAAACAAATGATTGCAAGATCTCAAAACTTTGGTAGCAAATTTGGTCACGGTTCTTCACAGTTTCTATGAAGATATTTTTAAAATTATTTCTGTACATGAAAATAAATAATTTTTCCAGATCAAATCTACTTGAAAGTAAACTGATCATGAAAATTTATGAGTAATAATTTTCTTTTTTTTCAGATAATATCGATTCTTTCTTGATTGTATAGTATAAAAGCCGAGTCAAGAACTTTTCATTGGCTTCAATGAGTCTTCATTGAGCAAAGTACATCTTCAAATATTCTCTAGAAAAATTAATCATCTCTCTCATAGAAATACTAGATTTACAATTAAAATGTCATCATTAAACCTAGTAGGGTTATCAATTGATCTCTTGTCAATTTCGCAAAAAGCAAAAGAAATTGCAGTTCTTGTGAGAAGCTCAAAAATATTTGACAAAAATTTTACTGAAGAAAAGGAGCATCCACTTGTTCAAGATTTCAAAACTGTCAGTGATGTTATCATTCAGGAAATGCTTCGTTATGATATATCCCAAATCTATGTAAGATTCTACTCTTAGCTTCTATTCCGAAAATTTTATTCTGGCTTTATCTATAAATTCTTGACAATCTAGGGCATCGAGATGGGGAATCATGTATTTGGCGAGGAAGATTCCATGTTCACAAATGCAAATAAAGTCACTATAAACCTTACCGTAGTTCCAGATCAAATCGAAATGAAAAATAATCTAAGTGAGTTTTCCTGAGTGTATAAATCAAACCCGTTAGTTTTATCCTCTTTGATTAGTTAAGGCATTTGGATGTGATGAAGAATTTGCAAACTCTATGATAAAAATTATTTATACACCGGCAAGAGAAATGACTGATATAAATCCTGTAAAAGAAATTTCTCAAAGTCTGCTCGACAAGTTCATAAATATTCCATTCGAAAAAGAATTCGTGGGTATATGGACAGATCCGATTGGTTAGTCTCTATATTGGAGTTTCTTCTGCCTTAATATTTTTCTAAAATTTAATTTAATTTAATTTATTTTCTCATATATTTCAAAATTTAAATCACGTTTCTTCATTATAATATTCAGTTGTTCTATAAAAATTTAGCTAATTTTTTCTTTTAGTGTTCCGCTTGAACAATTTGTCTGTATGAAAAATTTAATTTAGCTCGAGTTCGAGATCTAAAAACTGTTATTATTGTTCTTTCTAGGAATCAAAGTTCTAAAAGTGTTTCTCTTTCATAGTCTCACAAATAAACCTGGTTTTTATAACCTACATAAGATATTATTCATAATAGAAAATTTTAATTTAAAAAAAATTGAAAATGAATCTTTCAACGAATTACAGATGGAACAAACGAATATGTCAAGGGAGGAGATTATAAGATGAATTTGAATAAATTCATTGATGTTCTCAATGATAAAAATCAAAGTTTGAAAATCAACGGGTCAATAACGAATTCTGAAATATTAATTGGAGCCTATGATATGAGAAATAATTCTCCAATCTTTGGCCTGATAAATTCTCCATTCCATAATGATAACGGGTAAGAATAATTTGAATATTTTTCTATTGGATTTTGCTAGGTGCAATTATTAATGTTGTCAAAATATAAAAACTCAGATGGAGTTTAAAAAATTTTAATTTTTTTAGGTCTAATATCATAGCAGCTGGACTTTACTTAGGTCCTAATAAAATATGGTCTTTTATACCAAGTATATCAGAATGTCAAATTCCATTTGGTATGAAAAAACTGATCAAGGAATACCGTGACGTCAAGGAGAATTCTCTCAGCGTTGTTTGCGGATCTGGAGACTTTGATTTATTTTCAAAGACACGTAGGTATTTTTCATTTATGTTTAGCATCTGACCACTTGATAATCAAGTTAGCTGGAGCTGGAATGAAATGTCTGTGTGTAATCGTTGGTGAAGCTGATCTTTTCATCAAGTTCGATGTAAGAAATTTCTATTGAAATTTTAACTTTTACTGAAACAGAATTTAATATACCTATACGATGTTTGTGGTCCTATGGCAATATTGAAAAGTCTCGGTGGAGGCATATCTTCTGCAACAGATTCTTTTGATTTAGCAAAGAAACTATTCAAGGAGAATGCTGAAAACATCAAGGAAGCAATAAGAAAAAATCTGTTGGAAAATGAAATCAAATTCATTGAGAAGACACCGGTAATTTCTTTTATTAAAATGAATGTTTCCGTGAATATTTGAACTCGGGTATTTTTGAAACTACCTAGTGAGTATTGAAACTTGACTTATTCTTCAATATCTATCAATTGATTTTGTAAAAGTGTACGCTAAATTCCAAATTTGAAAAACCTTAACTCTTAGGTGATGTTAATCAAAAAATATTAGCTGAGTAATAAAAAAATTATTTATTTTTATTATAAATTGTTCACAACAAAAACTACTACATTATTATTGTTATCAAGGAGTAACAAGGTAAACCTTGACACTTGCATTTAAATTTGTCCTGCAGTTAAGTTTTCAATCAGTTTTTATGAAACCCTAGACATCGAATTTTGACTCGAGTCCAAAATTTTCCCTAAGGAAACATTGATCATGTTTTGTGAATTTCTCTTGATGAGTCGTAAATTTCAGTACATATTTTTAGTATTTTTTAATTTGAAGAATAAGTCAAGTTTCTATACTCACTGGTTAGTTTCGAAAATCCCGGAGTTTTGATATTTACGGTAACACATATATATTTCCTACGCAGTTTTGTTGCTCAAACTAAGCTAGTCTCATTTGAATGGATCATCATTAGATCAGAAATTAAGTTCTAAACCGATTCTAAGGCCAGAAAACAAAATGGTTTAATTCTAGTTACAAGTATTTTATATTTATTTTTCTTAATCCCTAGGTATATATGGAAAATATTCTAATTACTATTTATTTAGTATTAGAAATTTGATATTTATATCATTTAAAAAACTACTCTATACATTTTTTTTCAGAATGTAGACATCTCCTTGACTAGAGGAGTTATTGCATATATGGACGTGAACAAAGCAGTCGATTTCATACATTCGTATACGAAAAGCTTTGCATAATGAATGTTACAAAGACACTAGTGGAAGAAATGATAAACTCACCTTAAAAACATTAATATGATTGCATTTTAATTCAAATGAAAATACACAAGAATAACATGATATTTGAAAATTTCATTCATTAGCTCGTTACTGATGAGTAGAGCCTCAAAAAGTATTAAAACACTTATTTTAACCAGCTATTCCTTATTCTGATGAAAAAACAATGCATTTTTCAAATTATGGCATCAGGGTTCAAATGTCTTAAAATCAAGAAAAGGGAATAAAATATATATTCATATCAATGATCTTAATCCACATGTTTTGTGCTAGAGATTTTTTGATTTTTGCTAAGCTCAACAATAACCTTGAAGATGATAATTCTCAAATTACTTGAATGCTTTTTGTCAAGATAAACTATTAAAAATCAGATCATATTATTTTTTAATTTTTTTAGATCTTTAAAAATTTCCAATGGATCGATTTCATTCATTACAGAGTAATTTATTAACCAACAATTATTTGTTCATTCAATCTGTTCCTGATGGCGATTCCTGACGTGATCCAGCCATTCTTTTGTCGGACTGAATGCCTGTTTTGAAAATTTCGATAATCCAAAATATTTAACTGTATAAATATACTAAATTCATTTAGATTTATTAGATTATAAGATAATGTTCTTCAAAAATAAGGGCTATTAAAGATTATTTTGATTTTAGTTCAAAAGTAGCCAGTCCTGGAAACAGAAATGCTGCGTTAATGTTAATTAAATAGTCAGAAGAAAGATGCCGAGTATTTGAGGAATAGCGCTCTTATTTCGGGCATGCTCTTCTCTCTACGTTTACTCAGATCATTAGTTATGCAAAAAATCTATCTTTCTACGAATTAAATGGTTATTAATCTTTGAATGAAAATCTATAAATTTGGACTAATGTGGTATGTATCAAGCTGATCATATCACTCATTGAGTGATGAATCATCACTGATGATATGTCTTAAGGTATTTTTAGACATATTCATTAAAGGCATTATTTGTAAAATCTTCAACAACATCTTTTCTAATGATAACTTAGGAGATTCAGCTCAAGATCGATGTTGTCCAAAATCTTATAGAAGTAAAGATTTATAATTACACTTATCACTTAGACATAGAAGAATTAGAATTATTCTACTCACCTTGAGCTTAAATTTGAACAATGAGTACAACATAAGGATAGGAATTGGTAAAAAGAACACGAAAGCTAATAAAATTCCAATAAATTTTGGTAAAAAGGGATACTCGATGCCATTGTTGCTACGTGAACTACCGAATAATTCAAGTAGAGTTGTTATCATAATAATGAAAAAGACTATTGGAATTATTAGATACAATGATACTATCCAATAGATCTTGGTTGGAGCACTACTTGGACTTAGCATTTGATCAACGTGTTTCAGTAATCTTCGTCCATCTAAGAATTAAATAGTATCAATGAAATTTTGATCAATTTCTAATCAAAAATATATGTTACGACCAATATAGAAACTTTAATCAGTGTATACTAGACCTCGATGAAAATTTTAAAACAAAGGAAATTCCGGGCGGGATTCTAAAAAATTGTTAATTATCATATTCTCTTTACTTTAAACAGAAAATATAGTAAAATACTAAAGTTTCCGAGTTCCGAATTCTAAAATAATATTTTTGATATCTAAAATAAAATTTGTATACACTGACCGATCAGAGAATTTACAGATCTATGTCAAAGACAACAAAATTTTTAAAATTTTTGATGACAAACACAAAAGTTTAGGCCACGGTCGTTTGAACAAAATGAGAGAAGTAATACGTAAATGTGGAAACTCAGTTTCTACATTGACCATTGAGATTAACAGTGTATACACTGATTATAGTTTCTACAATGGTCGTAACATATATAAAAGATTGAGAAAAATTTACATTACTGTATAATCAAAAATAGAGGGCTGAATTACGCAAAGCGACCTTAATAATAGCTACTGTTTTAGAAAATCTAAATTTTGATACATATCTTCTGTACGAATTCTAATAATAATAAATTTCAATATGATTTTGAGTAATAAATAAAGAGTAGAGAATAAATTCAATCTCTGATTAAAAAAACCATGAGATAACTCCGCTTCAAATGACTTGTTTAAAATTGAACTCACTATAGAAATAGGCTATTGAAATCACTTCAAGGATTGCCATCAAACATAAAATCAAGGGAATTGTATAGAAATCAAAGATGTAAAATATGTAGCTTCCACCCTGAAAACAAATTTGATTAATTTTTTTTCTTGACTAATTGATCTTTATCTTTTGCTGTATTTAGTAATAAAAAACTACATCGCAGAAAAATTATATTCTTAGCGTCAGCGTCAAATCTAAGGCGAAGACTATTTCCAGTAATAATTTAGATTTGTAATAAAATTTGAAAGGGACATGAAGGGTTAAAATGCACTTTTCTAATGGATTGAAATGCACGATTTCAGCAAAATTGAGCTTTTTACGATAATAAATACTAGAATTATTTTAATTTTGTGTGAGTTGTTGAAAAGTGAAATCTCTCACTTGAAAACACATCACAATCTCAACAATCATGAACGTGAAGCATATTCCAAAATTGAGTTTTGCCTTGTTATTCAGGAATATCCGTGGGAACATGCTGGCAATTCCATTTGATGCTGATTCAACTGTACAAAACTAAAGATTGAGATTAGTAAACATTTAGTTAGCAAGATCTCATTTCATGAGTGCCTAACTAAAGAAAAATTTAAATTCTTAATGATAATTATTTGAAACAGCAAAAATAAGAAACTATGTCGCACACTTACATTTATTTAAAAAAATATAAATTAAATCTACTAATGTAAACTTGAACTATTTAGTGAGATTTCTTTTGTTTAAAACAATCTTTGGTTCTCAGTTAGGATGAAAAAAATTTAATTTTTCTACAATGATTGATTAAAAAAGAAATTTTGAAATTAAATAAGGAAATTAAGATAAAAAAATCTCCTAGATAAATAGAGAAACTAACTATGGAATCAAGAGAAACTGTAAAAAGCATAAAGAAAAAGGCAAAAGACCAAAATTGGGGCAATGGCAATTGATTCAGAGCTTCTGGATATGTTATGAAAACTAGGCCAAACGATTGAAGGGGTAACATATTGATATCATCCAACTTCAAGCAATGAGCCATGTAGCCAATTACTGAAAATATGACTAGACCAGCATAAAAACTTGTTAAGCAGCTGACAAAGGGTAGAATTAATGAGTCTCTCTTTATATTATGGTCAATTTTGTTGTAAGAAGACATCACAATAAGAACTCCCCAGCCAGGTCCGAGAGAATAAAATATCTGATTTCCAGCTTGGCTCCAAATCTAGAATAAAATTAAGTTAATCATCTGTTTAAATGGTTTTTACACTAATCAGAATTGACCAATCATGAATTAACCAATTGCAATCAGAGAAGAGTCAAGGTCCTACCCCAAGAGACTGGTCGCAAAAGAATTCAGCAGAACCGCAATTTTATATTTCGTTAAAACACTGTAATATTATACTCTAATTCACAGGAAAAGGTTACCCTATGGTCTGGAATGCATTTGGAGAATTAGCTCATTTTTTCTGCCTCTTATTTTTTTAGGTATTTAAAAAGGTCGACATTCTTTAGACGTTGTTTTTGATCTTTTCGAATTCTTTGTCTATTTCACAATATCCTGGATCATATTTTCATCAATAAATAATTCGAAGAAATCTCTTCCAGACACTTTATTTCTTGAATATCTGGTAAGTCCGTGCGTTTCTCGTAATATACAATTACAATTAAGGTTTCTTGGAGTAACTGGATTTACTTTGCAATATTCAATTCGACTATCTTCTATTCTGATGAGATGTAGTAGCTCGAATAGATATCTCAGCAATTTTCCAAAATCCATCTGATTAATCTTGATCCTCATGTTTGAGATCTAACAGGATATCTTCTTCGTTCTCACTAGAACTTGGCTGATAATTTATCAGTGATAAACTGGATCAGAAAATGCATCAAAATCAGGGCTATATAGAATGTCCAATAGGCAAAATTTAAGAAATTGACTTCAAAAGTCTTCCCCTTATATGGACTTTGAGTAGTAGTTTCACACATCTTCTTACGTAAGCCCGAGACATTAGACTCTATGTCATAAAGTAATCATACAATTTCAATTTTTATGATCAGTGATCATTGATCACTCACTTGAATATTTTTAAGTTTTGACCAATCTGGCATTAAATAGTATTCTAGTCCTAATCTGGCACCCGGTAAGGTTAATCCTCTGATTAATAATACTGTCAAAAGTAGATATGGTGCAATAGCTGTAACATAAACAACTTTGCCACTGCTTTTGATGCCTTTTAAGACACAAAAATAAACCACAATCCATCCTGACACCATACACATGAATAATTTCCAGTTGAGATTTCCGATTTCAAATGGAATCGGAGATATATCCAAAGCGTAGAAACTGTAAGTTAAAATTTCAAATAAAAAACTTGCAGCCAAAATTCTGTCGCCGATGATCTGTCAGTACTAAAATTGGCAAGACTCCGAGTTTTCATATTGATTGCTTGAAAAACAGAAGAAATCTAGCATTCTAAATAACAAGAGGATCTTACATTTTTTGCAAGGGAAGAGGACGAATTCTAAAATACAATTATTTCAATTTACCTGATCAATATGCTGGTATGTAAAACATTTATCTGTGTTCCAAGTGTTATTACAGGATGCCCATGGCAATTCCGATCGTAAGCTTGATCCCAAATAGAATATAACGTATGCCAACAACACTGAATAATTTAGACATAGGAAAGAGACCAGAGCCATTGTCACTCCAATGCCTAAAGAAATATAATTTCCAATATCTTTCAGGGTTCTTTATAAACTATTTTCTACTTCAAAATAAAATACACTTCATGGAATGCTCAAAAAATCATTTCAAGACTTAGAATTGAGAGGACAGACTATACCTTTGAAGAATGGGGCAAAGTTGAATACTTCTGTAAGTCCAAGGCCTGTAAATTGTCCAATAATCGTTTCAGCATAGAACATGGGTATTCCACAGATCAGTAAAATTATGGTGTATGGTATTAGAAATGCTCCACCTCCATTCTTCATGACAAGATAAGGAAACCTCCAAATGTTACCCAAGCCAACACAATAACCCACCATAGATAAAAAGTATTGGAATCCATTATCCCAAGTTTCTATTTTACCAAATTTTTTTCTATTGCTATTAGTTTTTCTAATGTCATTTTCTTGTGTCATGAAATCCAGTTTGAATAGAGATTTCAGGTAGGGCTTCTGATTTTGATTTGGTTTTTTTCACAGCAATACTTTCTAAATCTCTCGAAAATAAATGTTTTTATAATGAAATCTTATTAATAAATGACTTTATATATATTCAAGAATCTTAATTTTGTCAATCATAAATTGAAGAACTCTCTCATGTCAAAAAGAGCAGAAAGTCTTTTTGTTCTCATGTACTTGTTTACGCTGAGTAAAAATATTCAAGTCCTATGAGAAAGATTATAATCTTATAATTATCAAATCAATTATCAATTAAAAACATTTACATTGGTGCACCAGTTTTTGTTCATCAAATTTTATAATAATACACCTATTTAACATCAAATAGGAATAATTTTTATAAAAGAAATTAACTATGATGAGAGGGAAAAGCTTCTGTATTAAAAGTTGGTTTATTACTTATGATGGAATACTGGTGATAAGAAATCTTCCAATCCATTTGATCTTCATCACTTTTCTGAAATCTTGTATTTCTAAGATGCATTTGCATTAAGTTTCTTAAAAAACTTACAGTGAAATCAAAAAGAAAATAAGTTGAAAATTTTTATACTCAATGAATCCATTCAAATTCAATTTCACAAATTAACACATATTGATCAAAGATTTTTTCAGGAATTTTTTTTCCATCTCAAGTGGATAAAAAATATAGAGTGAATACAATAAATATATTTAGTAAACTCACAGGAATAAATTCCTAAACTATAATTAAGATATCTTTTTTATCAACCTGACCTGGATAGGTGTAGAATTTACACTGTAAATGAATTTTTTGCATTTCTTTAAGGAATCTTGTTTGTCTTAGAGAATTAACTTCACTAAATGAAGTTTATTCGACAAATTTCTAATTATTTTATTTTCTAATTTTACAATCTAAAAATTGAATCTATTTACAATTTTTTTGATAACGACATATTAATAATATTTAGTCTAATAAAATGTTTTTCGGAAATACTAATTTAATTCAAATAAATACTTTGCAGTAGAATTGAAATTTTACGTTCGTTTTTGTATTCTAGATTATATATTATATAATTATTTAATTTAAGGGAAATTAACACTTGCAGTATCATTTTTTTCATTTAAATTTTATTCCCTTATACAATGTATAATATAAAAATGATACTGCAATTGAAAGTTTCCATTAATTTAAATATGTGATTTGTGAACACTCGTACAAAATATTTATTCCTTATAAGGGTTTCATAATGAAACTCATTACAGATTTATCAAGTAGGTTGATTAGGAAGATCTCACAGGAAGATTCCTTTACTGTAAAATCTTTTGAAGTAAAAGTGGTCGTTTAAAATTGCATTAAATCATAACATGCTTGCTAAATTATTTTTTGGAATCTGAAAGATTATGCTGGGGTCCCTAATTATTATTAAGATTAAAGACTTAACAAAAAGTGTAGTTGCATGAAATTTTGAACTTGGTGTGAGTTTTATCAGAAATTAGTGCAAGGAACGAAGAAAGTTACAAGTTTAATCAAAAAGAAATTTATTGAATTACATTCCAATTTCTTTGATAGCCAACTGAGGGGGTAGGGCTTGCTTAATCTTTGCAATTTTATCCTTTTCGGCTACTGTTAAAGTGTAGAGAAATCGTGAACACCTGATCTTGAATTTAACGTTATCCTTATTCTTCTTGAGAATTACCTTTTTGGCATCTTCTCTATGAGTTAGAGTAATGAATTCTTTGATTCCCTGAATTGCTTTAGGCATTCTGCACATAAGAATAAGAGTTTGATTAAAATGACATGAATATCGGTATACTTTAAAGACGACTTACTTTTCTTAACGTGTGAAGTTAAACTGAACTATTGACATAAACAAAAAGTAGAGTTCATTATTGTTATTTTTTTTAAAGTTTGATCGAACCACATTTTTAATATTGTATCACATTGTAATAATTACAATTTGTAAATTACAATATGTAAGTAACTTTAACAAAATTAGCATTGGTTCATTAAATGAAGTTCATTCTATGAAAAAAAATTTATAAAGCGTTTTTAAGTATTGTATCTTGCTGATTTTAGAATAGATAAATTATAATGGATGATACTTAGTAAATTTTGAGTAAATCCTGCCGGAACAATTAAGAAAACTGACAACTTCCATTGGAGATCCTCCAATTTCAATTCCTCCGTTCATGTTTTGGCCCTTTCTCATATAAAAAACTTCTAGACAAGGCTAATCTTTACCCAATCTGGTTGGGATAAATGATTCATTATGAATCGCATTTTCTGCTGTACTCTATCACAACATCCCGCCTGCTGTCAATTTTAATTACCACCTTCGCTCCTCTAGGGGTTTTACGATCCTTCTTACAACGCTTCATCCCTTAAGACACAGATTTGAACTTAATTTTGATGTTTTTAAAAACCTTACGATCTCCCAGATTATTCCTATTATTTCTACTTATGTACCAGATAATCATAACTATTTTACTAACTTTTTAAAATAAAAATCTAGTATAAAAATCTAGTTATTTATTGATAATTATAAAAATTCTCAAGGAAAATTATCAAATCTAAAGTGAATTTCCAAGCGGAACATTATGCCAATTTTGATCAAAGTTAAGTTTCCAAACTCTTTTCCCTGAAGATTCTTGTCTAGGTCCTTTATTTTGAACCTTATACTTGAACAAAGACTTAAGAAATGACGGACAATTGGCATTTTTGTTGACTTGACTGTTACATAGAGATTGGTTCACTTTTAGCATAGTTTTACGAAGCCTAGTTTTAAAGATGAACAAAAATGGAAAAATAAAATCCATATTCTCATCTGTTGATTTAAGAAAACAGTATTCTATAAAACTGACGAAATCTATACGTTTTGCAGCAATATCCTGAATAATTTTTAAAATTGTACAAGTTTTGGAATTCATAGTTGGGGGATTTTCCTTGAGATTTTCATCAAAATTTTCAAATATTGATTTCAATATGAACAGAATATCATCAAAAAATGCTTTTCCTTTCAAAATATTCATTAAAACAGAGAAGAAATCTCTTGCATCCATGTCTTTAAGATAAACTTTGATTAAAAATTTGGTGATATCATTTTCACTGAAATTTTCTTCCTGATTACTAGGTAAATTCGGGGACCAAAACTCTTTTAAAGTATCAAAGCAAAATTCAATGCAAAGATTTAAAAACTGTCTGGAAGGCATAGAACCATGAGCAATATCATTTCTAATATCACACATCCAGTCTGGCAAGTTTGACTCTTTGATCAATTTTTTAAGAGGTATAGCATAGTTGGATTTTTCTTTCACATTTTTTTCATCATTAAGAATGGAGACCAAGCGCAATATTGCTAACGAAAGACTCTGA
Source organism: Gyrodactylus bullatarudis (assembly GCA_012064415.1). NCBI lineage: Eukaryota > Metazoa > Platyhelminthes > Monogenea > Gyrodactylidea > Gyrodactylidae > Gyrodactylus > Gyrodactylus bullatarudis. Next base: position 62,118 of record SSNU01000110.1, read on the forward strand.
ACAGAATTTTCAGATATTGCTGTGCAGAGCTGGTGTGTCAAATTAACGGATCTTGGAATGATATGGAATGGATATTTTAACTGACAAATTTCTATTTTAGAGATTATACTCAGAAAATCTCTCTGCTGTTCATTATTAACGAGTTTGCACAAATCAGAAAAATCACTAGTAGAATACCAAATGCTGAATCTAATAGAGGAAGAGTAAATCATGTTTGCGGAACTGAGTTTTATAATTTTTCATCTGAACATTGCAGATAGGTAATTTCCAATTTGCAAAAATTTTTCATAAATACTACAATTTATAACAAATCAAAGTAAAAAATTTAATTTGAGAAAGAAACTTGTTAAGAATTTACCATCGTGGTAATTTAAATCAAATTTTGTTATAACCTTTTATTTAAATGTTTTCAGAAGAAACTAGGCCTTCCCTCTACTGTAAACGTTTTCCTAACATACAGATCATCTAGACCGATTTTTTCATAATACTGATTTATCACTTTATAACTGAATTTCATTGCTAAAAATATTTTTTTTAAATATAGGAAAATTGTCAGGCTTGATGATTTTCAACTCAAATAATACCAATGCTTAAATAGATTATATTATTATTTCTTTGAAACATTTTCCTATTTAAATTTTTTTATCAAGGGCTCAACTGAACATATTTAGGTTATGAGACACATTCAACTCACAAAACTTTGGTTTAAAAGATCTTTAAGTTCTCTTGAACCAAAAGAACCATTAATAATACAAAATGATTTTTTAAAAGATAATGTATCAGAAGATATCGATAAAAAGATGCCAGTAGGATCTTTTTATTTCAGTGTTGACTACAAAAATTCTCAAGGAAACTACCTAGCTGATTCAAAGGGAAATCGAATCCTTGATTTGTACAGTCAGATAGCAAGCATTCCAGTTGGTTACAACAATGAATTTCTAAAAGAAATAAGAAATGATGATAAAATGATAGTAATAATATTAGTTTATATTCAACTCTTAGAATTATTTAATAAACAGACCAGCTCTTGGCATTCTACCACCGACAGATACTGAAGAATTGCTAGAAGATTCGGTTTTGAAGATTAAACCGAAAGGTTTCGACAGCGTCATAACAATGATGTGTGGATCTTGTTCAGTAGAAAATGCAATAAAGACGGCATTTTACCGATATATGGTAGGTCGATTGATGATGTAGTTTTTGCTAATTTATTGTATTATCATTTTCCAACTTTTAAGGAACAAACTCTAAATAGAAATGATTTTACTCAAGAAGAATTGAGAACTTGCATGTTGAATCTACCACCAGGATGTCCTAAACTTTCGGTTTTGTCGTTTGAAGGAGCTTTTCATGGAAGAACGCTAGGATCTCTTTCCCTTACAAGATCGAAACCAATTCATAAGATAGGCGTCCCACTTTTCGATTGGCCATGCGCTAAATTTCCTGATATAAAATATCCTTTGAATGATCCTGAAAATCTTGGTCACAATAGAATTGCAGTTAACAAATCCCTTGAAGATGTAAAAGAAAAAATTCACGAATCGAAAAAACAGGAAACTCCAATTGCAGCAATTATTGTTGAACCTATTCAATGTGAGGGGGGAGATCGATTTGCTCCTGATTATTTCTTTGTCGAATTGCAGAAAATTTGCAAGCATGTATGATTGATTTAAATTGATCTTTTAAATTACATTTAGAATGGAATAAGCTTTATACTAGACGAAGTTCAAACAGGGGCTGGAACAACAGGTCAGTGGTGGTTTCATGAAACACTTAATCTTCCTGAAAATCCGGATTTTGTAACATTTTCAAAGAGAATGCAAACAGGAGGCTTTTATTTGAAGAGAGAAACCATAACTAAAAAGGTTTGATTTTATACTGTTTTTATAAAATTTAGCCTTTTAGAATTTTCAATACCTGGATGGGTGAGCCAAGTAAATTGTACCTTTTAAAGAAGATTGTCGAATACATTGAAAAAGAAAAAATTCTGGCTAATGTTAAAGAAACAGGAGATTACTTGGTCAAGGAGATGGAGAAGATAGGAGTGAGTTCATTATTTTATTTTTCCCTTTAGAGAGATACCCAAAAAATACAAAACGTCCGCGGAGCAGGATTCATCACAGCAATGGATGTTGGGAGTAAGCCTGATACAAAGGATAAATTATGGAAGATGATGTTAGATAAAGGCGTCTTGATAGGAGTCTGTGGTGATCATACTATAAGACTTAGACCACATTTGACTTTTAATAAGAAACATGCTGATATTTTCCTTGACAGACTCTATGAAGCAGTCAAAAATTTATGAAACGTTATGGACTCTTCATAACACAAGATGAATTTAAGGTGATTTTTGCAAATTGTAATTGAAAATGCATATTAAAGTTTATTAAATAAACAGCCAGTGATGATTGAAAAAATTCATACTTCGTACAGTCAAAATTCCATCCTAGATTTCCGAAATTTAATTTGAAATTTTTAAAAATTAATAAATCCTCTGTACTTTAAAGTTTTGAAGATTTTATAATGAAGATGATTTTTGATTTTTGCTTTGACCAATGCAGCTTGCAAAAGACTATTTTGAAATATGAAAATGACTTGCTACATGACAAAACTGAAATCTGTGTTGAAGTATATAATCAATTTAAGGTTGAAGCAAATATTACTAATCTTCAATTTCAAGAAATCTCCTCAACTCTCTCTTCTCTCATAATTAACAAGGGAGGTTTTGTAGCTATTGTAGCCACTGAAAGTAAAAATCTCATTCAACTTCCAATCTTAATTCATAATCTAATCAAGAGAAAGATTCCGTTTCACATTGTTTATGACATTGATGACATTTCCATTGCTCTAGCCAAGTATATTTCTCATTACGTTAGTTGGCAGAGTTTGAAACTTGATTGTGCTAACGAATTCTACGTTGGAAATATGTTTATTTACCAGTTTGATATTATTGATAGACTTCCAAAAACTGAGAATATAGTCTATGCTGTGAATACTTCGGGATCAACTGGTAATAAGAAACTCATATTTATTAAGGACACTTGCATAAATGAAAACGTAGAATTTCTATCTGAAAAATTCCATAAACACCTCAGTTCTCCAATCCTTATCACAGCTCCATTTACATTCGATCCTAGTATTCTGTTATTGTTAATGGCCTTTAAAATGAAACAGAAAATAGTTCTTCTCAACTCTTTAATTCTCCATCTGTCTGAGGGAAAAAAATTTATTGAACTAGCAAAGAGAGTTGGATGTAAATTTCTTCAATTAACACCGAGTAGAATTGAAAAAATCTCAGAATCTTGTCAAGATTTTATGGATATCTGTATTGTTTCTGGTGGGGAGCCGTTGTCTCTTCAAGTCTTTGAAAAAATTATGAAAAATGAAAATAAAGCTGGTTTTTTCTCCCTGTATGGACTGACGGAAATATCTTGCTGGAGTTCCTTGGCCAAAATTGAGGATTATCATAGGATACATTTAGAGAATTGCCTTTCTCCTATTGGAAAGAGTTTCCCACTAACGGAAATAAAGTTATCTGAAGGACAAATTTATATTAGAAAATACGGCAATTGCTTCAAAGTATTCTCAGAGGCTTTTGAGAATCAATTTATCGAAGAAATCGAGTGTTTTGATCAAGACCAATCCACTATTTGGTCTGATTGGTATCCAACCAAAGACTTGGGCATTGAAATCGATGGGGAGATTTATTATGAAGGACGCATGGATAGTGTTGTAAAAATAAACGGAGTTAAAGTCTGCTTAGATCAAATAAAACTGGAATTGAAGAAAATCAAAAAAATTGAAAATGTTTCATTTTTAACTCAAAATGGATCAAGCCTAAAATTTTTTATCAAAACCGTAAATCCTTGTCTAGGCTATGAAGAGGATGAACTCGAAAGTCAGGTTATACAAAGGATCAGAAAGAAATTCAACAATTCAAACTATATACCTGACGAAATTGTTTTTGAAAATAGAAAAAACTTAGGTGTAATCATGAACAATGATAAATCAACATCTGGATATCTAATTGAGTTTCTCAGAATTTGTCAAGCAAATTTATCAAATCTGGAAACTGGAAAATCTTTTATTGAAAATGGAGGAGATTCTATTTTAGCCATGAAAATTGTTACTTTATTCATGTCAAAGTTTAGATCAAAAAGTCTAGAATTGAAAAAAATGATTCTCTTTAAACTAGGCTCAGAACTCTCGATTTCGAATGTTGCGAAAATCCTGCAATTAATTCTGATCAATGAAAATGTTGGGGAAGGATATGTTGAAAATTTGGAGATATGTTCAGCCAAACCGAAAAATAGCTTTAGTATTTCCTGGAGTGTGAATCTAGAGAAATGTGTTGACTCCGACCCTGTTCTATCGAATGGAAATGTTTTCATCGGGTCTCATGCTGGAAAATTTGTCAGAATTTCATCCAACGGTAAGAATAAGCTATTTAGTTTACAACTAATTTTAAATTCCACTATAGTCTTTATAGTAGAAAAAAGCGCAATCTAACTGATTAATTACTCTGATTTGGAGTGGAATTTGCATAGAATAAACCACAGTTTATTCAAATGTGTCTAAACTTTCAATAATGATTATAATTTATCCCTCTCGTACCCATTTGATTGTGTGACTAGATAGAATAAATTTAAATATATTTTTAGAAACAGCATATTCAGGGTAGAAATAATCGTGCAGTGAAAATTTGAAGTGTTGATATAAAATTTTTTTTTCGAGCAATTTCAATACATTTTTCCCATCTACTTATTAGCGACGATACATGAAGTTTTTTTAAATTTTTGCATCAAATCATCCAATTTCTGAGAATATCTTGACGAAATATTTTATCCGCAAAGGTTGACAATTAATTGTGTCTAATTTAAATTTATATTTTTCCTAAAGAAACTTCTTGCGGACATATATCTCCTTTGGGTCCCAGAGGATTATTGAGAGAGAGTATAAGATGATGAGTATGCCACGAAATAACAGCGCTATACTCTTATTAACTATTATGTACTAATTGGCATCACCTTTCTTTCTTATAATTATAATTTAGATTTTCATAAAAAATTGAAATTTTTAAAAAATTTTATCATTAAAAATTCCAATGGTATGTACAACGACATTATGGTTCACACGTCTGCAAGAATCGAAGAACGTGGAAAACTCATGTCTGGAAAATAAAATTACATAAAATTCGCATATATGCTATAAATTATTTTGTTCTCGTAGATATTTCTGAATTTTATCTACAAATCGAAAATTATTTTGCTTCCCTTCTAACTCTGTCATTTTCTGGTTTAGTTAAATATAGCGTCTACTGCAATGTATGGTCTTTTCAAAGTTTATTCTTGAAACCTTTTGGAATTCTTTTAAGGAATTTAAAATTTTTCATAAAACATTGAATTATATCCTAGTAGAACTTAACATACCCTTCAGTCATGGGCAAAACTGACGAAGCACTCTTGAATCTATAATTATTTCTAACCCAGCCGAATAATAACAGTTGGAAATTATTTAATCACAGAGGACTGGAAAGAGACGAAAATAGTCTTTTAAATGTTACAATTGATACTTTAAAAAAGCACAGAACTTCTGGATGAATGAATTTAGTGTCTGAAGAAAAGATCATTACAAACTTGAGTAGAATGATGAGATTGACAAGTAATTATAATTATTCTGATTTGATCTTTTTTCCAGTTTTTTCACTTGCCCATATATACTATTCAATGACATAGCCAATTAAAAGGCGACCTAGTTGTCAAGACTTTGCTTCTGAAAGCTTACAATACAACTGGCTATGATTATGTGTATCATTGATAAGGAATAATTCATATTCTGTGTTGGGAAAAAAATTGGTAACACTTCGAAAGAGAGTCAGCGCAAATTTTGCGTTTTGGGAGGGTGAATGCTAGAGCCAATCAGATTCGAGTATGTCTTTTTTACGTGTAAAAACCCTGGAATAGCTCAACTAGAATAAGTTGCTTATCAGAACACACCTAGAATACATCAAATTTTCTATATTTACCTGCATGAAAATACTTCGGAAGAGAGTCAGTGTATATTCCTTTGTTTCAAACGCTCTGTCTTATCACTAAAAATCAAACACTTTAATTAGTATTTTAATTTTTAACTCAATTAAAATCCCATGAATGAATTCAATAATATTTTAATTTATTTACTACTTGTTGGAGCTGATTGGCTATTTATTCATGTTAAAATACCCAAATATATCCATTTTGAACTTTATCAAAAATGGATTTATGTGACAACGATATCTGGGATCTTCGTAATTCTGAGGCAAAGTCAAGAGATTTTTTCATCCGAAATAATTTTATTGATACATCTCTTACTCGTTGTCATTATGAACATTGCAACGGTTTACAAAAAATTCTCAATTCCCGACCCAACTACAAGAGGTGCTCAACATGTGGTCGAGGATTTTCTATCTACAGAGGTGAGATGAAAAATTTATAAAATTATTTTAGGTACTTTTCTGCACCATAAGTTCACCTCATTGGCCATGGTTATCCAACTGGCTTTTTATTTTTCATCTGGAGTACCTTACTCACAAATTTTGGAAAAAATCAATATTTCTCCTGAAACTATATTTTGACATATTCAGAGGGTTTCTTTCTGAAGCAGCAAAAAATGACGATAAAATAGGTGGAAATGGGCATATCGTCGAAATTGACGAGACGAAATTATCTAAACGCAAATATAATCGAGGAAGGCTTCTAAGGAATGAATGGGTTATCGGTGCTTTCGATCGAGATACCAAGAAAGTTAGGATGGCAATAGTTGAAAGAAGAGATCAAGTGACCATAAGTAGATTTCTTGATGAAAATGTCATTACTGGCTCAACTCTAATATCAGACGAATGGCGAGGATATTCGGAATGGTCAACAGCAGGATTTTGGCATATAACAATTAATCATAGTAGATATTATGTTAATCCGAGAGATCCAACAATTCATACCAATACAATAGAAAGATTTTGGCGTTCCCTCAAAGAAAAAATTCCGAAAGGAATTTCAATGTCAAGGATCGCTGGAAGAGTGGAAATATTTCAGTACCTCTACAACAATTCAATTCTTAGTCCAAATAAAATATTAAACAACTTAATGTCACTAATAATTCAATTGAGAAATGCTCCTCGAATTGAAGTATTGGCTGAAAATCATTTCGATATCAACGATAATGTAGATTTGGATGATAGTTTATTTAATTTGTAAAATATATATTTAAATTAAACTTTGATTTCTTAATGTGTGAGAGACTAATCAAACAGTAATCAAGAATGAAAAATAGTTTACTCATAACTCATTAGTAAGTCATAGTAAGGCCTTTAAAAAGTACAATTTTGTCATTAAAGTCTTGTTTTTTTTATTCTAGCGAGTTTTGATAATCTGAGGAAAAAATCTTCTCGTCTAATACCATTTTGAAGATAGTTGGAAGTATTTCTGTACTAACTTGTTGCCTTGGTAAGTTTTCGTACTATTTCTAAAATCACGTAGAGTTCAAAATGGATATGTTTGGGTATTTTAACATGAATAAATAGCCAATCAGCTCCAACAAGTAGTAAATAAATTAAAATATTATTGAATTCATTCATGGGATTTCAATTGAGTTAAAAATTAAAATACTAATTAAAGTGTTTGATTTTTAGTGATAAGACAGAGCGTTTGAAACAAAGGAATATACACTGACTCTCTTCCGAAGTATTTTCATGCAGGTAAATATAGAAAATTTGATGTATTCTAGGTGTGTTCTGATAAGCAACTTATTCTAGTTGAGCTATTCCAGGGTTTTTACACGTAAAAAAGACATACTCGAATCTGATTGGCTCTAGCATTCACCCTCCCAAAACGCAAAATTTGCGCTGACTCTCTTTCGAAGTGTTACCAAAAAATTTAATTAAAAAAATATATATCCAAGAATGCCATATAAGTTCATAATTAAAATTATTTTGATTATCTATCCGGAATATTTTTTTTCAAATTGTTCTTTGTAACAAAATTTATGATTTATTTCCATATTCTTATTTTAATTTTATTGATTTTCAGGAGAAATAATCTGGTCAAATTCGAATTCTTTTGCTGGTGATTCATGTGATATGGGCTGTGTTATTTTTCAAAATAAGTTTGTAGTTATCTCAACAAACAAGGGATATATTTTATGCTTAGACTTTGACGATGGTCATGAAATCTGGAGACATAAACTAAACGGTAAGAATCTATCAAATCCTGTTGAATTTTATTAAATAATTTTAGTTTCCTTCCCTAGAAAAGCAACGAAGACCTCCGTTTTTCATTGGAAATCTATTAATAGTTGCCGAATTTAAAGAGACCATATCAGCTCTATTGATAGATGAAAACTGTGACAATTTCTCCATTTTATGGTCTAGAAAATTTGAAAATGAACTATTTCTTAACTCGGTATTCGTTTATGATGAAAAACTTTTTGTTACTTCAATGAAGGGTGCTATTTATAAACTAGATTATAAAACAGGTAAAATTGAAGATTCATTATTCTTAACTCTAATCTATCAACAGTAAACGAATATTTAATAAATATCATTTATAGAAAAAACAGTTCATCGAGGAGCTGATTCGCTCACCTCTAAGTCTTAAGTATTGACCTTGAGTTAGAAATTGTACACCCGGTCTAGATTTATAAATACCTCTTTGTGGTTTTCTTGAGCTTCTAATTCAAGGCCAAAAGGATCCTAAAGGCGGCCTAGTTAAAGCGTAAGCGAACTAATTTCTGATCAACATTTTATTTTTCTCTAGAAATGCAATCGATAACTTCTTTTCAACTATATTCCGAGAATGTTTTCAAGAAAAAATTCATTTTCATTTCAGGAAAAAAATTAGACGAGAGTCAACTAACTCTTGATGATCTAATATTCGCTGATAACTGTATGGAATTTAAGAGAAATGCATTTCTTACCCTCAGCCTAAATGGTACCCTCAGAAGAATATGTCTCCTTGACTTGACTCTGAGAAATCAAATGAAACTAACAAATGGTAAATTCTTCAAAGCCGGCGCTGTTATGAAAGACGAACTTCTCATTGGTAATGATTCAGGGCAAATCACAAGAATAAATCTCAACGATTTTACCTTACTTCAAATTCTGAGAATCGATGACCTCTCTTCAAGTCAGCTGAATGTCGTGAGTTTTCTTTGTTTGATGTTAATGGAAATCTAGATCTATCAAGAGATGATATCTATTTCCTCTTACCTTGATGAGTTATTTATAATGAAAAAAATAACTCCACTGAATTATCATCCAGATAAATAAATACATTCCATCCATGTTACTTCCGGAAATAAAGCTTTTTACATTACGAGTAACTTAGACGTAGATTGAATTTTCAAGAAATATGAAAATATACGTAGTTATAAATGTAATATTTATTGACAAAGACTTTAAATGGCCAAAAATATTAATCCTGCTGTTGACCCACAACAACATTCACAGCATCCTGGACACTTCATTTATCCACCCTTGACTATTCAACTTCTTATGGCAGTAAAGTAACTTTGAAAGGTTGATTTTTAATCTCTCTTTTCTTCTTCTTAATTCTGTTTATATATTCTTCTGTGATTGAGTTAACTTCTTAGGGAATTTCACATTACCATTTTTAGATTCAGTGAAGTAGTTTTTTATTCATTCAAGGAGATCTCAACTACTACATATATTATAATATTCAATGATAAAAATTTTAATTCCAAGATCAGAATCGAAAATTTATCAGTAATTTACGTATTTTTATCAATATATATATTGATACTGGACTTTAGTTTTCAATTAGGGTTTTGGTACTTATTATGTTGCAAAGAATAAGTTATCTCTTATCCTATGTGGAGAAGTTACACTATAAAAACAACCGTTTATCAAAATTAGGAGCTATTAAATAAAATAAAAATATATACTTTATTGAGACACAGTACACATCAATATACACCGTATACAAAAATGTTAGTCAGGAATCGATCCTGATTATAAAAATTCAACTGTAGGCCACAAGTTACCTGATTTCCTCGAAAATATTTTGAGCTTACTGACTGAAAGCCATGCTAGTGTTAGAAATGAATAAAAGATTATTCTTGAGATAAAGCTTTATTTTCTTCTTTTCTAACACCATCCGAAAGTAGTCCAGTATGGCTAAAAAGTTTAATGATATACTGATAACTATAACTTTAATTCAAAAGATACCGAGTTGTTTAAATAATCAACCTTGAAAAATTCAGGTGTAAAAAATGCCTTATTCATGATTTGATTGAAATCAGTCGAAAATCTTTGTAAAGGTTCAAAATATTTTATTTTTGAGAATCAAAAATTAAATTCCAAGTAAAAAGAGGTCACCTCCGCCACCATCACAACAGCAACAACCTTCACAGCAACCTGGACATGCAACAGCGGATGACACGAAAAATATCCAAACTAGTGTAACCAAAACAATCCCTTGGTAAATTGCTTTCAACATTGTCTTTTCAGGCTGAGTTAGAAAATTCGAAAATCAACGATTTCATTAGGTTCTGTTCTTATTTTTATCTTGAACTAAGCTGCGCAATAGGACACACATGACAAAGAATGTTTATTCATACTACAGAACTCAAAATATTTTCTCAATGTTATATTGGCAAAACATAATTTTGAAAGTTTTCACATGAAATCAAATTTATATAACAAAATTCCTGAGCATAATTGAAATTATCATCACTTGATTGATCATGCGTAGGAAGAATCATGCATAGAAACATTACCAATGTTTTTGAACTTTCGATGATTTACCATGACATAATATATAAGATATTTCAATGATATCTTATTTCGAAAATAATTTTTTTTCAAAATTGAGATTGAAAAATAACCCATCCAGAACTTGTTTGTTACTCTGTTAGCAGATTTTTCATGACAACGTTAATCCTGTTACTCTTGTTAGTCTTATGAATATCAGGTTGTTCGCTTTTTGGATGTATACGAGACTATTTGGTTTGAAGGGGAAAACTTTCAATTTTTCCAAAACACTCCATATTATTCTCTGGATAACCAGAAAGACAATTATTTTACAACATTTAAATTGTAATGAGGCCATAAGATATAATAGAGAATCTTTATTAGAGATTTTAAAAATTTTTTGAATTTGGAAAATACCCAAAATTATCAATTTTTCAGATTTTGAACTCAAATAATTAAACGATTTCGAAGAATTGAAACAATACGATTCTAGTATTTAGGATCAAAATTAGACAAAGAATTCGAATTCAACCGTAGAAGTTCAGAGAAATTTGTAATTTTCAAATTATCCAAAAATTTTTTCATTCAAACGACTCATATTCCAATTTTTTAATTTTGAAAAATTTATCATATAGCCTTCCATCTCATAATTTTGGACCTTCAAAGGTTCTATTATCAAAATATAAAAATGAATTTAAGTATTGCCCATATTTGAAATACATTATATGTAAATCAAAGCTTCTGTTGAACAGATAAATGCTTTTAAACAGAAGAAAGATTCAAACTAATTTAAAGTTTATCCACCATGTGAAGAAAATTTACTATCGTTCATCTAATTTAGGTTCCTGTTTGATTTTTCATATTTTTATTACATAAGTAATTGCACTCATGCATACAAACAGAAAACAAGACCGTTTGTGGAAAAAATATTCTGATAAAATGAGAATTAAGAAATTTTCCACTCTATTGAAGTTAATGTAAAAATGTTAACTCTATTATGTCACAAGTAAATATAATTATATATATCTTGAAAGATTTAGATATTATGTTTTATATATCATTAGAATCATTTCAAGAAATTGAATTAGACTCTGACCCAGGCTGAAAATTGGAGATTTGAAAAAATCAATGATTCGTTTAGCTAATCTTATTATCGAGTCACAGTTATAACAAACCATCTCATTTATAGTCTTGCCGAGTCTTTTCAATTCCTATTCAATAAAAATTCGTTTCTTGCGCTCGTAAATATTCACATTCATGCGTTTAATAAATTTGAAATCAAGATATTTCTTAAATCTTGCTTTGCGTGTTATAATTAATCATGAATTTGTTTCCAACTATTTCCTTTCTACTCATTGTTAATTCCGAAATGTATCTGTTTTCACAATCTATATTTTATTCATAAAGTATTTTCTCTCTTTTTGAGATGACTAAAACTTTTTTGATTTGAACAATTTTATATCGGGCTCATAGAAAAATTCATTAATTTTTTTATCTTTATCCTGAAAAGTATCTTGTATTCTTCAATTTCTTTTGGTTTATTAGATTTGGCTTTCAGATAAAGTTGAAAAATATTATTTTCCACCAAAGAAGTTCTCTAACTATCTTAGTACCGAAATGTTTGGAATAGACATTAGTACATAGTTGCTATATTTACGATTAAATCTACCTTGACTTATTTTATATTGATTGACTTGTCTTTCAACTAGACCTGTAGAGGAAAAACCTCTCATGAATAAAAGTTTAGGTATTAAAACAACCAATACTCTTTATTTGATTCATTTTTTCCTTGAAAGAATAACTTTTTATTATCAATCGGATTTATTATCCTGTTAAAGAATTACACGCTTAAAAATTCAAAATTAATTTCACTGTTTATTTTCTATAAAAATTCATAGAACATATAAAAAATATATTCTCTCAAGATCCTTATACTATTTCTGTTACAATATATTGTTTTTTTCAGATAAAAATAGTCTGAATTCAAATTTTTTATTGAAAGCTTTCAAAATGTACATTGCTTATCTGATAAAAATCGAAAACTTATCTTTATTTCAAATTAAGATAGAACAAGTAAATTTAATTGTGGAAACAGAATATTCTAATCTCTAAATTTCCTGTACATAATAGTTATACCTTTAAAAAATTCTCTGGTAATAAAATAAATTATTATACATAACAAGGATACTTGAGCACAATGATACGTACGCCAACATTTTTATCTTCGTAAGTATATATTACTCTAATGAAATCATAGTCTCGACTATTAAGTGGACCATAATTTATATTTTTCTCAAATACAATAAATATTCTTCAAATTAAAATGTATCCTTCCAATAGAAATGGAATCCAATTACTGATATCTTGTATTTCTCAATATCAACATGATGAGAAGAATCTTTGACTATTCGTCTAGTTTTACCATTAGTTTATTATTATAATTAACTTAATTACTACTCTTGTGAAAGTTACAATTACTAATGCAAGTTCACGTTGCGGGCTTCAATTTAAACTTTAATTGATCCAGAAACCTATCAAACTGGTAGAGTTATGAAGGTTCAAAAAAATTGGAAAATGCACATATATGTCCATCGGCACCGAAAGGGTTAAAGGATACATAATAAATTAATATATTTGGCGAAAATTGTGAAAAAGAATGTAATACCAAGGCTAGTTGATATGAAGATGAACTATTTTTCCAAAAAACTCAATATTTTTCTTCGGATAGTCAAGAACTCAAATATTTTTTGGATCCGATCATGAAATGAGCCAATAAGCTTTTCAACGAAAAAATTCCCGGAAAAAGTTTAATCTGAAAAATAGCATATATAAAATGTATTTAACAATGTCAAATAATTATTTGATTTTTCATAAAACCCATTATTTTATGTTCTACAAAATAGTTACAGAATAGAAAAATAGGATATTAATTGTTTGGATTGACATTTAATAAAACCAAAACTAATAACGTTATGTAATTATTCTACAAATTCATATATCCCAGAATATTCTAGAGTATTACGAACAAAATTTCATTAGATCCAAATATTATTATTACAATTGTATAGAATTGTAGATTAATTAGTTTGAATGAATTATCACGACTTTTATTCTAATTTTAGGTGTTAACCCCTGCATGCAAAATCACGAAAATTACATATTTAACAAATGGGGTCTTAAAAGAATAGAGAATAGTCAATGAAAATATTCTACAGGAGCATAATTTACGTTGAGATTTTCACGCTTCGGATACTTCAAGGTCTACTGTATCCGAATTGAAATTTCTTTCGCGATAAAGCAAACATAAACCGATTTATTGAAGGAAAATAGATTTAAGGAATGATAGATATTTTTCTTCAATCAGACATCAAAAGTTTTCATGAAAAATTTAATGAAATCGATCATCAAGCTCTTGGAAAACACGCAAGATATGACTTTGGTAAAAAATTTTTATTTATCGACAAAGTCTACTTTTATTTACCATGTAAAAGTTATAATCACTGGAGCTCAACACAAAATCTTTCTATTCTTGTAAAATAATGAAAAATTCCTCATTGATATTTAAGATGTAGTTATCATATAAATTATTGATTTGGTTGAAATCTAAATTCACTTTCATTGCAATAGCCTTCAATGATGGTAATAATATATAAAAAAACCCAAAGTATAATAAATTGTTAAATATCATCATGGAGAGATATCTAACCATACTATCCCAAAATTAGTTTAAATCATTGAATCTTTAGAGAACAGTTATTTTTTGGTTAGCTTTAATTATATTTTCTTCATTTCATAATGGCAATGTAATCTAATTATCTTATCACTTCATCTGAAACACTAAAGAAGTTATAATAATGTATTTTTATAGACTAAAAGCGTTTTTAAAAGTCACTCGTTTCTACTCATTTTAAGCGTGAATGTTTGCTTTTATGGCTCTGATACAACTTTTCAATGGTTTAAATCAAAAACTCATATTTTAATCCTTGATATAATCGATATGATTATTGATTATAATTATTTGGATAACGAGTAGTTGATTTTCGAACAAACTATCAGAGATCAGTTTTTTAAAAAATTAAATAACTAGCTGGTCAATGGAACCTTTCTATTCATGATTTCTGAAATATCTTTATCAAGACCTCGAAAATGATGATAAAAATTGGGAAATCGTCTTTTTGATCATTTTCAAAATCTTTTTTCCGCCATAAAACTTTCTTTTCAGCTCGTTCTTAACCACACTAAAATGAGGGATGAAATAAGTTAGAAATAAAATATCAAGTAGAAATTTTATTATTCACTTGGCAATAGATCTCTTGAAATACTTGTCACATAAGAAGTCAACAAGAACCAATTCATCCAAATAAAACGTCAGAAACTCTTTCTTTTTAAACAATCGAGATAGAAAAAAAGAATGCCATCAAGTTGATTAATTTATTTAGGAGCATCATCGGATATAACAAATATTTTCAAAAACAGTAATCAAAGCACTCACTCATTGCAGTCTAGATAGTTGATCTGTAGATATATATATGAATTTATATCATTCGTGATCAAAATCTTCTTCTTAATTGTTTTCTCTCTGCTACTATTCCCATGAATTATTTAGGAATGAAAAATTAAATCTTACTCATTTCAAAACATCCTTCTTTTTATGGAATTCTATCCGACAATTTATTAAGTACGTGCAAATCCACATTATTATTTGATTAAAGTTTTTGAATTCACTTGAAAAGAAAAAGTAATCAAAAAGTTATGGCTTCATTATTTACGTCTCCTTTAAATGCTTGCTTATCTATTTTCATAAATGGACAAAAGTTGGTTTCTAATACTATTTTAAATCGAAATATTTCGTTCTAGGTGATTAGGTAATAATAACTCACAGGCTCGTCTTACTTGGTAATGGGTTAGCCTACGTCGCTGAATGTTACAGCTCACTGATGGATCTCATCGTGAATAGTACGAAAGAGTTGTGACATACTGACGAGTCCAAAAGAGGACGAAACGCGCATATATTTCTACTAAAGATGTAAACTTGGATTATTTCTAAATGCACTGTGAGTTTCTTTCGTACTATTCACGATGAGATCCATCAGTAGGCTTTAACATTCAGCGACATGGGCTAACCCATTACCAGATAAGACGAACCTGTAGGTTATATTACCTAAGCACCTAGAACGAAATATTTCTTCACCTAGTCAATATGAAGATGTGAATTTATGATTTTAACAAAATTCTTAATTATGGCAAATTTGAAATTTTGATGTAGTGTCAAATTTCCTTTGAGTTGAAAATTTTTGCTGATTTCAATATGAGAGAGTGATCACCCCATGGGCCCAAAATCGTGTCAATATTGAATTTTAATTTTTTTAACATTTCCCTACTTGAAAGTCGATGAAATTTTGATAAAACAAGATCTCTAAAAAATGACGAATTTATCAAAATTTTCATGATGATGATCGGTTTTCATGTCTTATTGTGGTCCTAAAAATTAACTTTTGATCACTCAAAGTTGAAAAAATGGGGATTTGGCGCTACTTCAAGATTTCAAATTTCCGTAATTTCCTTAAATATTGATTTTTTCAAATTTTTTCTCTATATCGTGAAAGTGAGTCTCATGATCTATAGACTCTTGATCAAATTCGATTTCCTGATGAAAAAATGAGAAGTTTGTAAAAATCATAGATTCCCATCTTCATATTAACTAGTTTTAGTTAACCTTAGTAAGTATAGGTGCTGCACTATTCACTATTTTAAAACGTTTATTTTTTTATTTATCGCAATCATACTTTATATATGAATATTTTCAATCAATTCTAAATTGTATGTAACACTATTAGAAACTGAAGACAACTCAACATCAATGAAAAAATTTAAAATTATCAGGGATCTTTTTCCAGTGATTAACTATTCCCCGATGAATATTACCAAGAAATTGAATAGATATAAATTGATACATTTCATTTCCTTGAACTACAATATCCTAGAATCTAGATTTTATTCATCATTAATGAATCATTAATTACCAAGAGATTTCTTATTCTCCCTTATGTTATCAACAAATAAAATAAAAATCTATTCAAAACATACTCTCACCAATATGCGTCAACATTTTAAAGCTTTGTGTTAAAAAAATAATAATTTTTCTTTGGAACGATAATGTTGCTGAACCTCATCAAGTATATTACTAGAGTCTACACTCATAAGGAAGATAGGAGAACGAACGAATAATAAGTGATAAACGTTTCATTTCGCCGGGTCTCTTCAGACTTAATCCCGGGATTTGATTATATACCACATTATGTAGTACATTACAAATTTTTCTGCTCTTCCATTGGATAAAAAGAACTCTGCTCAGGGAGGTGGAAAGATGTCCATTTTTGATGATCCTGTTTCCAGGCTACTTCATTTTTGTCGCTTCAGAAATCCATCCATTAGTAACTGACTGCTGTGTCTTTTTCGCTTACGTTTAATTGATGGACTCTTTTTAACCTCGTTATTTGCACTAGTTGTGGGTTGGCTCATAATTTGATTATCAACTACAGTTGACTTCTCGGATTGTTCATTGATTGCCAACTCTAAATTGGTTGCTGGCTTCTCCTATCTTCCTTATGAGTGTAGACTCTATACCTTTTGCAGACGAAATTGAGAGGTTGTTTTATTCAAAGTAAAAATTTATTTTTTCAAACTGAGTGACCAAAATAGGGGGTGTTCTTTACAAGTTACAATGATGAATTTTAAGGTCAAACTTTTGTTAGTATGTATTTTATTACTTTTCTTCTTTAATTTAATTTAATGTACCAACCTA
The DNA here is from genome assembly GCA_012064415.1 of Gyrodactylus bullatarudis. Classification (NCBI taxonomy): domain Eukaryota; kingdom Metazoa; phylum Platyhelminthes; class Monogenea; order Gyrodactylidea; family Gyrodactylidae; genus Gyrodactylus; species Gyrodactylus bullatarudis. The sequence continues at coordinate 79,667 of SSNU01000110.1, forward strand.
AGTCCTGTATTATAAAATTTTGAGGCTCCTTAAGTTAAAATGAAATAAAGTAAAAAAAGTCAAGAATTTCACTTTCATTGATTGAATATTTAATGTTATCTTATGGCTGAATTCAACTTGAGAACCTAGAAGGTTGCTGCTGAGCCCCGAATAAGACAATTATTTCTTCAATGCATAATTCACGTATAAAAATTTTATCCATTTGTCAGGAATAAACACTGTTTATTAAACAGGATTTGATTGAATAAAATATTCTCAGTTTGAAAAAACATGCTCTTGCTTTGATTTGTAATTATTTTTTTATTACTGCATGCACTAATTTTCCGTCATACCATTAATTATACATCTGCATATATAATTGTACGCTGCCCTTTAAAATATTATATTTTTGTACATAATTGTATACTTTTGCTTTGAAAAAAATAATTTTTACTTCTGATGACCTCTCAATTCCGTCTGCAAAAGGTATAGTAATAATAATTTCTCATTACAAGCATTTTTATTCATGTTATGATAGCTAACTATTAAAATTTGATCTAATTTTATTACTAGGATTTATTGTTGAGAAACTTTAGAATAAAATTCTGGATCAAAAAAAGGATCAAGATTCTTAAAATCAACTTTGAAATCATCAACTCAAAGTTCAAAAAATGCGAATTTGGCACCAGCCCGAGAAATATGAAATAATTTTCTTAAAAACGGATTTTTCAATCTTTTTTCTTCATAAGGCGAAAGTGGGCCTCATGATCTAGATTCCAAAGACTCTTGATCAAACTCGATATCTTGCTGAAAAATTGAGAATTTTGTAAAAATATAAATTCCCATCTTCATATTAATTAGCTTTAGTTTAGGCATGTTTATTTCAATAGGCTATCTCTATAATCTCAAGCAAGTCTCTCAATCTGAGAATCCCAATTAAAGGTAACTTATTGTTTTCAGAGAGTAATGAATTTGGGAGTGTTGACTTTATTATTCATAATCTTTTCTCTTTATACCAACCAGGGATCTATACGTGGCAAAAACAGAGGATTATCATTATTTCCTGAATAATAAACAGGATATTTATCAAAGATGAAAGCACTCCTAGTCCCACTTAAAAGTTATTTTATCACTTTTGGCTTTCATTTGTTTATGATTAAATATGCAATGCATATTATATTTTAAAAACTTTTGTCTCTAATGATTCTTATTATTTTCCCATCGTATTCAAGAAATCATTTATGTATTAGCAAGGAAAAAACTAATTGACAATAAAACCAGTCTTTAATTTAACATAAAAAGGTTACTTTATAAGTTGAGAATCGATATGTCAACTCAAAAGATAAATTCAAAATAGCAGAATTAAAAAAGATCTATATTGCCATTTCAATAAGTTTTTGTTTTCTAATCTCAAAATAATCATTGCAAAAAAGGTACTCGATTTATAGTTTTAAATATTATTCTAATTCTTCTAGAGATTAATCCCGAATAATGATCAATATGTATTAATAACCAATGTTAGAGGCCTAATCTATCTCTTTGACATGGAATCAAACACAATTTTATCAACTTTTAAGTTTCCAAACGAAATTCACTCTATGCCGGAATTCACGAAAAATGATAGCTCATTTTTAATCGGATGTCGGGATAATTATGTTCACTTATTAAATATAACATTCTGACAAATCAACCAATGAAATGTACGAAAAATTTCGTCCAATGAAAAGTTTTCAAATTCATTTAATATTAAAATTTGTACAGCTAACCGTGAATGATACTATATAACATATGTTTATTCTTCTTGAATAAATCAAAAGAAAAACTGTTTTAATTTCTTTATTTTTCTAATGAAACACAAATGATAAACCAAACCCAGTATGGGAACCCCTTTGGATGTAATATGGGGCTATGTAAAAGGTTTAAATAATGAAACGGATTATCTTAATGCTGTTTTAGGACCAAGAAGACTCAGTCTTGAATACTTGATACCATTAATTCTTGTTTACTCTATCATCTTCATTGTTGGATTATTTGGCAATATTTTCTTATCAGTGGCAATTTTATGCAATCGATCTTTGTACAGTCCAACCAACTTTTATATAATTGCGTTAAGCTTCACTGATATCACATTACTCATTCTTGGATTGCCATTTGACTTTTACCTGCTATTCAACTACTATCCCTGGCGTTTTGGCGAATTTGTGTGCTTTGCTAAGTCCCTCCTCTCTGATATATCAGCAAATACATCAGTATTGATAGTTGTTGCTCTAACAATTGAACGTTACTTGGCGATATGCCACCCCTTTGGGCTAACATTCCTTAAAGATTCTCGTTTACTGAGCAAATTCACTTTCATTGATCTCCGAGCAAATCATTATCATGAACATCCGATAATTGTCATATGTGTCTCACTCTGTTTTGGCATCTTTTTAGGATACTTCTTATCCCTGGGATACAAAATAGAAGTTGTCAAGATTGGAAATGTCACAATAGCTGACTCCTCAATTTGCACAGCCTATGTGAGCTATTTCAATTATTTTTTCTAGAGAATTACCAATTATTAACTAGCTTAATATTTATTCTATTTCATTTAAATGCACTTATTCCTTTGACTTGTTCATTGAATTTATTGCTTAACATCTCTAAGGCCAATACAAAGTGATTTTCTATTTAAATCCACCATCTACTCATAACTTTATTAGACGAAAAACTCTTTTAAGAAATTTAAAGATTCTTGAAATAAATTTATTATTAACAATATATATATATATAGTAATTAATAAATTATATGATCTTGTTTTTTAATACCTGTGAATTCCCGAAGAATGGGTTCAAACGTTTTTTTTGATTTTGAAATTTTCATCAGTTCCGTAATCAACTGAAAACTAAATTTTTTTTCATATGGGGAAAATCTTTTCAACTCAAATTATTTTCCTAAATGTTCACATATTTTACAAATCTATTCATTCACTTCTATGCTAGTTGTGAAATTTGATTACAATTTTGGAAAATCTCTTTTATCCTTCAAATCTATTCAGTTGATTTTTTTGTCTGAGAAATTTATTCAGCTTTATCTCAGCAATCTCAAAAGAAAGTTTAATTAAAATTTGAACAATGTTCTTTACTCGAAATCATTTTCTTGATTGCAATAGTAAATTTTCGAATAAAAAATTTCATTTATTGATTTCAACTTTCTCTACATTCCTCTATCTTTTAAAGTTAACGAATACATTTTTTCCGATTGTATATCGGGTAAAAAAACTTTCCTTCTCAAAGAGGAGCGTTTTTTCTAGTAAAATGCAGATCAGATTAATAGAGGAATTCTACTTTTGTTAATGTGCCAAAACTTCTGAAGAACAAAAGGGATTTCTTAAATGATACTAAAGATTCTTATCAATTTGTTTCATTACGCTATCGTTAGGAAAATAAAGAAAATTTTCTATTGTTTTTCTACACAAATAAAACCTTTATCAAACTAATCACTAATCACTTATTACTAAACACTGCTTATACCTCTTGTAGTTGAAAAACCTAAACAATTTGCATTCTTTCAGAGATCTTATTAAGAGATTTTTATACTGCATTGTAAATTAATGTCTGATACTTTCAAAGAATCAGCTTTTTTCATTGCATGACATTTTTTGGAAGGAGGGGGATTTTCAGCTCTCCAACTCTTGTTGATACCTCACGCAAATTGTGAAAAAAAACTAAAACTGCAGAGTGAAAATTTTCTGATTATGATTCCACTGCCTTTTCAGCTTTAATTAAAAATCAACTTGATCAACTAAATTCAATAAAATTATTATTGAATTTATTTCAAACTTTCAAATCCATCAAATGATTCTTTCATTCTTGAGCTTAATGTTTGGTCATTCAAGGCTCTATCCCATTTGAAATTAGGTAGCTTGCAAAAGAATAAATATATAAACACCAGACAAAATATACCCAGTCAATTCTGCTAGGATTTAATTAGAAATATTTCAACTGAATTCGAGATATTGTCTGAGCCGACCTACTTTTTTCACCATTACGTATTTTGTATCTATGTTCTTCTAATCTTACATTCAAATTCTTATTCACTCTGATGACAAATGCAAAACATATATAGAGACCAGTCAAATTTTATTTTTAATATATGCCGGATATAGACACATGCTTTCTTTTGTAAATATGCCGCAATCATAATTTTTAAATAAATATTTCACTATGTCAATTTAATTCGTAGGATTGAGAGAAGTATTTATGATCTTATTTTACTCTTCTTTTTACTTACTTTTAACAGATCAAAACTAAATGAATGACCTATGTATCACCTGTATTATATTAACCCAAGACTCGCCAAAAATATTGATAAGAGTAGTTATAAAAGATACTACAAACTCTGAAGTAAAGAGTATAGTTATAGTAATTATAAAATATGGATCTCAATCAGTCATCCTCAAATGACGTGATCCTCTGTAATTTACATTATTTATCTAATTTATAAACAATATTTTGCTTCATTTGAATTTTTGAAGTAGTATGAGACTTGAGAAACTCTCAAGAAATTTACTACAGATTACAATCTACGATTCTTGATGTGATTTGGAGAGCTTTGAGATATTTTATTTTTAATCCTCTCTTTCTCAGTGTAGTTGATTAATGAATTAATAACCCATAAAATATCTCAAACTGTTAGAAATTGACTTTAGAATAACTGTATTATGTATAATAATTTGCAATAACATCATCAGGAATTATTGTTTTATTCAATATACATTACATGTATTGCCCTAGTTCATTTTGATTGACCAAACTATTTTAGTTTTTTTAGATCTTTGAGGTGGTCATTTTTTATCGAAAATTCAGTCAAAGTTGAATAAACTAAGTAATCTGCTAATATTGATTTTTTCATAGCATTTCAATGAGATTTAGCATTTTTGTATGTTACCATGGTTTGCGTCTATTATTCCTGAATGTCACGATATTCACAAAGAAATATTATAAAAGATTTCCGAATATCAAATATTTGAGTACATTTTTCCTGCATTCAGCTCTTCTTATTATAAAGGAAATATTCTTTTCTTTATCGCTAAAAATTTGCTTTTTTCATCAAAACCAATTCTTGATTTCTAGGAAGAAAAAAAGACATAATAATGAATCTTTTATACTCATCAGAAATTTAATGATATAAATTCTCTCATGTTAAGTTGAACGAAATTTTATCATTCCCAAATTCATAAATCACTCATTCATTTCACTTATTATACCTGTGAAACTTTTTGGAGAAAGTTTTGTGATCTTCAAATGCATTATGAAGTTTTTTGGAGAATCCTGTTTTCATCGTCAAATATAAAGAAACCCTGGTTCAATTTTTAATTTCTCTTGATTTTGATGGCTATCTAATTATTTTCTAGACCATAAATTCAATGACCCAAATTTAGATCTATTATAAAAACATTAGAATAAACCAGGGTTAAGGATTGTGTCTGTGAAGCCTTGCCATTATTTTCCCCACATCAAGATTCAGTTACCGTTCTGTAAGAAAATATTCTCTGGTACATTCATTTTACTAACAATAAGCATTTCACTCTATATCTTAATTTATTTCTTATCTGGTTGTTACTTGAATTTTTTGAAAGCTCTTTTTACTATTAAACGGATGTTGTTAAGTGAATTCAGATGTTTCTTTTTAAATCACCAAGTTTATTGCGAACTCATTCTTTGTTATCTAAACATTTAGCGGCAATCTTACTTTTTAATGTTAATAACCACAAGATTTCTTGGGGATAAAGTTGATTTTTTACTAAACTTCGTATCACGATTCTCTTGTCTGGCGTAGTTGGTAGCCTACCCATAATTCAATTATTTAATCTAGATGCGTACAGACTCTGTACAGTGTTCGATTCTTTTGTGCTGTAGATTTTGAAATTTTACTAAAAATTTTCTAGACTCTTCTAGAGTTTACACCAACTTAGATTACTTTTTTTTGTTGTTTCCATTTACATCTCAAGATTCTAATAATTATTAGAAAAGCAAGCAAATATACCCATTTTACTTTTCAATTGTACTAAAAAACCTTAATTATATTATACTTCCTATCTTTACTATTACTGTAGTTAAAAAGTTAGCAATTTATTATATTGAACCCATTATTTTGAATTATTAATAATTCATGTGGATCTATCCTTCTATAGTAATTATTCTTTCTATTTGTTGTCCTTAAAATTCTTTTTAATCTTTTTCACTGTAAAAATTGTCTTTTGTGAAGAGTAATTTAACTTTTTCATTATTTAATCTTTTTTGGAAAAACTTTCAACTGAAGGTAACTCAACAATTTCTTGACCATGGAATATTTTAAAATCCTTTGTTTGGGAAAAAAATCTAACAACCTGATTTCCAGCTGTCTGTTCTTTCCAAGGCAAAATTTGAATAAGATCCAGAGATCTTATTAGAATCTCGGCCTTTCAATAGTTCCATTTATTCTTCAATATTAGCTTTATTATTCAACCAAAGGCCTAATTTGGAAATTCTTTCAAAATCTGATAAATACATATGTTGGTCTGAATATTTTCAAATAGATACCACTTGACTTCATTGGCACTGAATACTGTAATACAGTTTTATCAAAGATTTCCGGCGTTTCTAGTTATTAAAAAATAATTGTCTCTTTGTTTATTTTATAGGAGATAGTCTGAACATAAAGAAGAATAACACGTGAAGATGAAATATTTTTTCAAATAAAATAAACTTGTTGAAAATCTCTTGAAAATTTTCCGAAATAAAAATATCATTAAACTTTAATAAAGTATCCATTTGTTGTTTTGGAGGGATAACTGCTTACCTTGATGCGGAGAAATCACAGAGATAAGACGCAGCGTGTATCCAAACATGTATGGCAGATCTAGACACTTTTCGTCTTTAATGAGACTCTTCACTGAAGAGTCTTCAGTATATATTACCAGAGAATCGAACTAGGGTTGTGAGCATTAAAAGTGTAAATTAGATCTAAGCCGAATCTTATCTCTGAGGCAACACATGTTACTTTTTCGCATCAAATTAGTGACAATAAAAGACTAGCACTTTTCCATTGTCACTATAATAAAATTAATAAAAAAATATTCATACAAACTTCTTTTCTGATTATTTCGTACATGAGGATTTCAAGCATGGAAAATTATTTCTTTAGAGAATTTCTTGATGCGAAAGAAATAAAAATATTGTGTAAATATTTTTCCCTTGATTTCTTCATGTTTTCAAAAAAGATGAAATTAGTATGTCCTCTCTATAGTATCTGCCATGTAAACAAGGAAATTTACAATCCTGACATATTCTATATATTTTTTGCCTAGTTTTATTTATGCTTTAAAAGTTTGCTGAAAAATATATTGCTTTCATCCTTGACTATAGTTCCGAAAAACAAACCTTATAAGGAAATCAATTAGTTTAACCTGCATGTCCAATTTAAAACTGAAATGTCAATCAAAATTGGATGATTTTCTCTTTGAATTTCCAAGATTCAAACTTGATACAAAGAAAATACACCAGACTTTAATTCAATTCAAGAAATAAAATCTAAATGAATAACAATGATATTTAACACGGTTTCAGTAGAAAAATGGAATTTCGTATCAGGGTTCTATAGTTTTTTATTGCACTATTATTTCTATAATCTACTTGCAAAGATTATGGTGGATGTTTTTAACGAAAACATGCAAAATTATTGGATTCTCTCCATTGAAAGTTTGAGAATTTTAATTCAAAAATCTATCATCGATCATTTTTCAAGATTTTTCGTCCTCTTTTTGCAATTAGATAAGTGGATTTGAAGATTGGTCAATCTTTGAATATTTATCAAACAACTCATCTCTTCAAGATATAGGGAAGTGATTTTACGTTTTGAAAAAATCAAAGCAATTCTTTCAATTCGTGTTTAACGTTAATTAACTTTCCATACTCAAGACATGATTAGAAATAGTTTTCTCCTTGAGGATCTGGCTTGAGGATAATTCGAGTATTCTCTTAAATGTCACGTCTCTCAATTTAGAGATAATTTTCGATTTATGAAATTATTAAGGTTACCATTTCCAATATAATAAAACTGAATGAAAATATGAAAGTGTCCTTGATAATAGTGGATTTATATTTAAAAAATTTTCCCTTTATTCGACTATCTTAATTATTTTAGATCCAAGTTGGAATTCAAAGTTTCAATCAATGATCAAACTATTTGCTATTCAATCAAAAAAAATATTTTGAAGATTTAATTTTAAGTTTATGCGAATGGAATTTGTTAGTAAAATTTTTTCCCTTTAATTTTAACTTAACTCATATTTTTCTAATATTAATATGTAGCTTTGTTCTTCTTGTATTTACAGTTCATTATTCTAGTAGTTAGTACCTGCCTACTTCTGGAGCAATAAAAGTCTTTTTTTACAATTGGTCCAAGTCATTTTTACAAAAAGTCTAAGATCTATTCAGTGTATTATCAAATGGTCTAAGTCTGTTTACAGAAAATATAAGTGATATATGCGGGTATTATCATTTGGCCTAACAAATTTACACGTTATATAACTATGCATCAAATATTTATCAATTGGCATAACTTTTTTGACGCCAAGTCTAAGTTTACAATATAAAAATGAAAGTTTTAAGGTAAAAATAAAATTTATTTTGGCTACTGATAGCATCCTTCCCTATTTCAAAATGCATTGATACCTTCACTTAGAGCACACCCATTTTTAATTTCTTCTTATAACCATCATACCTACAAGTAGTGTCGTGACAAAAAAATTATTTAGAAGTGGTGTTTTGACGAAATTATCTGATTTTTTTATTACAGATTTTTCGTCTCAAAAACGTATTTTTTGATAATATTAACTTGCATAAGATTCTCTCTCTAAATTTAGATTTTACTTGAAATTAATTCATTTTAACATACTATTAACAAATTTTTACATATTGCACACAAAATTATGGCTTGGAAGCCGGAATAAATTAGATTTAAACTTTTTCATATTGTAAACTTAGACTTGGCGTCAAAAAAGTTATGCCAATTGATAAATATTTGATGCATAGTTATATAACGTGTAAATTTGTTAGGCCAAATGATAATACCCGCATATATCACTTATATTTTCTGTAAACAGACTTAGACCATTTGATAATACACTGAATAGATCTTAGACTTTTTGTAAAAATGACTTGGACCAATTGTAAAAAGGGACTTTTACCCTTAGAATTTTTGTAATTAACCCTAAAATTTATGATTCATGTACGAGAACCCATTTGAATCAAAAATTTTATAAAAGTTTATTGAAAATGTAGTTTTCTTAAAGGATCAATAGTGTCACTTTGAAAATTTTATAAAAGTTTACTTCTTACAATTCTAAATGTTAATTAGAAGCCTAGGTAATTATGGAAAATCAAACAAAATAAAAGCTTCTGTGGAAATTTTACTCTTTTTCTCAAAGCCTAGAATTCAATTTTTGTAATAAAATTACTTTATAATAATTACAATGCACCATACAATAATAACTTTATCTTTGTGAAAAAACAATATTTTTAAAAATAACTCTTTTTACAGGTAAGCATAATTTTATGTTTTTTCTCAGAGCGACCACACAAGAATTTGCATACTTTCTTCTGCTATTTCAATTAAAATAACTGTAATTAATTGTTTCTAAAATATCTTTTTCGTGTTTCTGAAGGAATATATTGTATGAATATTTCTTTTAAAAACATTAAAATTCTGAACTTCTTTTAAAATCCAAAGGAGAAATGAGGCTGAAATTAGCGTTTGAAATATTCCTAAATACTGTTTGATTCACAATTCAGGTTTGGTTTCTAATAATCAGTTATAAAAGGAATGGAAAAATTTAGCACCATTTGACGTAAGATTTGTGATTCTGACTTTAATCAAAAATTCACTTATTAAACTAACAGATTATAGATCAAAATAAAAATAAATCATTCTTTTATTTCTAAATCTTAATGAATCTTTCTATCGATTATAATTCAAGAAACAATGAGTCTTATCGATAGGGAAATTGTTTCGATCCATGAGGGAATCTGAAATCTTCAATAACTATTAGTAAAAGTATATTTAATTGGAATATAACCAACCTTAAAGCCAATTACCTGAACTCTCTTGAATTTTATCTAAAACCTTGGTCCAAATCGAAAAAGGTACTTGGATAAAATTGACGATAGCTCAGGTTACAAGCACCTCATCCACTGAAAAAGGTGCTATCTCAGCACCGAGTCGTCCGGAAGCGGCTGTGTAAAAAGGTTGATTATATTTCAATTAAATCTATTATTAATTCTATTATGTTCATTGAAGTCTCATAAATATTTTCAATACCATGACATTTGGAAAAATCATTCTGAAGCTTGGATCTTGTCTCTCAGATCAAGGAGAGCGTACTACTTTATCTCTCTAGTATTTATTGGGTTAAAAATACGTACGTAATAAATTTAATGTTTAATTACACACAATTTGTCAAAATGCTGAGGAAATATAATGCTGATCTTGTAAATTATGCAATTTCTCTAAGGAGAAACTTATCATATTTGCCTTGAAATATTTAAATTATTTTCCCTTATCACTGACACTATCTATCCAACTATCCAATTTAGACTATATTACATTGTAGATGAAATACATAATGAGACATTTTTTGAGTAAAAAAATTACTGTAAATGATTAGATAGGAAAAAAGATGATCTTCTACCTAAATTATTATAAGTAATTCCCTGCAGTTATTATAACATTATTGAGCATAGAAATTAGGAATTGTGTGGCATACAAGAGTATTACTTATTCGTCATAGGAACCAGGGAAAAAAATTGATTTATATATCTCTCTTTTCCATACTTTTAGAGCATACTCATTCTAATATACCTAAAGTTTTGATTGATGTGTAGAGTTTGAATTTTTTCATCTAACCTCTAGGAATTCCATACTAAAGCAAATCAGCTATTTTTGACGTTCAGTTAATTTCGAAAATTAAATTCTCTATTGTGAATTAAATACAGAGTCATTTAGTTTTTAAGCTTTTTTACTCGATTCTCAAGTTACACTAAATTTTACTATAAACGAATGAATTATATCAACATTTCAGTTTTCAGCCATTAAGTTTGCTCCTTCTAACTTATTTTCCAATGCTGACATAAATTATTGAAAAAATATACAAAGGTTAGCTTATCAAGATTTGCGAAACATAATATACATTATACTGTTCAATTAATAATTATTAATTAATAAAAATTATACTTTTTATCTATTTATTTACAGAATGACGATTCAGTGCAAGCTCAAACTCTTATCTTCCTGTCATTCTTCATTTCGTTCATAATACCTGTATTAATTTTGACAATTTTATATCTAAGAATAATTTTCAAAATCAAAAAGTCATTGCGCGAAGTCAACAAATTCAGAGAGTATAATTCATCTGAGAATAAAAGTAATTCCCAAAAAAAGAATGTGAGTTAAGCATGAAAATGCAGCTAAATTAATACATATTAATTAATACGCATTAATTAATAATTTTAAAGTTACTTTTCTATAGATAAAATTTATTCTTATTCAAAAAACAGATAAATTTCAAATATTATACTTCAAGATCTAATAATAATAATTATTATTATTATTTATATTATATAACAAGCACCTGAATTCGAGCAGATTTTACTCCTACAAGATGATGAAATATGCATAAAATTGAATTGAAGTAAATATGTAAATTTTCTACTTTGACTTCATGAATTTAATCCTGAACACTTTTAGTCATTTTTGTTATGACGTGTTGCAATTTCAATGAAAGATAGTATATTCACCTTTACTAGAAAAGTTATGATAGGTAACAATTTCATCTAGGTATCATTCGATAGAGAATTTTTCTATGAACCGAATGGTCTTAGTTTGAAAAATATTTTATGAAAAATGTCGTGAATCATAAGTATAAGAAGTGCCTCACATATTAATTCGACATAATAATATCAATATCCCTGAAAATACAACTGCATGGCAGGTTTCAACTCAAAAAGTTTTCGTGAGTACATGGTTGCTTTCAACTCTTTAAAGCATGGAAGAAAAATTCCTCCATTAAAAGATTTTTTATGGCGACATATTTCAATTTCTAATGATTACTTTTTCTTGTATTCATCATACCAGACTCTGTTTTCAATGACTTTTAAAAGCAGAAATCTCTTTCAACTTTATCTTTGAAGATGATTTTAATTTCTTCCGAATAAACTATTGTCTTTCATCAAATTTTAGACACTTTTCTAAATAAATTTCTTTCAGCATGAATTTTTAATGGATTTCTTAAATGTCTTTCATCTGCTACCAATAACTCTTATTAATGCGGTGATATGAATTCCTGAAAGTTTGAACCTCACAACATGGAATAAGAAATTTAAAAATCTTGGGCCACATTTTGTTGAGTTACAGAGCGACCAAAATTTATTGATTTTCCTCATAAAAGTTATAATTAGAGCACCAAAAAAGGAGCTAAATTTTCGGCAAAACGTAGCATTAAAAGTACCAAAAGTAGCAAAAATTGGTTTGAAAATAGTTCAAAGAAACTTACTAACCTCTATCTTACACTACTCATTAGAAGACATGAATGGCAATGTTTGAAATTCTAGCATGTTAGTTTTAGAATTTTACAAATAGCACTAACATCGTATGCAGCTTTGAGTCCATCTATCTGTTATATATTGACTAATCGGAGAAAGACAAATTAAATGCAGCAAAAGTAGCTAGTTTGATGATCTAGTTATGATAGATCAGCCTTTATTCAAATATACTGGATTATCAAATTTTATAAATTATTAATAAGCCGGTCAAATGATCGATTTACAACTTTCGCACAATAATGAGGCGAACATTGATAACGTCTTATTGAGTTACTCTGATTTTTAGTTTATTTTTATAAAGTTCTTGTAGTTCAAATTACACTAAACTTCCTAAAAAATGTATTAGAGTTAAACCGGGCGGTAAGGACTTTTTTGCCAGATTACTTATGAGTAGGAGTATGAAATTTATATTTTTTTCAGAAACCAGTTTTTGCTTGACCATAAATGAGTTATTTTTCATTATTTCGAGCCGAAATTTCAGCATTGGCTTATTCTTTTCATGTTCTATCTTTATGCGAATTTTTATTCAGTTTGCTTTAGCCAAAACAAAGTTAAATTTTTTTCGTTCAATCATCATGAAATTAGCACCAATCGACACAGAATAAAAAGTTATCTAGGTTCCTTAAAGTTCCTTAGGAAGTTTAGTGTATATTGAAGCTATTCTGGAAATAGTCTTCGCGTTAGATTTGATGCTGACGTTAAAAATTTTATTATTTATTTTTTATTGCGAACTAAATAAATACTATCTCGGAAAGAGGGGTAGATAAAGATCAATTTTTTTTCACAACTCAGATTATGGATCAAAAACAGGGTCGGAAATATTTTTTCCACTAAAAGTTTATTTGAGGAGTTAGAAATTTCTGAACTGAAAAATCAGAATTTTTGAGGAAATTTACGTGTGATCGGATCAGATCAAGGAGAAAAAAATATTTTCACCCTTACTTGTTTTAGTTTTATTGTTAAAATATTTTTATTTGTAGCAAAAAAGTTTTTGTATCATTAGAAATTATAATCTGGAAAAGACGTTGAGAGCATTTTAGTTAAAAGAATTATTCGGCAAATTATAATTATAGTTTAACAAAAGCTCAAATTCTGTATGCTAGACAATCTCGAATCTAATGGACAATGATCTTCGTTCATTAGGATGATTTTTATCACTTTTTTGTTTTTTCTCTAATTATTATCAAAACATGGGAAAGAAATACTGTGCTATTCATCTTACTTATTACGAGTATTGTATCGTAAAATAAAAGCACAGCGTACAATGTTCTCACTCATTCTTTTGTTCAGTAGTCTCTTTATCATTTTCCTTTCTTCAAAAAATAATGATAGTGTTATATATACTCAACGAGTGAACATGAAAAAATTTTAACACGAATTATTTTGCATATTTTAAAAGTATATATGCATGTACAGTTGTGGCAAAAATTGAAGGTCCCCTATTCATTCTTTTTTTAATTTATAAAGAAATTTGCAAGAAATATCTTAACAGATCTTTATAAATTAAGAAAATAAAGATTATTTATTGAATTAGCTTGGAAGAAATTGAAGGTCCTCTAAATTGAATTTATCATAATTTAACCTTGCAGTATACTTTAAACCCCGAATTAAATAAGATAAGCTCACTCGTTCTTATTGGAAGTTAATCTAGCCCAAAAATTTATACCTGATAAAAAATCAGTCTTAAAAATCATTTTTGCTTCCCCATGACAATGATTAACAAGACCACTCGTAAAGAGCTCTCACATGATTTGAAAAAGAAAATTATCCAGCAATTCGAAGATGGCTATGGCTACAAGAAGATCGCAAGATTATTAAATATCCATCGGAATACTGTTCGGAATTCCGATGTGCTTAAGTTTAAACGCACGGGAACTCTACTAACTCAGCCTGGTAGAGGTCGCAAATGCAAGTTGGACTAATATTCCAGAAGAAGGATGGTTAGAATGGTGAAAAATAATCCTTGGACGACTAGCAAAGACCTTCAAGAGAAATTTAATGATACTGGCCTAACAGTTTCGGATCGCACCTTTCGTCAGTACATGGTGCAAAATGACCTCCACGGTCGGCGACCAAGAAAGAAGCCATTGCTTAAAAATTTCCACAAAAAATTAAGGCTTTCTTTCGCAAAAGATCATCTGACAAAGCCAGAATCTTTATTCGAGAATATTTTGTGGACAGACGAGACCAAGATCGAGCTTTTTGGCAAAGCAAACCAACTTTATGTGAGACGACCTAAGAACTCATCATATCAAGAAAAATACACCGTACCTACAGTCAAGTATGGTGGTGGTTCAGCAATATTTTGGGGCTGTTTCTCTTCTTCGGGGACTGGCTCAATTGTACGAGTCCCTGGAATCATGAATTCAGATAGTTATCAGTCAATTCTCGAGGAAAATGCTGAAGTCAGCGTTCGGGCCTTGAATCTGGATCCTGTAAATTGGGTCTTTCAACAAGACAATGACCCTAAACACACCTCAAGAAGCACGAAGAACTGGCTTCCGAATAAAGGCTGGAGGATATTAGGCTGGCCTTCTATGAGTCCAGACCTCAATCCAATCGAAAACCTCTGGAGAAGCCTCAAGAATGCGGTTTCTCGAAGAAACCCTAAGAACCTCGTTGAGCTTGAGCAATTTGCAAAGGAAGAATCGGCAAAAACTGATATAAGGACTTGCCAAGCCCTAATTGAAGGCTACAAGAGGCGATTGACAGCTGTGGTCTCGTTTAAAGGCTGTGCAACTAAGTATTAAATGGCAGAAACATCAGGGGGATCTTTAATTATTTCCATTATGTTTTTCATTAATTTTAGAATAAAATTTTTTTGATTAAAAATATCAAGTGTCTCAAGTGCTTATATTGAAATAAACATATTTTATATCATAATATCAACTATTTTTCATATTATGATGCTTAATTCAGTAAGAATACTCTGTTAATAAACAATTTCATTGGGGGACCTTCAATTTTTGCCACGACTGTATTTATTTACATTTTAATAAAATGTGTTGATTTGCAGATCCCTAGGAAGAAAAAAGAGAGTTGTTTTCCAATATCCGTTTTCATCTTTTAAGACTTAACTTGATCAAATTTTTTTTGTTGTTAGAAAGTATGGTTTTATTGAGTTAGGAAAGTAAAAATAAATAAATATATATATATATATATATATATATATGTATAGTGGTCGACAAAAAAAAGTATCCAGTCTAAATTCATATTAACTTATATATATGAAATCCTAATAAAAGAAACTATACATCGTTCGATAGAGAAAAAAAAGTTCTATCCGTGTATGAACTCTGTTGTATTTTAAATTCATTCATAGACTTTAAAATTCCGTTTTACTAGTTTCCATTGAATTGAAAAACGACAAATCAAAAGTATTCATTTTTATTTTGTAAAATCTCCGTTGTTTTGAACAACACTCAGACATCTTTTAGGCATGGAGTAGTAAAGACCTTCAACTGTGTCTTTGTCTATAGATATCCATTCCTTGATTATGGTTTCTGTCAAATCTTTCTTATTTAAAAATATTTTCCCGTTCGCATAAACTTTTCGAGTTAAAATTCCCCAAAGGTTCTCGATTGGGTTCAAATCCGGGCTGCGTGAAGGCCAAGATAATAAATCAATATTGTTATCTGAAAACCACTTTTTAGTCGAAGCAGATCGATGGCAAGGCGCATTATCTTGTTGAAAAACTAGCATCTCTTTTTCGATTTCCTTCTTAAACGGTAAAAGTTGATCTTCAAGTAACTTTTGGTAAGAATTTGAATTCAATTTTTCGTCTATTACAACCAAGTTGCCGGTATTTTTCGATGTAATAAAAGCCCAAACCATGATACTGCCACCTCCGAACCCACGCTTGATACGTGTCGGCTTAGGCAATGATTTATCTATCCAGCAAGAAGTGAGACCATCTGGACCATCCAAATTGAATTTTTTCTCATCTGAGAAGATAATCTTTGACCATTCCTGGTTTTCAATTATTCTTTTTGATGTCCAGTCTTTTCTAGCTATCTTGTCTTGTTCACTCAGGTTAGGAATGTTTCTAGGTCTTCCCCAAAAGATTTCAGGAATTTTTTTCAGATAACGCTGTATTGTCCTTGTGCTAACTGACAAATTGAGCTCAGATTTTATTTGCAAGGCAGAAAATCTTTTCTTAGTGGCAAGAAATTTTATTTTTTTCCCTTGTAGATTAGATATTGAAATCTTCCGACCTTGTTTTTTCTTATTTTTTGGGGGGGATTTCGGATTGAGTAATGAGCATATTGAGCGATGGGTACATCCAATTTTCTTGGCAGCTTGTCGCATGCTCATACCGTTCTTTAGCAAGTTTAGAGCGAGAATTTTGTTCTCTGTACTCAACTTCGAGTATTTCGACTTAAGACCAGTAATTGACATTTTTTCAGCAATTTTTTTCGTTTTTTATCTGAAAAGAGCTAAAAGAGAATATTGCAAATAATCTTCTTATTGATAAATTATTTTGAACAGACAGAATATTAGCTGTAAAATGAATACTTTTGATTTGTCGTTTTTCAATTCAATGGAAACTAGTAAAACGGAATTTTAAAGTCTATGAATGAATTTAAAATACAACAGAGTTCATACACGGATAGAACTTTTTTTTCTCTATCGAACGATGTATAGTTTCTTTTATTAGGATTTCATATATATAAGTTAATATGAATTTAGACTGGATACTTTTTTTTGTCGACCACTATATATATACAATATAGAATCTCTTGGTATAATATGGCGGTTCAAATAGTTTTAAATTTAGTTGTTGTAAATTTTGAATATTTGGACTCATTCAAACTTTAAAAAAGCTATTTGAAATAAAAATGAGAATTCACTATTCTCACAAAAAACTCAATATTCTTTTTCCAGATAGTCAGAAAAAAAAATAATTTTTCAAAATCCATGATGAACCGGGTCCATGGGTTGTTAATAAAAAAAATTTCAATCTAGCCAAAATTTGGTCATTTGAAGATTTTACGTTATTCTTCCTGGTGGTTGAAATTTTCAGATGGTTCGATATCCCACATTTATGAAGAATTTCTCAGGAATTCAATGACCGAATTTGCATCATTTTTTAATTCTCAAATATCAGCAATTTATTGCTTTAAATCTTAGAGATCAAAAAAATTTCGAAGTCACTATTTTTACAATACGGACTTCTCATCTTCATGTCAACTTGGGAACAATTCAATTACAATGTAGAAATTACAGTGTTTCTAGGCGTTTAACATGGTAGTTAAGTGTGGTGACAGGTTATTACCATATCCATTTGAAATCTTGATGATGACTGTCTTCTCTCAACTATATGTTAGAAATCGGACATCCTGGCTATGGTATACTGACGAGTTCTAATGAGGAAAAACGCCTCTAAATCTGCTACTGTTAGTTGAATATTATCTAACTCTTATGGAATTGACACTTGCTTCACCGATTTCTAGTTGTGAGAATAGAATCTCCGTAGAGTTGGATTTCGTATGGATTTATTAATAACCTGTGACCGCACTTAACTGTAATAGGTTAAATGTTTATATAACATTTGATCTTGCGGTCAATTTCGTGATCAGCATAAACTATCTTTCATCATTCATCAAGTATCAAGAAAATCTAAACCTGCGAACAATATATCAATGATACTACCACATACATTCTAATAAAGTGTGGAAACGGTTTACTAAACTTTTAAAGGTTGAAGTAATCTGAAATTGGCATTGAGATCTGATTTACATGATGCTATTTATGCTCATTAATTTCAATAAAATGAGTCTTAATTTTATAATAAACAAATAAACCTACTGTAATATTCTCACATCATTATATTTGAGTTGCTTTACAGTCTTCAGATTATCAAGCTGATGGATATAAATCATGTCTGGTTTGATTCTTGATTTGCAATAAAGTCCTTCTATACATCCAACATGGATCAATTATAAGCATCAGTCATTTAAAAAAGACTCTTGATATCTCGAATTTTTCAAATTTTATTCATAAAATGTATATTGTCTCGTAAAAAAGCTTATTTACTATGATTGACACATGAGAAAATAAAATTTGTGATTCTGTCTGACTCAAACTGCAATAACTACTGTTGAAAGTAAGCTCAGAAAATCGTAAACGATAGCATTCCTTTTCTGTTTATGTTTACTTTTTCATACTTCAGTTTCATAATTATAATTGATATTAGAATGGATAAAATTGAAGCTTTTCTCGATGAATTTAGGATTATTTCATTGAGGTCTCAAAAACTTTTAAAGATCTTTTGGAAACCGAATCAAAAAAAATTAGAATACAAATTAACAGCTATATCAAAAATTTAATAGTGATCATTCATTTCCTTGTCTTTTGATGATCTTGAAATATAGCGTTTGATCCCTATCAAAAAAATTTTCAACTCAAAATTTAGAATTTCTCCAAATTTTCCCTGAAATTTTATTTTCTTAAATCGGTTTGTGTACCTTTTAGAGTTACCTTTCTTATTTATTTTAGGAGTTTGTACGATAATATTGTCTACTCTCATGTTACAATGTTTTGAAATAAAATCAAAATTTTTATGTTGATTTCTTTTGTTTTCAGCATTGAAAGGCTAAATTATCACGCAAAGAATTATTATACATTATTGTACAGTCAATTACACACATGATGACACGAGATAGGGATTTATTTCATGAGCGAATGTCTTATTATTTTTAAATCTTTTTCTCTCACTTTCTCCAACATATCCTATTTGTGAAAAGGGCTTGCTCTACCTCCAAAGCAAACAAATGAATCATTATCATTTCTAAGGGTGCTAAATTCACTGCCAGATGGGAGAAGTTATCGGATAAATTTGATCGGTTATCGGTATCGAAAAAAATAAAATTTCTGAAACATCAATTATTAATGATCCAAATTTAGGGTCTATTTAGGATCTAAAAACTGATTGAAAACTATCTTACGATCTGTCTTTTGAAATTGGGATGCATTACAAGGAACTGTCTGATGAAACGATATGTAAAAAATATCTTAAGTGATTCAGCTTCTGGTTTTAGTTCCATGTGGAGGTTTGTAAATGTGATAGGCTTGTTAAATTTATATAAAAATGTTCATGTTTATAATTTTTTATCAGTAGATTTTATTGTAACCAGACAGATTTTCTAAGGTCCACCCTTGCTGACTTGTGAGTCATAGGTGTCAACACACCACCCTATGTAAGGTTAGTAATGTAGTAGAAAGGCATTTGAAAATAAAACTGGGGGATCTGATATCCTTGCATTGTTTATTTAACTCTAGTTTCTCTCACATTTATATGGGGAGGGTTCTTCCTTTCCAGTCATTATTTTCGATTTGAATATGGCATGAGTTAAATCATTATTGATTTTATTTAGAATCTTGGATGATTTTCATTTTCGAATAACTCAATAAAATCTACTGATAAAAAATTATAAACATAAAAAGATACCTACAATTTCCTCCCTCTATCTAACAGTGCTATTTTTATTTGACAACTAGTTCAACTTACGGAGATACAGTATCTTCACTATAGAAAGTGATACGAGAATAATTTTTATTGCATTACAAAATAGAAAAAAAATTAAATCTAATGATGTAAAAATATTATATCTAGTTCATTTTGGAGTATGAATAATGCCTAAATATTAGGTTTAAACCCCAAATTTTACCATCACCCTACACTTGAATATGATTGGTTGGACCTTTCTACACCCTCATTAGTTAGCATCATTGAGGCTGAGAGGTATAAAACTCATTCGCTCATGAAATAAATCCCTATCTCGTGTCATCATGTGTGTAATTGACTGTATTGTATCTTCTCTTCAAAGAAAAATTAATCATTTATACTGACAATTATTTAAAAGACAATAAAACAAGAAATTCTTAATCTCCTATACAGTTTTATTAATATATGTTAAGAAACGATTGATTCAATCAGAACAAAAGACTATCGGACAAGGGAACCCATATATCTGATTTTCCAAGATGTGAATAAATGAAATTTCCATCGTCAGTTAGATAATTACTCTTATAAATTAAATCCCTAAACAATGATTTTCTTCTTCTTTTTCTTAATTCTTCTCGGCCACGATAAATGGACTCAAAAAAGCAAATCAAAAGAGGCTTTTATTAGCTTAATCAATTAGGTTAAGTAAAATTTTTAAAAATCTTACACAGTTCCGGATCTGAAACTAATAGAAAAAAAGGGAATTTATGATTCTAACAAAAATCTAAATTTTTAAACAAGGAATTACAATAATTATAAGAGCCTTAATAAAAATTTCATTAAACATAAGTGACTAATTTTTCCGAGAACTTTTCACACAACCTAATATTTTTTTAAAGAATTCTGTGGCTCCGAGAGTTACTAAAATTTTTGAATTAAGACCTACCGTTGCTAAAATGATTTTAATGTTCTGAGACTTGATACCCTAATTATTATAAAACTGAGCTCTGAGATGTGGAAAAATATTTCAATATTGAAATTGCATCAGTTAGCATCTTTTCTTTGACTTTGATTAACTAAATGGTTTTTTTAATAGGAAAAATTCATTAGGATTACAGATTTCCTTTCTCAAACTACTAAGCCATTGATTAATTAATCTGAAATTTAATTTTTGTTTTCAAAGATTTTGCGTATTCCGATGATTTTAACCGATGATTGCAGATGAGTAAATTCTAAAAATATTCCATCTCTAAGAGACAAATGTTCTTTCATTGATTGTTTTTGCAAATTAAAAACTAAAATCCCTTCGTTTAGAATCAATCATCTACACTCTTGTGTATTAATCTGTGTATAATGTATTACCTTGTAATTATGATTACTTCTTTTGTCCTCTAGTCTAACTTGTTTGTTTATTCAACTCTTTTCTCTTCTTTATTCTGCTTTATTAATTTCTAGGTCAATGTACTAATGTAGTTTTTTATTTAGCCCGCAAAGATCTTGTCAAATAAACTGTTGAATGAAAAGCCAAATTCCAGCTCAAATAATCAAGACTTTCACTCTCCAACTTCTTGTAACAGCAATGAAATTAATGAAAATAACGATCCGAACAAGACTATCAGCACGTCGGACCACCATAAAAAGATGCATACAATAAATCTAAAGAGGACAATACGCGTTCCAAGTAAATTCACCAAATTATTCTTGTTCTCGAATCCAGATAATACTTCTCGAAAAGATTCAAAATTAACTTTCCAAACTCTATAATTCAAGACACACTAAATAAACTAATTGACATGAAGATGTGAATTTAGTATTTAAAAAAAAAATTCAATAGCTTTCTCCAGATAGTCGGGAGCACAAATAATTTTTCAATTTGATTATGAAATAAGGCAAAAAGTTGTTAAAAGAAAAAAAATCGGAAAACTTGAATCTGAAAAAATTGAGCCATTTTTTAAAATTTCAAAAATGCACTAAATTTTCCCTTTCAACTTTCAAACTCAATATTTTTATCGATAAGAGGATTTGAAGAAATTATATTCTGATATTGCAGATCAACATTAGACAAAGAATTCGAATTCACCTGCAGAACTTCATAAATTCTTCATTATTGTGGGAAATCCAACCATTTGAATTTTTCGATTATCAAGAAAGAAAATGAAGTGTAACTTTTTCGTTGAATTCTTCGTCTAAGAATGTCCGCATTTAATTGCTTCAAATCTTTGAAATCAAAAGAAATTTTAAACTCAAGTTGAAAAAGTATTTTATAAAGAATAAAGGTAGAAGATGATGCCAATTATTTCACAAATAAGGCCTTTATTTCGGGCATACTCATCAGTGTGATACATGCCATATAAGTACAGATTCGCAAAGATAAATAGTTAACAGTCATTGGTTCAAAATTACTACAATTGTGGTTGGTCAGTCCCTTTTTTTAAGGGTTGACTACTCTATTTTTTAGATCGTAGTAATTTGAGTACTTGATAAATTTTTTTATAAATTTTATAAAAACATAAATGGCTTTATTTTTGTCAATTTTTTATATTAACAATTCATAAGCTCATTTTACCATAGAATTCAAGTAATAATTTTGTTCCTGAGTTTTTCGTGAAAATAGTAAATTCTCATCTTCATGTCAACTATTAGGTTGTGCGATAAGTAATGGGATTGAATAGAAAAATTGGTTATATTGATAAAAACATGAGAAAGATAAGTTTTTACTTGAGCCTTGTTTTTATTCAAAATGTTTATTAAAAATTCTCAATTTTGTCCTTTCTCGTAATAATATTCATTGAAAAAATCTTAGCTCGATTGAAAATCGAGATTTTGTGTATCAGAACAAATTTGGTTTTATAGAAAAAAATGCATAGTTTTCGATTATCTTTAAAATGAGATTAAGGCTGGGAAAAGTTGAAAAAATTGGCCTACTCTACTGAATACTCTAGAACGCTTAATTGAATCTTTAAAAAAAAGATTAAGACATTTTGATAGTTCTCTGATGGCCCAGTTCTTAAGCAAAACACATATCTAGCAATCTGCCGAAAATCTCTTTAATCAAAATATATTCAGAAATATTGAACCATTCCAAATTTAGAAATATCTAACAAGTTCAAATAAAAAGATTGATTAACTATCTTTCTAATAGTACCAATTTTTTTGAGTTCATTCTAGTTATGAAGAATAAAAGTTTTGTTGCAGTTGTAGACCCATTTCTTTTCGCACAACCTAATAGCTCTAGAAATATAGTAATTGTCGATTAAATAATTATATTCAGAACATTGATAGCCCTATTTTAACTTTTATTTCAAGAGTTATTTAATACTTGAGGACATACTCGCACAGAAATAAGAATTTTATTTCGTTCCAATTTATCCCTGTCTTAAAACTTTTGGACATATCTCTGAGAAGGAATTATGATCACGTGTAAATTGCATCAATTGATTTTAGGAAGAAATAATCATTTCTGGTCTCTCATATTCACAATGAAGATATGATGGAAAAATTACATTTGCATTGGTAAATACATTAAGAATACATTTTTCCTTTGGTTTAATGCATATTACATGGTTCCTTTCATATTTAATTATATTAATAACATATCCAGTTGCTTCGATAATTCTATTAAACAATAAAGAAGAACTTGATTTCTAAAACTATTTCACAGTATCATTACATTACAAATGATAATGTTATCTCTAGGAAGTGAAAATATTTCGTGTATTCTCGTTTAGATTTCTTCACATTCAAGAGAATCTGTGTATTAATTCATATTCAAGACAAAAAATAGAATTCTCTAATCATTAGAAATAACAAGATGCAAATTGTAAACGGATACCTAAATATTCTGGAAAAATATCATGGATATTTGTTGAATATCCAGTATAAAAGGATTGATAATTTTTTTTGATTTTATTCCCAAAAAATCTTTCAAGCACCACTTAAATCGATAAAAATCTTAAAGTATCTAAATAAGGAGTTTCTTCAATTTCTTCTATTGCAAAAAGTGGCTCTCATAATCTCGATATATTCCATAAAAAAACTGATATGTTTGTGATTAGTAGGAGTAGATTTTTGATTTTCTTTTTCAAAACTTTTGAGACTCCAACCTTTGTAAAGTGGACTAGAAATATAGACGATTTTGATTTTGTTTGAGTTTTTATTCGATCATATTCCTTACATAGTGACATAGACCTAAAATTTCAATTTTTTCATTTAGCAGTAAAAATTAATTAATTTAATTAAGCAATTTTGGATTTTTGTTGATTTTTAAGCTTGGTTCTGATCAAAATTAATAGTAAGCTTGTTTGTCAATGAAACCTTTGACTGCAACGTGAAAAGTCGTTAATTTTTTCTTTGCATTAAAACAATATTTTCACCTCTTTTGTGTCTCAATCTAAAATATCATAATACCGTAAGTTCTATATATCATTAGAATCGTCTGTTCAAGCTTGATCAAAGAATCTCCGTGGCTAAAAATCGATAATTTGCAAAATCTATCTCTAGTGATTAGAGTCATAAATAAATTCAACGAATTCTTATTGGCTGAATTGGATTCATGTTTAATTAAAAGTAGAATAATTCCAATTTCTCCTCATTGAAATAAGATCATGCAATGTAGGAAAGAAAAAACTTTTTTTGAGTTTTCGGATTGATTTTGAAATGTAAGAAAAAAATTCCTACCGAGTATCGATTTACTTTGAAGGGAGAAAAATTCTGGCAAACTCTAACGGCACAAAAACATGATCATTGATCAATGAATTGATTTATATTCTTGTTGAACATGGAATTTTATGGTAAAAAACTTTTTAGTAAAATCATTTAATTCTGTTCACGGTTGACGGGAAAATTCTCTAGTTATAAATAAAATATGATACTTGACTATCTTGTCGAAACGTCTAGGAAAACGTTTACTATTCCATTTAAATTTAGTTTAATAGAATAGCATCAAAACATGATCAATGAAACCGCACCTAGTTAATATGAAGATGTGAATTTTACAAAATTCGAGAGATCGAATTTGATCAAGATTTTTTGTAATCTAGATCATGAGGTTCACTTCTAGAAGAAGAAAAAATCAATTTTTAAGAAAATTCTTGCTGATTTCAAAGTGAGAGAATGATCGAATATTGTTTTAAGGATCATAAGCTGAATCTAATTTTGAAAATCACCCTATGAGTTTGTGAAAATCGAATTTTTGCTGCTTGAAATTAGTGAAATTTTGATGATTCTTGATCCCTAAAAATCAAATTTTGATCATTCTTTCACTTTGAAATCAGCAAATTCTTTCAACTTGTAGTTAAGAATAATGAAAATTTGGTGCTTACTCGATATTTAAAAATTGATTTCTTCAAATATTTTTTTTTCATAAGCTAAAGGTGAAAGTTGACCTTATGATTTAGATTCCAAAAAATCTTAAATTCAATCTCTAGATGAAAGAATCGAGACTTTCGTAGATATCATAAATTCCCATCTTCATATGAATTAGGTGTATATTTTCTGAATTGAATTTTAAATTTGGAAATGAGAAAGCAATTTACCATAGAGTTGAAGTGCAAATTCACACCTTGATAGCATTCATTGTATATCCATGATCAAGGCTATTATGAATCATTGAGATGAGTCTCGTTTACTTACGATAGATGAAGAATACTTATTGATTTTATTATCCCTTTTTATGGAATTGTCGAAGGGATAAATAATGAATTTTACTCTAGTAAAAGTAATTTGATCTCATCTTTTTTCTCTTATAATGCTATAATTTTGCAGTCTACTCAAGGCTAATTAAATGTAGCAATGATTTCATTCAACTGATGCAATCATTATGCTCGGGAAAATGTCTCCATTAAAAACCTCTACACGCTTGTTCGAATTCCAAAATTTAGGTTTCCTATAACTAATGTTGGTTGATATGAAGTTGGAAATCTATGATTTTTACAAAAATCTCGATTTTTTCATCAAAAATTTGAATTTTTGGCGCCAAGAGAAATTTTTTTTCTTAAAGATAATTTTTCTCAGATTTTTTTTTAAACTGGTGAAAGTGAGCAGCACAATTAGGATTCCAAAAAACCTTTAACGTATTCGAATTCTTCATGAAAAGATCGAAGCTTTTGTGAAAATCATATTTATATATTAGCTTTACAATAAGATTTATGCATTGAAAATTTTCACAATATTATTATTATTATTAAGATAAGTCCTGTCTTGGTTAGTTTTAAAATTTATTTAATCAAGGTTCAGGCTGAAAATTGAAAAAGAGAGAAATTCAAACATATACACTAGAAGAAAATTCATGATAAAATTTTTTTTCATTTTAGTTTGGGTCGTAATCTCCTTCTTCGCATGTTTTGGACCCTTCCACATTTGTCGGTTGTTACACTTCTATCGGAGTACTCCAAACGATGAGAAGCATAGAAATGTCATTCTTTATCATATTAGCGGACTATGTTTACACTCAATATCCGTGGCAAACCCAATATTGTATAATCTACTGTCGAAGAGATTTCAAAGAGTCTTCTTCTCCATCTTCAAGAGGAAAAGGTCAAAGGGCATTGATAAATCCTTCCACCAGCGTACATTTACACTTAAAATGTACAGCTATAACAATAATCCGGGTTATGATTCGACTCAGTCAAGAAACGGGACACTAAAGAAACCAAGAAAAAATAAACCCTCTGAACTGGTTGATTAGTTTATTTCAACTAAATCATAACTTAATTACATTGTACATTTGTATTTTTTGGTGTAAATATTTTCAAGAGTTTATTTTAACTACACAAAGGGATAGATTGGAAAAATAAAAGATTATGCATTTTTATCCTGAAATATTTTTTCATTCAGTATTGAATTTATTGTAAAATTAATACAGATTAGAATGATACTGGAGTTCTGGGATATATTTCAAAATACAACATTTTAGTTATCTTCCGTCATTTCCGTTAAAACCAGAATACATCAAGATTTAATAAGCCAAGAAGCCATTAAGTGATTTCTTTAAAACCCTTCTCAAATCTTGAACAGTTTTAATAGTATTGTATTGGAAAGAGTATACTTCATCATTAACCCTTTCGGTGCCGATGTACATATATGTCCATCTATTTTAAACCTACATAATTCCGTTATTTTTCAATTTTTTACAAAGATTTTTTTTTCACTTAATCATGAACGTTTTAACATTCTAATGATGTGTTTTTTTAACTATGTTCCATTTTTTTCTATTTCAAAATTGAAGATTTATTTAGAGAATTTTTTTTGATTTATTGAAAATTTTTTTTATAAGTTTTCCATGGGAAAAA
>SSNU01000110.1:107785-385906 GCA_012064415.1 Gyrodactylus bullatarudis
GTTTGGACATATATGTCCATTAAAATATCTAGTGGAAGAAGTTGGAATTCAAAAATTTCGTTTTTCTAAATTTTATCAAAAAAAAAATTCTAAGAAACATGCAAAAAGAATTAGAAAGCTATCTTTATTGGTTTTCAAACGGCATCGAAAGGGTTAAAGCGTTCAAAATGCTATTTTTGATATTTCGTTAGAATTTTCATGAGGATCATGAAATTAATATTCTTAATCAAGCACTAAGCATATTTCCTCACGAAAATAATTTTGCTATTTTTTCACTATTTTTTTTCTAGGGTAAAATATATCTTGTTTTTTTTTAAATTATTATTAGAGAAATAAGAGCCAAACAATAAATTATTTTCATAATTTGCTTACAAGTATTTTTCCTATTATATTAAAATGCTATATTTTTTGAAAAATCTGCTATTTTTTCTGAAAAAATCTTATTGATAAGTTTGAGCTAAAGTGAATTTTAACCTGGTTAAATTAGAGAACAGTTGCCCCTCTTATTTCTATCTAAGTTTTCTTTGAATCGTGTTGGTCTTTTTATTATCGATGACATGAAAACTCACTGCAAGGGATTCGTTTTCATTTCATCGATGTTAAAAAGCCCTTAGTCTCTTGTCATTCAGAAAAATTACTGGAAAACAAGAGGAAGCAAATGTTCTATAGATTAGCCTTTAACCCTTCATGTCCCATTGTTCCACCAGCATGCCTTATCTTTTGAACATATCATCATTATTATAGATTTTAAGGATGCAACTTCACTCTTCTCTGATTGGTTAAGGTCTTTTATACGAAAATTATATTCAATATGTATTTTGAATGTGTCTACTCTGATCTTGACACACTAGGCATCTCACCAAAAATATATTGAATTTTGAGAATTCTTCTTGGTTTTTTGCAAGAATAACTAACTTGGAAGATTATTTCCAATTATCCATCTAACTAATAATAAAATAATGAATGAATTTGAATGAAAGATGACAAAAAGAAGAAGACAAATAAGAAAAAAAGAGAAAAGGAAATGGATATTTTCATTTGTCAAATGAACACCAGATATAAAAAAATTCTCACCTCATGGGAATTAAAAGTGATGAGAAAAATTATACATAATATTATAATATTGTGAAGGAGAAAAAAAGAATACACTGATAATATACGGAACAAGGGATTAGATAACTGAAATAATAATAATGAAGTATATACAGAAGTAAATAAAAGATGAACTTCCTGGCAAGAAAAATGTTTTCCTCACAAAAACGTAATCTTTACAATCGTATCACGAATAAACAATTGAGAAAATTGATCATTTCTGAGAATCTATACAGCTTACACTAGGAAAGAGTGAAAAATAAGTCTCTTATTCGTACCAAATTATAGCTAATAGAACTCTTACTTTATATTGAAGTATTCCTTTGAAAATGCTTCTACGTTACGATATTCAGGTTAATTATTACAAAATGCCAGCTTCCTGAATATCTTGGCAAATCCCTTGCCATTAATGTTAAAAGTATCTTTTTTATTCTGATGCATGGCTAAAACTATGTGGTTTAGTATTGTGTCGAAAACACCTGATCGTTCAAGCTTAAAACCACTTTAAAAACCACATTTAAAAGAAAATTTATTCAATAAGTCTAACTGTACTTGGATTGAGATCATATTTTAAGCTTTCTCACGAGTTTTCGATTATAATTCCTTGTCTAGCTTATAAAATCTATTGTTTTGTAATTAGTTTTAAAACTAATATGAATATCAGGAATAGAATTTGAATGATTAGTGTAATTAATAAACAATTGTATTCTAACTAATGATTCATTAGTAATGAATATTGCATATATGGTAGGCATATACGCGCGTTTCGTCCTCTTTTGGACTCGTCAGTATGCCACAACCTAGTGAGTATCTTTCGTACCAGTCTTGGTGGGATCTATTAGTAAGCTGTAACATTCAGCCACACTACCAAATAAGACGTTCCTGTGGGATATATTATCCAAGCACCTAGAACGAAATATTTCTAATTAATAAATGTATTCCAAACTTATCAGTGATAATGATCATGGCAAGAATGACTTTAGAATTCGTTTGAAAAAATTATTCTTATTAATTTTGAGAAAAAGTTTTCAGTATGAAAAATTTTGTAACTCATTTTTATATTAATTTATTCACTCAAAAATTGAATAATATGTGAAAGACTTTTGGAGTTAATTTCGATTCAAATATCAATTTTATTTTTCTTTTCTGCTAATTAGTTAATCTAAGCCTGAAAATTATCTTGAAATTATCTGTCCAATCGAGTATTAGAATCAATTTTTAAATATAAAAAATAAGACACTAAATAGAATAATCATGGTACTAAAGATATCGACTCAACAAACTGAGTCAGATGATTTACAAATTTTTTAACGTGCATATAGTCTTCAAAATTTTTATTCAACCTTGTATTTTAATGTATGTTTTGAGAGTAAATCGATCAAGACTCTTGTTTAAAAACACAGAATTTGTCAAATTAGAGATAATAATTCTTAATCACAAAGAGGGAAAAAACGCCGAACATCTTCGAAAATATTCTCAGAATTCAATGAGTGTGATCCTATCCCTCCCCTTCATCAGTGGATAATATTGATTTCAACCAATCTGATGATGACAAAGAACATTTATCTGTTGAATTTTACAATATATATCAAGCCGGTGTAATAGTCTGTAATAAGCTTTATTACTAAATATCCACTCGATTTCTGAATCCTCACAATGAGTTTCTCATTGAATTCTGAGAATTCTTTATCAATTTATAATCAAAGTAAAAATAGAGCCTCAACTCTGATGATAGACGTGATTAATAATAAAATGTGCTTTTTTGAAAGTTGCCTTCCAATAGACTGCATAATGAATAGAAATATTGGGGTAAAAAGTCGACGAGAAAAAATTAAATGACAATGAATAATTCTAAGCATAATTATAATTATAGTTTATATTAAAAGAATTTAAAAAGCATTCAAATTAATTTTTCTTCGAATTTGAATAACTGAGCTGATGAACATATTTCATTGGATTAGTGGAGGTGTTGGTCTTGGTCTGAACTGAGCTGAGCGATCTCAAATATTCCTGATGGTTTACAATTTGATCAGTATTGTGAAAATTATCTGAGGACTTGACGCCAAGAAAGAAGGCCTTTTTCTTTTCTATAGCATGTAGATGGGGAATAATTTCGACATCACTTGGAATCAGCTGAAATTTTAAAGCGACTGTAACTGCCAATTCGGTTTTGAAAATATCAGAACGAGAAATACGAAATACCGATTCAGAATCCTGTAAAAAATTAATTTAAATATTTAAGATAAAACATACACCGGGAAGGACGAATCGAACGCCTCTGACGTTAATCAGCTACAGGTTTGAAGCCTGCACTCCGGACCACCGAAGCTCATCCCGGCGTTATTGTTGGATTGTGAAATAGATTTATACTTAAAAATTTCTTTTCCATGAAATGAACTAATTGAAAACCAACTCTCTTGTAAACAAAATATATTTCCCTATGATATTTCTTATGATGAAAAATTAATGTATCACGATTTCTCCTAACAATATCCATGTTTTAGGGCAATAAAATTATATTTTTTACTTGGAAGTAGTGATTAAGAATTAAGTAGTAGAACTAAATTAGTAGTAGTATGTATTAAATACATTGTTTACTTGACAAATTTTAGGCTATCTCTGCTCAGGAGTGTTGGAGTTTGCTATGAAAATGCCAGTTTTGTTACGTCTAGATTAAATTTACTCTTTTAATTTTTGCAGAATTTACTCAGAATACACTAAAATGGCATTTTTCAAACTCATTAATAAACTTTCTTCTCCTTTGAAATTCAACTCAAACATTATCCCTCAATTAATAACCCGAGTACACAAAAAGCATCATGGAGAATCTTTTTTAATTCTGGCGTTCATCAAAAGAATTCATTATGTAACCTTGACAACGAAATGCATCGATGCCAATCATTAAAAAAATTCTCAGAAAGATTAATCAAATTTCAATTACATATTCTGTAAACAATTGTAATAATAGCTACCTAATTATTTTCAAGTGATAACTAAACTTTCACTCTCTTTAAAACAAGCATACATAGTAGTATGCATTACAAATATGCATTAAGAATATGATTGTGAATTGTATTTGAAATACAATAATCCTATTCAACGTGTACTGACTATAAATAGACTCTAATATAGAGTATTTGGTTGCTTCTGTGTGTAGAAAATAACAAAAGTAAATTTTCTACAAAGCTTTCTATGGGTCGAAATAAGTAGGCTACAGTAGAGTACGAATCTTTAGTGAGAAACTAATAAAATGATGATTGGTGATGAGTTAGTTCCCATAGTTTTTGAAATTGAGTTGGAAAATTTTGCTGATTTCTAAGTGAAAGAATGATTAAAAGTTGATTTTTAGCATTACTATTGAACAAAGAAATCAAATATGCTGCATCAGATTTTGAGAATCACCAAATGAGCTTGTGAAAATCAAATTTTGTTATCTTGATCATTTTTACTGCAAAATTTTGATAATTAAAGCCTCTGAAAAATGGGGATAGTCGGTTGTCTTATTGTGATCCTAAAAGTCAACTTTCTCACTTTGAAATCAATAAAAACTTTAAGTTCAATATTTAAAATATGACATAATTTTCATCAAAAAAATTCATAAGGTGAAAGTGGGCTCATGATCTAGATTTCAAAAAATCTTTATAAATTCGATTTCTTAATGAAAGAATTGAGAATTTTTTTAATTTTGAGAATAACCTAGAAAATGATTATTTTCAAATTAGTGATGAACCTTTTTTGACATACCGTGATACTTCTATTCTTATAAAACCAACCCTGGAATTTTTTTCGTTATTATTGAATACATAATTATTGTTAAATCTCGACATTTTCATGCAAATTTGAATTTCTAATTTAATTCATCTCTATAAGAGACTTGCACCAATGGCAACTAGCTTAATAAATGGTGTTACTCAAGTTAATATATAAATAGAGGTACTTAGAGGGAATCTCTTCAATCAGTAATTGATCAATGTGATTTTGCACAAAAAATCTGGTCATTTTGAAAGGAGACAAAATAGTAGTAAAAACAAAAATAAGAGGACAACGCATAAACATACATTATGATACATTACTTTCAATAACTATATATAATATGTATCGAGATGTAAAGATACTACGAATGAATTAAAAACATAAATTTTTATGATTAAGAAATCGTTCAAGTTGACTTTAACAAAGGTAAAATTTATTACCTTTAAGAGATGAAAGGGAAACTGTTTTGTTTTTGCAATTAAGAGGATAAGTATTTTTTCTTACTTGGATAAGGTTAGTCAAATTTTCTCCTTTGATATCATTTAATTTTGCAGCAATTAACAGACAAGAGGCAGCGCATGCCTTCCGATTGACTCGATCAATCATCAACTAAAGATACGAATAAAGAGTAGGAATAAATAAAGGCGAATTTTCTAATAAAACCAAAGACAATTGAACATACTTTGAGAATCAATTTTTCAAACAATACAAATCCAGTGGCTAGAATCCAAGCATCCAAATTAAGCTGAATTTAAAAATATCGATTTTCGTGTTACTACTTGATAGTATAAATCATAAATAATAATAATAATTCCCAATGAATTTTGAAGAATTAATCACCAGAATTAGTAATAAAAATTCAAAAATTCTTATGAATTTCAGTAGTCATTTTTATTTACTTACTTTTATAATAACCAAAGTCATGTTTCTTTTGAGACTTCGAAATTTGGACAGAGTTAATTGAATTGCTGGAAATGATTCGTGGAATTTACGATTAATATTCCTCTTGTAATCATTATGTTTAGTATGCAATAGAACAGTAGACTGGAATGAATATTCATTATTTTATCATACTCTATAGCTTGGCATTGTAAGGGTCATTTTATCCGTTCCTAGGACATTATTAAAATCATCCAATAATGATGGATCGTAAAGAATCAATGGGTCAGGATAGTCAATTATCTGCTCAGTAGACTTATCATTATTCATTAGTTGAATGAATCGAATCCAATCAGAGTCAGAGCCTTGAATAAATTTAATTTAAACTTACAGTTATTTGTGAACAAAAGACTATGACCATGAGGACACTTGTTATTAGCATCATTCAGCATAAAGAAGCACATTGGTCCTTTTAGAATATTGTTAATTTTATTATGTTTCGATCCATCATTCATATAACATAGCGGAGGCAAGTGACTAAAAATATCGAAAGAATTTGAGTCCAATTGTGCTAAAGAAGAGAACAAGTGTTTCAGACACATTGATGAGTATTATACTGCAATAGTGATCAAATTTACCATTAATTTGATTGCTAGTAAGATTTGGAAAATTTTTTTTTGATGTTGCACTCAAATTGTTGGGAAATTTATCTTCTGAACGTGAATCATTTGGAATGTGTTCAGAACTTTCGTATACTTTTTCAATATCAGACTTGAGTATTGAAATAAGCGAGATTTCTTCTTCTCCAACTGGACAAAATGAGCTCAAGAATAAATTTGGCTGTTTAACAAGAAACTCATCTTGGTTGGGTAGGAAAATAAGGCCACACGAAGTACCCTTTTTTAAGTCTTCTTCTAAGCCGGGTGAAATAAGTAACTGGTTAATGTTACAAGGGATAATAGAAGATATAATCATTGATGGTTCATCGAAATTGTTAGATACAAGAGCGATGGTCTTGTTTTTCAAGTCTTCTGATTCATGCAAAATCTGTTGAATTTTGTTCTTGAAGTCTGTCCATAGATACCTGACTTGGGATTTTGATTGATAATTTACGATAGGAAAGTCTAAAATAACTCAATAATAATAATAATCACCTATATGAAGGTCTTTTTCTTCTTTTGAATTGCTTAAAAATAAGTTTAGAACAGTATTTACCCCTCCAAAGATTCAGTTTTTGAATTTATATTGAAATTCGTCTCGTTTTGATACAAAATTTCCTTGTTTACAGGATCAAGAAATATGTTCGAAAGGAAGTTCTTAGCTGCCAATCGTCTACGCTCACATAACATACTATTTTAGTAGTTAAACTACAAAATCTAATGATTTGTTTAAAATATTTTATTTTTAAATTTACACCAATCGTAAAACTAATATACAATTATATGTTTTAATATATTGGCAAAAATATTTTTTCAATTTACAAAAATGAATGAAGATTTGAAACAATTATCTTACGAAGATTTCATTCAGCTCATAGAACAGAACAACTCTCAAAATACAACTTTAGAATCTCTTTCCAATTCTAAGCTTTGTATTAATACTTCTTCAGAATCTGAAAAATTAATTGAGTATCTCACAAAAGTAGAAATTTGTCCAGAAATCAGTGATATCATTCTGGATTTCTTGGTTACTCATATTAACGAGTTGGAAGAATGGAAACAGATTCATTTCTTTGATTCCATTTGTCAGTGCTTAAAACTCCCTTGGGAAAGGAAATCTTGTCTCTTTGACATTCTAACTCACCTATTCAATCATTTATCTAATTCTATTTTGTGTAATATTAGTCCGGAAGAAAAACTAATTAAAGCTGAATGGGATCAAGCAAACGTGTGTGTTTTATTGAAAAAAATGAAGGATTGCCGAATATCAAATGAATTGCGAGAAGGAATAACTAAGAAGGTCGTTTCATTCTTATCTAATTTAAGAGAAGATTTATCAGAAATAATTTACTACATTTCCTACATTACAGTAAGATATTTTAATTACTTTTTAGACATCTCTTAACAATCTATTTTTCGAAATAAACAAGAAATTCCCATCTCTTCCAAATGATACTCAAAAATTGATCTACAAGGAAATTCTCAAATTAGCTCGAGATGATAAAAAGTTTTCCTCAATATTATTCGAATATTTAAAAAAGAATCTAGTGAGAGCCATCTCTAATAATTTTTCAATGATTCTCTTGTTCCATTTGGCTAGTCTCAATCAAATTGAATTGAAAACGACAGATTTCGTAATACAAGTCATTTCAGATTTATTTTACAAATCAACAATTTTTGAAGAATCCGGATATCTCAGAAATAATCTCTTGGTCGCCAATGATCCTACTCAAATAATTAATGAGATATCTCAGTTCATGTAAGTTACCGATTTGTAAATTTATAATATAGGATTGGAAATCGTCTAGACGATGGAATACTTGGCTTCCTACACTTTTGCATTAACATACTTACCAATAATGAAGTAGTTAATGTACTTTTCAAGTCGAATAAAAAGCCTCCATTCGTTAAAAACTCTCATGAATTTTCTGCGGTAAAGTCAATTCATGCTTTGCAATCAACAACCCTCAGCGTTGAACAATCTTTTAAAATGAGAGATATTCTTCAGAGAATTAAATCGTCAAGAAAAATCATTCGACTTGCAATGTCAACAATATCCCTGATATTCAAGGTACATTTTTAGTTTCTAACCCTTTTATCATAGAATATACGCTATTTCCGCAAAATTATTTTGGATTCATTTGTAGAAATGCTAATATCAAATAATTCAACGAATGCATCTTTACTCATCTGTGGTTAGTTAAGAATACTATATATAAATTATATATAATAATACTAAATTACCTTTATTTCAACTATATCTTAATCCTAGACCTTTTATCTGAGTTGGTTGCCCTATATCCATTAGCTGTAGCTGAATTCATTGACGAATCTTTCAAATCAATTATTGAATTTATCGGAATGCTTTCAGTTAATACAGCCTCATCATTCATTCATTCTATTCTCCCCATTTTGACAATATGGTCTTGTGAGAATAAGGAAATACAATTGGCCATCAACAGTTTCAGATCCTGTTTAATAACTCAATTGAAAAGGTTGTCTATGAATCCTTCAACAAATAGTCGTCGTATAGCAATAAAGGCTTTCATTCTAATCCTCAAACATGTCAGAGTTGGATATGAAACTTTCCGGGCAGCTGCTCAAGGTTCATCTCAACATTCATCGCATTTATCCAGTTCTTCCAATTACTCACAATATGCTGGCTCTCAAATGACTGGAAATGTCCAAAATGAACGTTTTCTCTTTAGCCAGCTTGGATCAACTCAGGTTTGGATTTTAATTTTTAAATCAAAACTAATTTGAATATGATTTCTGTTGAATTTTAGGTTATGCAAAATATATCTTTCATGAAGTTTAAAGACTGGACCACTGACAGCCAAGACTTGAACAAGTCACTCTGTGTGGAAATTATATCTCTTCTCCATCGAACATGTTATTCAGCGATATTTCTATCTGGGCCAAATTCTCATTTAGATGATTCCCAAGGACTTGTTAGATCTGACATCTATTGGGGTCTATGTGAGGCAGCAGTAAGAAATGATGGGTTAGCTGAATCTGTGCTGAATTTTCTCCTCAAAATGCTTTGCAGTTCTCTGCCTACTCCTCTAGTCCAGTTTTCAATGAGTTATTTGAAAAAATCTTCTGTGACTACGGCTGTTGAAACTGACTCATCAGTTAAATGGCTACCAGGTTGCGATGAAAATTCCCCTAGATGGCTTAGATTGGCCCATGAATTGTTAAAGAGATGTAACGGATCACCTTTACGTATTGATCGTCTCATAGTTCCAGGAAGTGATACAAAATTAGATCCTGGATATTCTGAACATCCTGATGTCTTGATATGGTGCATTCAACTTTTGTTGACATTGCCTAGATACAAGAGTTTTTGGAACAACTATTATGACATTCGCCAGAACTACCTTATCACTCCAACTCAACAGCTCATGTCTCAAACATGTAGTCAAAGTCAAATGATTGTTGATAGTCAATTTGCATGTAGTCAATCTTTAATATCCCTCAGCAGTTCTAATATTTCCATGGGTTCTCCGCTATCAAGGAAAGGTTTCATTCGAGCTGTCAGCTTACTCAACGTTATAACTGAGCAGTTGGCTATATGTAAGATTAAAGATTTAGGATTTGTAAGTTGAACTAACTAAGTATTCTTATTTCATATTGATTTTATTTCAATGAAAAGATTGATTTGGAATCTTTGGATATCTCAAATAATAATTCTATTGGACGTTGTAATAAAGCAAGATTGAAGATGCTGATGGGAATATTTGATTCTCTTCTTGAGTTTCAATTCAAAATCAACCAAGAATCTATAAGTGATCTTAATACCGAAGAAAATAAAGAAAACTCGACAAAGAATGAGTATTTTCCATCAAATTTTTTGGTTAATTCAAATTTAACTAGTGCACTTTTCTTTTCAGTATTACTAGTCCTGTTCATTCCCTTTTTGAAAAACGTAAAGAAGTCCGTAATCTTCTTTTCAACGGATCTAAATCAAAAGGTGATTCCAAAACAAATCCCGATGAAACAAATAATCCTATTGACGAAACATCTAATATTTCTGCAAATATATCAAGAAGAAATTCGTCTTCTATATCGAGTAAAAATGTTACTCAAAACATCCCAAAAAATGATGTTTTTCTTCTCGGTGTCTCTTCAGCTGACTCAACCGTTTACGGTAGTCTGATAACAAGTATTCAATCTGCTTGGAGATCAGCTAAACTCTCCTTTGACTCTATTGTCATTGCACGGCATAAGGCAATTATTCAAGAAAAAGAATCTAATCTCGACACAAGTAACATAATTGAAGATTCAAATTGCTTCTTGGTAATTTAATTTGACTTAGAAAAAGAACAACTATAGCTCCAAATTTACCAAAAAACTTTTTTCTAGTTCCCATCAAAAGTACCATTAATTCAAATTCAGATATTTACATTCACACTAAAGTTTCTCGAGGCTCGTTTGGACGCCCTTTTAGACATAGTTCGAAACACAATTTCTGGCAATATTCCATGCATCTATAGAGAATCAACATTGACTATAATTTTAGATTCCCTAAAGTAAGTTGAATAGCGTTATTTTTCGTAAACCTGCATACTAAAATATTATTTCAGATTACTCTTTTCAATATATGCAATTTTGTTTAACCCAAAAGTATCGAATACAATCGCTGAAGAATCTGAAAAGTTGTCAATGCTCATTGAATTATTCTTGTCTGAGAATGAATTTGCTTTGTATTTATCAAACATGAGCAGCACTATTCTCAAAGTAAATCTAAACTTGAGATATTATTTTTTTGTAATTTAATTGCGATCTAACTAATTCACTAATTTTCATCTATTCAAAATAGAAATCAACATAAGAATTTTTGATATTTTTGAAGAAATGCTTTTAAATTTTTGGGATATGAGAAATACTTTTTCTTTAGATTATTTCGACATGTTTTGATTTAATATTTGATGGATGTCTTTCCTCAGATGTAAAAAAAGTTTTAAATCGAATTGTTATTGATCTGAAAATGTCGTTGAAGAATCCATCAAAACACATTGAGACTTCTGAAAAAATTATACTATCCGTGAAAAATATCACTTCAGGCTATGAAACAGATGCATCTGTTGACTATGACAAAATGGTCACTCAGAGTGAAACAGACGAAGATCAAAATTTTCATGATATCGGAATCAAATTGCTAAATGATTCGCTTTTAGTAAGTCAAAGATAATAAAAGTAAACAAGAGAACCATCAAAATTTCTTGGAAATTTAGAAAATCATTGGACAATTGTTAACTAACTTTAATCTGCTTTCATCTGATGAAATGAGTATTCAAATTGTACACGTCATGTCGAATCACTTGGCCATATTATTGCCAATATTTGTGAAATTCTCAAAACTCCGCGTAAAACTTTATGAAAAGCAAATGGATGGAAAAATTAATTATGAATCTCTAGAGAAGGTTGCACATTGGCTTATTAAATTTATCAAGAGACCGCTCAAAACAAAGAACAACACTTGGGGGTGAGTTAAATTGATTTTTATGATTGAAGCCTGGCATAAATCGTTTCTTGCCCAATATTATCAATGATTATAAATTATAATTTATAATCATCAGGGCAACAAAATGCCTATAAATGCTTATGGGTTTAATCAGTTTATTATATCTCATTTATATAAGATTATTCTAAAAATCAGGTTTTACGACAAAACTAACCAAGTTTTAAGGGCTTATTTTGCCTATAAAATGACTTTATCGATGAGGTCATATTTAAGGTATTATTCAATTATGGATTAAGCCTTTTTGTAGAACACGCCTTACTATCTTAAATTTTCAAGCCCAAGTTTTAGGGTATAGGCAATACATCTCATCGGGCAATCCGTATCTGTCCATAGTCTATGCCAAATCGGGCTTATCTCTGACCAATCAAATTTCTGGAAAGTTTTATCCAGAAAATAGTGTTAGTACAGAAGATTGATTCATCAATCAATTCAATATGCCAAGAGCTAGTAAGACGCCCCATGAGAAACGATTAACCATTATTAGGAAACATCCTTTAGAGTTTCAGGAGATAAACTTCAAGTTGTACTGTATGAAATGTCATTGCTACGTCAATTACGAAAAGAATTTTTACGTTAACCAGCACAGAAATACTGCATTTCATCAGAGGAATTTACAAAGCAATGAGATCCAACAAAATGTTGATTCAAATGCAAATATCAAAGAGTACATCGTTGAAACCTTTATAGCATGTGGAATACCTTTGCACAAGCTTCGAGATGTAAGAATGAAGAATTTATTTGAAATGCTCAAAGTACAGCCCCCATCGGAACAAACTGGTCGAAATCTCGCTGTTAAGTTTCATTCGGATCACATTGAAAAAATAAAATTCTATCTAACTTCAAAAAGGATTTATTTAATGATTGACGAGTCGGAAATTAAAGGTCTCAACGTAGTTAATATTATGATCGGGACACTTGAAAACCCTTCTTGCAGTTTGTTGGTAGACACGTTGATGGTGGAAAAATTAGATTCAGCTAAGACTTGTCAAATTATAAATGATATTTTGCCAAAGATGAATATAAGAAGGGAACAATTTTTTTTGCTAATATCTGATGGCGCATCATATTTCACAAGTAGAGAAACTAACTCTACTCTTCACTTACTCTATCCCAACCTTTTGCACATCACATGTCTAGCGCATTTGTTGCACAATTGTTGTGGCAAAATTAAGAACTATTATAAAGTGTGTGACAACCTGATTGCAACCATTAAAGGGCTTACTGTCCTCAATAAAAAACGAAGACAACTATTTAATCGTATTGGGCAACCTCCCAAGCCAGTGACAACACGATGGGGTGAATGGCTTAACGCAATAAAATACTATAATCAGAATTTTAACGAAGTGAAAGCCATTGTTCTAAATATGGAAAATAGTGGATCTAAAGTTCTAAAAGCTAAAGAGGCTGTACAGAGTCCTAACCTTTATCTGGATTTGGTTGAAATTTCAACAAACTACATGGAATTTATTGTTCTAATCAAAGAAATTCAGTCATCTAGTGCGACAATATTAGAGTTTTTTCCAAAGCTAAAAGCTATACAATTCCCTAATGATCCAGCTAATATAAAGAATTATATAAACACTAGGCTCGAGAGCAATGAGATGAATAAACTTTATTATGGAATCCAAATATAGTCCAGAGGAAAATGCAATGATATCAAAGTGTCAACCTACTTCTGCTGACGTTGAAAGATCATTTAGTTGCACAAAAGCAATTATGAAAAAAGAATCAAATTTTAACACAGAAAACTTGAAATATTACACATGTATTCGAAATAATCGAGATAAAAAATTTGAATAAATATTTTAAATTATATTTAAGTCTTACTACTTACAAGTGATCGCTAAAAGTCATATTTAGAGTATTATTTTTATTTTTCAAGTCTTTTTTTAATGTCATATTGGGCCGATTTTTAGGTATTATTTTTGGTTGCCCTGATAATCATTAGACTAATTTTTATTCAATATTCTTTTAGATCACTGATGCCTGCCAAGAGTCAGTTGATGATACAAACTTTTGAAATCATCCGCTTAATCTCTGTACCGGGACAAAGTTTCTCAACTAACTCTCAACAAAACGACATTGACGTTTTATTACTCACTGTTGCTACAGATTGTCATTCTATTTCAGGTGACATTGAGGACAAGATTAAAGCAGGAAATTTGAATCAATCAACATTAAATAGATCTCAAGCACAAAATCAAATTCATCAGCCTGTAAAAATCAACTTGTTTGATGGTCATACAGTAAACTATTTCGGTCTAAAGTTCGTCATAAGTCAACTAGAAATGAGCTTCTATGAGTGTAGCAACATGCTCAATCAGCTGGATATGTCACTTAAAGTGAGTTTAACTCAATATCAAATTCATTATGGCCACCTCTATTCATTTGAAATGCAAGATTTGCATTTATTCTAAGCAAATCCTCTTAAATATTGATTTTTTCTCAGATTCTCTTTGATCCATTCAGTGTGTATAACGATGAAAATTCTTACGAAATTGAAACTGGCCAATTCAAATCCAGGCTAGAATCATTGATTTTACGTTTGATCATCTTGACAGAATGCCTTGACCAGCTCATGCAAACTTCGGTTCTTGCTCCATCTCCTATTGCTGATGAAATTGTTTCAATTGGATCCCGGTTCATTAACCTGAATAACAACTTGATCAAAAGTGTCAGTTTGATTTCATCATCTGCCATATTTTTTAAATTCTCATCATCCTATTCTATTAGCTATTTAACATTTGCAAGTGGAATAAAGAATTTTATCCAGAGCAGTTTGACATGCTCGTGGGAACAATTGGCCGTCAATTATCAGTGCATGCCTATACATTCATTTATTACTTGCAGGTAAATTTCCTATTGGATAGGAGTTTTTAAACTCAAATATCCATAATAATCATTTTTAATTTAGTCCTCTGACACTGAACATGCTAAACTGCAAGAGGAACTAAAGCCTGGCTCCAAAGTTAGAAAGACAATGAAACGTCAAATTCGGGAAGTTCCAATGTTTATTTTCAACCTGGAAGAGTATGAAAAATCAATCAGGAAATTTTCTGCAAAATTCAAGAAGCAACTAGTTAAAAATTTGAAATTAGGATTAGCAAGAGATTTTCGTATTATTGAAACTAAGCTCAGTTCACCTCCAACATCACAGCACTCAGTTGTATCGGATATTTCCAAGTCCAGCATGTACGTTTTAATATCGCCCATCTACTTTTGAGTAGTTTTGACAATACAAAAAATAAAAATATTTAGATTGTCAATTGCCAGAAATGAATCGTCGCAAAATTCCAATGTCTCCTCAGAATATCCTCCTGTAGAAGAGGCACCCTGCATTCCCAGTTCTGTAAAATCTTCTCAAGATTCCAATATTGATGATATAATGTCAGATAATAAATCAGAGGATGATAATCAGCCTGATGAGGAAGCGGAAGAAGATGAAGAAATTGTTAATTCAGATGATGATCCGTTTGAAGAGAAAGATTCTGATAATGAAAACAATGATGAAGACAAAGATGATTATAATCAAGACGATGATATAGAAAATCAAGAACCTGTCATATCACCAGTACGGCCTAAATATTCTTTAGGCAGTAAAAGATCTCTTACACACCGTTTCACACCATCTGGGACAGTCAATCAAGGATTCACTCCAGTCTTACCCAATCGAGGTTCAAGCAATTTTACCTTTAAGAAAAAACGCTAGCTTATATGTTTTTTTAATAACTAAGAAAATAAATTTTATCTATTCATTTTATTTATACTTCATAATCTTTTTGTTCCTTTTCAAGATTATCATTGAAATCTTTCACAGAGATTCGAAAAATATTCAAGCTAGAGGACTGCTCAACTCTTTAGTGTATTCAACCACATGTACAAGCATTTTAAGCATTGAAAGCTAAGTTTGGAAATTTATCAAAAAAGGTAGATATTTTAAATATTTTTTATATCTAATTAATCTTACGTGGCATAGTTTGGATGGCTTAGTTGGTATAGTACCTAACAAACCTAGTTGACATGAAGATGAGAATTTACTATTTTTACAAAAAACTCAATATTTTTCTCCGGATTCACAAAAAAATATAATTTTTTGAATTCTATAACGGAATGAGCTAATAAGATGTGGATATTCGCGAAAATTCCGAAAAAATTCAATCTGAGTAAAATTAGGCCATTTGTCGAATTTCGAAAATGGATCAAATTTCACTTTTTCAACGTTTGAACCCAAAATTTTTATCGATTTTGATAATTCCAAGCAGTTAAGTGATGAATTTGGGATCGAGATTAGACGAAGAATTCGGATTCATCTGCAGTTCACTGAAGTTCGTCATTACAGTGGGAAATCGAACCATTTGAATTTTTCGATTATCTCGAAGACAAACTATCCAAAACCTGGAAGTTTAACTTTTTCTCGGAAACAGTGAGTTCTTTGCTATCTCTATGGCCAAATTCGAATTCTTCGTCTAATGTCGATCCCAAAAATCATCACTTAACTGCTTGGAATTATCAAAATCGATAAAAATTTTGGGTTCAAAAGTTGAAAAAGTGGAAATTTGATCCATTTTCGAAATTCGACAAACGGCCTAATTTTACTCAGATTGAATTTTTTCGGAATTTTTGCGAATATCCACATCTTATTAGCTCATTCCGTTATAGAATTCAAAAAATTATATTTTTTTGTGAATCCGGAGAAAAATATTGAGTTTTTTGTAAAAATAGTAAATTCTCATCTTCATGTCAACTA
Organism: Gyrodactylus bullatarudis; assembly: GCA_012064415.1. Classification (NCBI taxonomy): domain Eukaryota; kingdom Metazoa; phylum Platyhelminthes; class Monogenea; order Gyrodactylidea; family Gyrodactylidae; genus Gyrodactylus; species Gyrodactylus bullatarudis. The sequence goes on from SSNU01000110.1 coordinate 124,443, forward strand.
GCTTTATATTAAATTAATTTTAAGGGTTAATTACAAAAAGTCTTATTTTACAATTGGTCCAAGTCATTTTTACAAAAAGTCTAAGATCTATTCAGTGTATTATCAAATGGTCTAAGTCTGTTTACAGAAAGTATAAGTGATATATGCGGCTATCATCATTTGGCCTAACAAATTTACACGTTCTATAACTTAGCATAAAATATTTATCAATTGGCATAACTTTTTTGACGCCAAGTCTAAGTTTGGAAAACGGAGGTTTTAAGGTAAAAATAGTAAATAAGATTTATTTTGGCTACTGATAGCATCCTTCCCTATTTCAAAATGCATTGATACCTCCACTTAGAGCACACCCATTTTTAGTTTCTTCTTATAACCATCATACCTACAAGTAGTGTCGTGACAAAAAAAAAATTATTTAGAAGTGGTGTTTTGACGAAATTATCGTCTCAGAAATGTAATTTTTGCTAAAATTAACCTGCATAAGATTCGCTCTCTAAATTTAGATTTTACGTGAAATTACTTCATTTTAACTTACTATTAACAAAATTTTACATATTGCACACAAAATTATGTCTTGAACACCATTCAATAGAGAATTAAAATTTAAAATTCAATGTTCTATCTCAACATTGACAACAATTTGAAAAATGAAAGGATGTTATCAGAAGCCGGAGTAAATTTGATTTACACTTTTTCATATTGTAAACTTAGAGTTGGCATCAAAAAACTTATGCCAATTGATAAATATTTGATGCATAGTTTGTTAGGCCAAATGATGATAGCCGCATATATCACTTATACTTTCTGTAAACAGACTTAGACCATTTGATAATACACTGAATAGATCTTAGACTTTTTGTAAAAATGACTTGGACCAATTGTAAAATATGACTTTTACCCTTAGACTTTTTGTAATTAACCCTAATTTTAATTGTCTCCCTGTTCATTCAAGTATTTACCCCTCGAAATTTTAGGAATTCTACCTTTGTTCTCAAATAGTTCTGAGAATTGATTTTTACATAAATAAAATCCTCTGTATCTGTTTATTACTAAAATCTGTTCCAGTATTGTAATGTTGATAGTTTTAAAAATTGAGCTGTACTCTAATTCAGGCGATTATGAAATTCACTTGAATTGCCCTTAATAATTATTAATTATAATTATTATAATTAAAACATCTCTAATACAGATTTTGTATATTTAATAAATTTCAATTTCATTAACCTTGTAATAAATTAAGCTGAGTTGTCTACGCTTGTGAAAATACTGTTTAAATCACGTCTTTGTGGAGACAGACACAAGCATCTTTGCGAGAAGCATTCTTAATTACCCAGAGCAAATAAATTCGAGTCCAAAATCTTTCTCAAATTTTAGTTACATCTTATGCATTCACTACTTCTGGGTTGTTTTGTAGCTTCTTTTATTTGTAACAAAAAGTTCATTTTCACTCATCAGTGTGAAAATTAAAACTCGACTTTATTCGGTCAGCTACTAGATAGGAGAAAATAATACAATTCAAGTTATTATTTGGACATTGTCCATGCTCTTTGATTATTTCGTTACTAATTTTGACGCCTAACTTAAATTTCCCACGAAAACTTTCTTTCGGCTAATCTCCAAAAATACTTTTACTGGTAATCTATTCACGGTTTAAATTATCATGGACCGCTGGTATTTTTTTCACCAATAAATTGAGATTTCCCTCAGTATGATAAATTTGATGAACACGACTGAATCCTTGGATTTTGTGGAATTAATTCTTCTTGCATATGTCATATTATTTGGCATTTTATCATGTTCAAGACTCATTAGTACATGCATAGAAAACAATACCCTTTTTAGAAAAAGAGGTAAGGAAATTCAGCACAAGATGTTTTTTCCACATTCCTCTCTCCATCTCTCGTTAATAAGATAAAGATTGTCTCATTTCAGATGGAAATTTTCGAAAATTGAGTCACGCAAGAGAAATTCATTCATTCTCGATACATTTTTCCTCATTATTACTACTACTCATGGAAAATTATTATTATTATCAAATATAAAGTTTATTTCAAAGTCATTCTTATATTCGTTGCATGAAAAAGAATATTCTTTTCTTGTTTCTTTAAAAAAACTATCAAATTCTTTTTGATGTCATTGAGGATGCGTATTGAAGGAATACTGAAACAAAAGGGATTACTTCAACAAGAAAACTAAGATCTCTTATTTAAATAATTCACCTTTTTCAGGTTACTGTTTATTTTGATTTTGTTGTCAGGAGATAAAGTTGACGAGGAGGTGTTTTCATAAATACGGAGTTCATTTTGAGAACATGTAATTAGAGCCTTAATAGATTTTGTTACTGTCTAAACAATTGGAATAATCGCACCTTTTTCTCATATTTCACACTTGTCGAAAATTATCAAAAACAACTTATATTCTAATTTAGATGGAATACCAAGAGATTTTTAATTTTTTAAATAATTTTTTCCAATAAATATGCCATCAAAACCATAAATGTTAACTTTACTTAGCAAGTTCGAATTTTCACTACTCTGGAAAAAAATCCTTGGCATTTATAATTGCGATATTCTAATTTTATGTGCTTTATGGCTCATTATAAAGAATTTTAAACTATTTTTAGATCCTATCTGCGCTATCTTAACAATGAAATTCTTTATTTCTTACACATCTACTGACCAGCGTGACTACTCTCAAAGGAACCCATTCTACTTTAATGATTACTTAACTGATTATCAGTTTTATTGACAGAAAATTATAAATTGTTCTAAAATCTAAAATCTATAGTTAGTAATATTAATAAATAAATAACCCAATGGATTCATTTCAATTTATTATCTTTACTAAATGTTTCTACTTTCAAAAAAACTCTCGCTAGAATGTTAGAATTAACAGAAAATTTTAACTAAAAACAAAAATCTGTTTCAATATGCATCAATCCTTAAAATATACTAGAAATTGCAAAATTAATATTAGCTTATTATAAATTGAAAAATTCTTCTCCTGTGATTGATCCGTTAGACGATAATATCGTTTCTTTTCGATAATCACGTTACAAACTTCACTTGTCAAATTATTTGCTTCCTTTTATTCCTATATTGCCAATAGAAAAGAAAAGTAAAATGAGTATTTTATCCCAAAAGAAGAATTCTCTACTACCATAATCATCACTTTACATATATCCAGTTAGTTACGCTGATTTACTTTAGTTGCTACGAGAAGATAAGTAGCAAACTAGCAGTAGTACTGGCTAGCCTTCATCCTTTGCAATCATAATTTCTTCCTTTCTGATAATTACGTGTTTATCTTGAATATAATTCCTTCAAGTGTTGAAGATTTGTTTCTTCCTCATTCAACATTTAAAAACATCTCAAATTGATCATTTCATTTAACTTTTGGTTGAATGAATTATAGGATAATTTTTATGAAAAAGCAAAAGATTAAGATATATCGAAATCTATCAATTTTAGCTAAAACTGGTATGTTTATTGATTGAAAAATTATAAAAACTATGAGATTGAATTTGAGAAATTTGTTTTGTTCCATGATGGAATCTGAAATCTTCCTTTACTAATCTTTATTGAACAATGTTGTATTGACATCACCCCTAGGAAAAGGTTTTATCTAAGAGAAATTTCATACTTAGGTACCTTAGATACTGAAGCATCATTATTTATGTAGGCATCTGGGAATTTTCGAAAAATTGTTCTTAAAAAGTTATCCCTATTGAACATGTATATTTTTGTAAATTTAAATCTTTGTAAAAAATTGCAATACCTAATTTTCAACCTTCGCGGAAAATAAGATTTCGTAAGGATATTCTCAGATTCTTAAGACTAGTTGCAAAAATTAAAAAAACTCGGTGTATCGTATATAATCATCTAAGCAAAAATAATAAGTAGATGGGAAAATTTATTGGAATTGCTCAAAATATTTTTATATAAGCACTTTTGAAATTTTCAATATACGTTCATTTCCATCCTGAACATGAAGATCCCATATGTATCTTCATATTGATTCTATCTGGTCTTACAATTAAATGGTTACAAGAGGGTTAAGAAGTGAAGCAGTGATCTACTTGGGACTAAATTCCAAGTTGCACGAAATATAATTTTTTTTGATATTTCTTACTCTGACAGCAAACTCTAGGAATCCTCCAATTACCTACTTATTTGCATGGCTGTGTAGGGAAAAGAAAATAAATTTTGTTAATTAACTGATTGGTTTCTGAAATGCCAATTCATTCAAATTGGAGAAGCGGAAAGATTGTACAAATAAATCTATTTTTTCTTGATCGATTCAATTGTTATCTGAATAATAACTTATTATTAATACTTTTTTAATCAGGTAAAAAATATATATTTGAATGATTAACAAAGCTTTTGTGAGAGGGGAAAAAATAGAAGCTGAAGAACAACAATCCTTGGTTATGTCACGTACCATTACAGGAAGAATGAAAAGGAAAGAAATTTCATTCAAGATATCTTGATATTATTTCACCATTTTCCTCCTTTAATTCCTGCTATGATCAAATATCCTTGAGTTACTCTTTTATCACAAAAAGTGTCATTGAGTAACACATTATTGAGCTTTTTTTCTAGCAATAGACAATAGTTACATTTTTATTTTTCGAATGTTTATACTATTTTATTGATTCTTTTTTTCTTTAAAATCTGTCTCTAACCAATTAACAAATGTATTTTTGAATGTAGCCTTGAATTCCACAAGTTTGCGTATTAAGAATATTAATTGATTTCTTAGAAAGTCCATCAAAATTTGTTATCCAATTGAAAGCGAGAAAATCTATCGGCATTTCTCGACGAATCATATTCCAGCGTACACTCTCTCTATCGTACTATTCAATGAAAGGAAAATATTGGGGTGGATTTATACTCCTTTTTATCGGTGTATGTTTGCAAAGTGTACGCCTAAAAGAAAAGAAAAAAGAAAATATCTTTGAAGGGGTGGATTAGTCCAATCAAGAACACACAGAGAAGTAGACGATAGGGGAAATATACAAGTTTGCAAGAGTTGTGAGGGGGTGGGGTTGAATAGTTTAAGTACTTGATTGAAAAATAGTATCAAGTATAAATATATCGTAATAAAATTCAGTACGGAATAACTTTTTAACATACGACCATATGAAAAGATGTCCTCTGCTGTCCATTACGGTTATCCCCATCCACATTTGCATCAACATCATCAGAATTCAGTCCTTGGAAATACAATGACCGACACATTTATAAATGACCAAATTCCAACTGAGTCGCCAACAGTATTTCATCAATATTCTAGTCACCAGATAAATTCCTTAAGCAATCATCATTCCAAATTGTCGCCAGAGAATGTTGAACAATCGGAATTATACTTTTTCCCCCAAGATCATCAGGAATATCTTTACGATGGGAGTGCTTCTCATCAAATTACAACGCCATCCAACATGAAGCAAATTACCAAGCACGATAATCAACAGACTCGGTTGGCCACAAAAATCCCAACTGGCAAGAATAACAAAAATTGCTCACCCTCTTCAACATGGACATGTCCAAGATTGAAGGAAAAATCAAAGAATGCAGCTAGAACACGCAGAGAAAAAGAAAATATGGAGTTTTATGAGTTGGCCAAACTCTTGCCTCTGCCTTCGGCCATTACATCACAACTTGACAAAGCCTCAATCATAAGATTAACGACAAGTTATTTGAAAATTCGAAAATTATTCCCTGAGAGTGAGTTATAAAGTTGTTATTTTTTCATTATCGGTGTGCTTTATAAACGGAAGCCCCTTTCTCATTATTCTAATTTTACATTGTGTGTTTATCTTACTTTTGAAGAAAGGGAAACACTACAGGTGTCCTATTATAAATTTATATCTGAAGGGACTCCTCCATCTAAAGCAAACATTGGGGAATTGAAATTTTTTCTCGAGATATCTCCAATTTTCTAACAAAATCATCATCATTATCATTATTATTATTATTTTAAAATCAATTAACACATTTTTGATAAGAAATTAATTTTTTCCATGATAACATAACTATAACAGCCTCCTCTTATTGTGTGAAAATAATTTTCGAAATACGTGACTTGTCACTTGGTTATTGCTCAGAGTTGATTATTCTCAAATTGATCAACTGGCTTTTATATCCCCTTTCAAAGTTCTAGTGGTAAATAATAATAATAATTTATACTTAAGCGAGGGAAACATCCCTAATTGCATCATCATTTAAACGTACACCCACTGCGCTAAAGATATGAGAAAATCCTGTTAGGGCGTTACTCTCTACTTTTCCATTAAAAAATGATGATATTGTTGAGTTTACATTCTACAAAAATACTGCTTTTAAGGGACTATATTAAAGATAAGACAATTTGTACATGATTTTTTTCAAAAATAAGAAAAAATCCTTTTGATGATGAGGCCACCTGTAGATTGTATTTCTCTCAAAAAAAACTTTAAATTAAGAAATTACTGGGGGTAGAGAGGTGTAGATCAACATCTGAAAGAAGGGAGGATATTCTTAAACAAAAACAAACTTTGGGTCGTGTATTCAATTAGACTCGTCCATTTCATCATAATTCACGTGAAGTTTTACTTTAAACACATTCTCTCTTTGCCTAAATGAAAACCAGCCTTCTCATTTGTGCTGCAAAAGAATTGAAAGTTGTGAAAAAATGCAAGAGACGTAGGGAGAGGGGGTCGATTGTACATTTCATAATGTTATTTTCGAAAGAAATAATGTCAATTAGAACTAAGCAGAAGACGACAGCATGCTGATTTTCATATTTGACCAATTAAAAAAAACTTCTAGGTCCGCAAAGGATTATGACATGAATTAAATGTCATTTTCTATAGAAGAAGAGAGTGTCAACGATTTTCCTCTAGATTTATAATTAAATTACATTTCTTTTTTGATAGCTGTTGACCAGATTTGGACTAATGACCTGGACCAATCTTTGGCTGTGAATATATTCCAATCTCTCATAGGTTTCGTCTTCATTGTTTCTCCCCAGGGTAAAATTATTTACGTCTCAGAGACAGCTTCAAGCATCCTTGGACTATCACAAGTTGAAATGACCGGCAATGACTTGAGTGATTACATGCATCCCGATGACCAAGAAGAAATCAAAGAGCTACTCACAATAAAACCGGAAGAAATAGCCAAATTAAATCTGGTTTCTCGTTCATTGGGAGATACCACTAATCCTCAAACAGGTAATCATCCCTTTCTAAGGCTTAATTTTCACTTGAAATACTTTCACAATTGTGTATTTTCACTTGTCTGCTCACTTTGCTTGCTTGAAAACATCTCTGAATGACGTGTATCACCATGACGACTTTTCTGAGTAAATATTTGAGTTTGTTTAGAAAAAGAATAAAGTTCCGTCTATTTCATTCTAGCTTGTATTGAGTTCACATATAGAATAAACTTGAAATTTTCATCTTCTTGGGGGTGCAATATACCCAATTATATATAAATACACTGTATTAATCAACAGTGTAGGAGTTTCATTGAAATTTGAGATGTCCAAAGAGATGATTTAACAGACTACTCATGGAAAAAGTTTTCACACGTTTCAAATTGAATTATCACATTCATCATTACAAATGAAGAATTAATATTAGAATTATTTCTCTACAGAGTTTATGATTGAAAGAAGATTCTTTCTCAGAATAAAATGTGTCCTTGCTAAAAGAAATGCCGGAATCACCATATCGGGATATAAAGTGAGTATAATCATTTATAAATAAGTGATAATTATTACCTTAACACCTATTCCTTATTCAATCAAGGTAATTCACTGTACTGGAAATATCAAGGTTAAATTCAGTGGGATTGAAACAGGTTATCCGTATTTGCAAAATCTTGGTCTCATGTCTGTAGCTAGTGTTATCCCAGTACCAAATCCGAATAGTACTCATATTCGATTAGACCAGGATATGTTCATGTTACGAGCAAGTCTTGAATTAAGGATAATATATTTGGAGAGCATGTAAGTATTGTGAAATCTGATCTTTAAATTGAAAATTTTTAACATTCCCCTTCAATAGAGTTCTCCAGATGACCGGATATCATCCACAGGATCTAGTGGAGAAGACGTTATATCATTTGGTTCATCCAGAAGATTCCCAGTCCCTCAGAGAGGACCATTTAACATGTTAGTATTATTATTTAGAGATTAGCTAAAACGCAATTTTTATTAAACTTAATTTTAGTGTTAACGAAGGGCCAGGTGACAACACGTTACTATCGTCTTATAACAAAAACCGGTGGCTATCTATGGATGCAATCCCAAATAACCATAATACACAATTCCAGGTCATCACGGCCAAACTGTGTCATTGGCATTAATTATATTCTAAAGTAAGTATTTTAAACTGGAAATTAATTAGAAAAGTAAATTAATTTAATATTCTTTTAGATCTGACGAAAATGGAACAGATGTACCAAAATATAATGATTTATACAAGGATTCTGATATAAAACTCGTTGATAACAACATCCACCATAAGGTTAGGATAAATAAGCCGATATTGAAAGAGGATAACTTCCGCAAAATAGAGAGTGGACTCCAGGAGAAGTCTTTTAAAAATCAGTCCTCTTGCCCCTCAAATGAATCGAATGGCAAAATGGATGGTCTTTCAGAGTTCAGTAGTTATTACAGTCATATTTTTGAGCAAAAGATCAAATCTGACCAGATTCCTGTAGAGATGGAAGAAGCCAAGGAAATGCGAAATTCCCTTCCTAGTGAAATTCATGACTATTTTTCTAATTCAAGGAATTTCTGGAGTCAAGAGTTATCCTTCATCAATAGTCAGTACAATAATGAAAGTAATTCAGTTTACTCAAATTCGGATTACAACTCAAATTACGAATCAATATTGCCTTATGCTAGCAACAATACTTCAACCACATCGGACTCATCTTCCCTGAACAGTAGCCGAATGAGTACAAATACAAATCCAAATAATTTCATCTTTCAAAATAATTTCAACAATCTCCTGGCAGCAGCTGCAGCTTCAGCTACTTCATCTTCAAATGATAATATTGAAGAGTATTCTACAATTCTCAATGATAATAATAACTCTTATTGTCAACCTCCACCCTTTAAGATGCAATGCAGCTCAGATCGTGTACCCGTTATTCATCTACACTCAATGACATCAAATGAATATGACATTGAGGAATCTAATTACTTGTTGACTAATGAATTATTCGATAGAAGTTATCATCTCAAAACATCAGATACCAATGCACAAAATAATCATTCAATATCGACCACTGATCCATCTCAAAACCAATGGAAAAATTTGTGATTACAAGATGGAAGCACACTCACATTCGTTGCAGAACTCTAAACATTTTTTTGATTTTAATTTGATATAGAAAGATTTATTTCGCTATTTTTATCTAATACTCGTATTGATTAATAAAGAATATTTATAAAGTACATTTATATAACTAAATCTAATTGTGGAACATTTTTAAAAAATCTTCTCTATAGACTCAATGATTTTTGTGGAATTTCGAGTGGTTGAAAAGATTTTTTTTCGCCAAGTAAATTATCTTTTGTAAGCAACGTGTATACTTTTAAAAAGAATTCTCTGTATTTCTATAATCTAGATTTGCAATAATAGATCTCTCATAGTAATAATTCCTATAATTGAGAAACAAATGAACAAGATTTCTTCAGAATGCTCTCTATTTCCAAGGTGAGCGTAACAAGAGAATCTTATGGATATAAAGTACAAATGGATTTTGCAAATTATCGATAGGTCAGAATGTGAATAGGCTCTTCAGGAGAATTCGAATGATGTATGAAAAAATATGGTTCAAAACCTACGAATTTTTTAAAATAAAATTAACAGAATGAAAAATTTATTTGTCTCTTGATAAAAGCTAAAATGTTTCATTTTTAATATAGTGTAAGTGGAATAAGTCTTATGGATCAATTATTCCTATCAAAAGCCTCAAAATCTTTTATGAATACTTGAAAGTAATACTAACAAATTTGAGGGAAAATGATTTTTTTTAAATCTATGCGAAACATAGCTTATATTATACACAAGACAAAAGATGAAGAATAATTGGTCAGTAAGACAAATCTTATTCTGATACAGAATTTTGCAACTTAAACTTCATGAAGAATCTTTGAATTTTTGTTTTTTTGCAAATACGGGATCAGAGGTTGAATCATTAAAGCTGAATTCCAAAAAGATGCCATGACAGCGGGTAAATTTAAGAAATGTAAGACAATTAATACACTCGTTTAATTTCCATAATCATTCTTTCATAAAATATCAAAACTGATTGATAAGTGAAGAGAGCCAAAAGAATGATATCTTCATTAGTGATTTAATTCATATTCTTCTTTTGATACAGGAAATTAATTTTTCCAGCAATCTCTTACATAGCCTGTCATCAAATCTTTATCAAATCCCAAAGTATAATAAATAAATTAGACATTGCTCATAAAAAATAATATTTCTTCTTTTTTTGGCTAGAAATATTTACACCATCGCAGAGAGAGAGAGAGAACATTTGAAATTGTTCCCAATAAATCTGTCAAAAGTTTAACTTTTATTAACCTTTCGAGTTGAATGATACATGTACGAATGTTAAAAATTAAATTTAAAAAAACATGAATAAAAGTCATTATTTAAATTATTCAACAAGAATAGACATTTAATTCTGAGAGAATTTTTAATGTTCGAATGTTTTGTGTAATCCTCAAATTATTTTGTTAGAATTACGTTAGGTTGAATTGATCTTTTAATAAAGAGATGTTAATTCAAAATTTTATTGATGCAAATCTCAGGATATATTTAAATTTTATTCCAAAGAACATTGATACTCAATACTATTGAGTCAATAGTGTTCATTAAACACTCTTCTATTTTTCATTTTGTATTATTATGACTAACATGTGTTAAGTTATCATTTTTACATTCATGGGAATTTCATTGATCGATCCTAACGGTATACAATAGATCTATCAATTCCTTAGTGGGCTGATAATGAAAGCTTCGAATGCATATGTTATAGAAGCGTGAAGAAAGTGATCTTTTTAAACTGTGGGAAATTGGTTTGGAATGTTTTGATGGCCTTGAAGAAACCTGCCATTTGTGATATATAATAAACATGGCTTTGAATTCAATGTGTATATTTTTGGGGGCAGAGATTATAGAATTTACAGAGGAAATGAGGGGAAATTATTTTTTTTCAGCCTTGTGTGAAAGGAGGGTAGTTGAATATGTTCAACTTGTATCTGACTTGAGGATATTTGTTGCCAAGTTGGAGGTTTCTCAACAATAAAAATAATTTTGATAACTCTTGACAGATGAAACGTGATTTAACAAATTTACTCCGACACTTTTTATACGAGAAGATTGGTTCTTCATTCATGGTATTTTTATAACATAAAAAGGGGAATTCGACATTTATATCAGGTTTTAGCAAATTAAGTTTAATTTTGTGAGCTGGTCTTGATAACTATTCTGTGGGGTTATTCATTTTTTCATTAAAAAATTATAATTTATCAACACGCACCCTTTCCATTTAAATTCTAATAAAATAACTTCCAGTTCACTGTACCATCGTTTTCCAGAATTTCTGAGAATGTGAACAAAACAATATGAAAAGTAATTAGTTTTCTTATTTTCACCATTCAACTGCAATTTCCGTTTTATTCTATTTCATCACTAACCAGCCCACTTTTAGAAGAATTTTGATTCAATTAATTTATCCTATTCCCAAATTCACCACTAACACTCTCAACTTGTGGGCTAGGTAAAAAGAAATACAATACCTTTTTATAAAATTTCAATCTATTGTTTTCGAATTCTACTCAAGACTAAAGAGTTAAAAAATAAAGCTAGTAGACATGAAGATGAGAATTAACAATTTTTACAAAAAACTTGACTTATTTTTCTCCGGATAGTCAAGGAAATGAGTCCAATTTCTTACTTTTCAATGTTTGAGCTCAAGATTTTTATCAATTTTGAAGATTAGTTGAAATTTTGAATCAACGGTAGATAATGAATTTGAATTCGTCATTACTGTGAGAAGGCGAAAATGATTCAAATTTGAGAAGTTTGACATTTTCTTAACTTGTTTGGCAAAATTCGAATACTTCGTCTAAGATGAACTAAAATTACAGTATCGAATTGCTTTAAATCTTCGAAGTCGATAAAAATTTTCGAATTCGAAAATGTAGTAAATTCTCATGTTAAGATCAAAAAGCTTTAGAAACAAGAGTGATTAGAGCAATCGATAATACAGTATGATTTAATCGGAATAATACTGGAGTATAAAATTAGTCATTTTTGAATAATTTCAACACTGTTGTTTTTAATATATCTTAGCTAAATGAACCCCGGCCTATTATACTTCCAAATTATTGGTATACTGTAACTGTAAAAAGGATTTGAGGTAATAATTCATTCTTGAATATGTCATATTGTGGTAGGCTTATTGTTAAGCGATATTTTTCTTTCAATATGTATGTTAAAATTATTCAAGTTATGTGATCCAATGAGTCCCAAAGGTATAAAAGATAGATTGCCTGTTTTAAATTCCCTCTTTTATTAGCCATAATATTCATTTTAGACTTAAAGGAATATCTGAATTTTCAAATAAGAGAAGTGTATCTTTTATTAGAATCACCTATTACAACGTGATTTATCAAACATGACTTGTTCCTTAATAATAAGCCTCCCCATTTAATATTTTTGTAGAACGACTTATCTTTCATGTAATTTTTTTGCAATAACACAAAAACGATTGTTTTAGCCCATCTTTCAAAAGCGAGTAGAGGGAACATCTGTCATACATTTGAAATGGTGAAACAAGAATCTTGATTATATATCTCATCTTGCAGATAATAAAGTGTTGTTCTTATATTATTTGGGCGTATTCATAAGCATGAAAAAAATACTCATTCTTGATGATTAATTAATGAATCTCAAAAATTACCATTTCCATACACCTTTCGAGGGATGATTGAGTTTTAAGGCTGATACTGCCGATGGATTGCAATTTTAATGTTGAATTAGTTTTCCTTTTGTTTAATGGATAAATATAAATCATCAATCATCAATGTTAATCGGCTAGATTACACTATTTATTAATAACTATTCATAGTTAATAGAAATGATCTAGACTACTCTTTACTGAATTGATGAATTGGAGACCTGACATTACAAAAGGAGTTACATAATTTTAAGTTTTAATAATCGAGAAAGTGGGTAGAAAATTTCTACCGTAGAAATACGTAAAATATTTTACATGTTGACATCATACACTCATTTTGAAGAGGAACAAAGAGGTAAGAAAAATTTTGAATCCCTGCCAAATTTATTCAATGAAATTTACTACGACTCGCAGTCTATGAGGAACGATAATTCAACAGTTTGAATAACATCTGACATGCATTTAAGATTTGGAAAATCATTGATTGATGCTGTTAAAGGAATTTTTTTAAATATTGAAAACACATCCATCCATTATACTGAAACAAAGATTCAAAAAAATGATACTGCAAGTGTAAATTTCCTTTAATAATCTAGGAATTTCTCTAGGAGTATTTTAGATTTTTATTCAGATTTACGCCAACAGCTAAAATAACTATCACCTGGTGCTAAAAATTTTGGAATTCATTCATTCATTGAAACAAAAATTTTTTGACATCATCTCAATGTTATTTTTTATATCTTTGAAAGGAAGAAATACTATTGGTTCTTGACATTCAATTGAGCGTGATAAAAAAAAATTCCATATTTTCTTCAACAATGTTTGTAGGTATTCGACAGCATCTATCATCAAAGACCAAGAAAATCATTCAATTCTCGAATACAGTCGGTAATTCTGGGAACAAAAACTTTTTTTCAACATCTATTCTATACACAAATAAATGCTTGAGTACATATAATTTATTTGATAGAACTCAAGTAGCACTAAGTCTAACGTTTAATCAACAAACAAACTTTTCTTACGGTCAATTGGCTACAATTCAGGTTATTATTACGACATTCATCAATACACCAATATACATTTCTAGGACATATTTAACACTGATAACAAGCGACTTATAAAATGTAGACTCATAAATGAAGTAGGCAATAATCCATCATTAATCAGACTGGAATTCTCTAAATAAATATTGATATACAATCTCGAAAAAAGTATATTTTGCCAATACACCTAATTAAATAATGTAGATGAAGGTGAATTCCAAGAAATGTTATGCATAAATATGCAATCAAAAATTTATACTAAAACTGTAGAAAGAATCATAACTGTTATTGTTTGTGGCATTGAGAAGAGGCCACCTTTCATTTTTTATAAAATCTAAAATTTAACTTAATTGAACATACTTATAAATATCATATATACTTGTAAGTAAGTACATATAAATACACATGAATTTAAATCGTAAGATTAGATTCTCTTCTAACTTACCTGAAAAACTTATTCTGATTAAATTTATTGGGTATTTTGATAAAAATGTTCAGTCTTACAATGAGGAATATTTGAACTTTTTTGTTTTCTATGTTCTTAGTTAGACTAATAGTAACAATTAAATGGTTTTCCCCAACCTTTAATCATTAATTGTGATTTTATAAGTTTTTTTTCTGAGTCAGAAATTCTGACTTGGAATATACTTTTCTGATCATTAATATAGATTCCTTTCAATTCTGGAAGACACTCGTCCACCCTCTCGATCTCGGGGTTTGAAGATAAATTCCAATGGGCCATGGTCCGTGTGTAGATTGATCTCCCTTCCATATATGTACTTATGACATTTCTTCGCTCCATACACTATGCTTAGAGCCTCTCTCTCTATATTACTGTAGTTCTTTTCAGCTTTGAGCAGAACTCTTCCTTCCACTTTTATAATCTCTTCCATCTCCGGATCATGGGATAATACAAACCCCAACCCCCAAAGTGAAGCATCTGTTTTAAAATAAACGGGTTTACAGGGATCAAAAGCAACTATAAAACCTTGACTCATGTCTTGAATAATATTTCTAATTTTTGCAGTAAATTCTTTGTTCCAGCACCATTCTGACTTCTTCTCCAGCAATTTGGTAATAGAGGCAATTCTCTGCGAAAACCCTTGAAAAAATTTTGCATAATGTTATAAGGGACCTAATAATGCCCTCAACTCTACCTTGTCATTTGGCATCTTGATCTCTTCTAGTTGTTTTATCCTCTCAGATAAGGGACTGAGCTTTGAATGTGATAATTCGTATCCTAGATACTTCACCTTTTCCACTCTTAATTGAGATTTTTCTTCGTTTTGAGTGAATCCGTGAGTCGACAGCAATTCTTTGACCTACTGAAATACTTCATCGTGTTCCTCAAGAGTTCTTCCACCTATTATTATATCATCTTGATAAGCAGCACAATAAGGTACATCCCGGAGGATTCTGTCCATCACTTCCTGAAATATCAAAGGAGTCTCCGATATTCCAAATGGCAATTTGTGAAAGGCGAAGTATCCCTTGTGCGTGGAGATACACGTATAATTTTTGCTCTCTTCTTCTAATTCCAACTGATGGTAAGCATCCTGAAGATCCAATACAGAGAACAAGCGACAATCATTCAGCTTAGATAGAATTTCCTCAATTTTGGGCATATTGTTGATATCCAAAAATTTTATAAGTTTTTTTCCTGAGTCAGAAATTCTGACTTGGAATATACTTTTCTGATCATTAATATAGATTAACTTATCAAATGAGTAAATTAAGAAAATCTAATGCTGCAGAACTCAATGTTCTTCTCTTTTTTAACTAGAAATGAGCCTCGAATCAACTACAACTATAGTTGAATAATAATGAGCAATTATTCATAATAATTCTTAGGCATAAGTCAACCTTTGCATGGACTATAATAGGGAGTTTCAATGATTACAACTCAACCTGAATTACTCAAGCTTTTATTCAATGTGCAATTAGTGGCCAATTTATTGAATGTTAATTTCTAAAAGGTCCACGTTTCATTCTTTGGTCGATAGAACTTCTATCATAGAAGAAAATTTTTTTGTGAGCTTTGAACAAATTGTGTCGAAATCAAGGACACATGGAATTGGTTTAACTGAGAAATAAGTCATGTTAAACTTAAGTGAATCCATTTACATTAAATATATTAAAACTTTTATTTAATAACAAATATCATTGAAATTATTACAATTAATTTTCCTTTCTCTTAAATATATTAATTAGGTTCCGAATGAGCAGTTTAAGACGATCAGTTTAAGCATTAAGAGGTTTTGGTGGAAGGATCTTTTTACCTATGAGAGATTTATGGATATGAGGAATAACACCACCACCAGCAATGGTTGCTTTAATCAAGGTATCCAATTCTTCATCACCTCTGATAGCTAATTGTAAATGCCTGGGCGTAATACGTTTGACTTTAAGATCTCTGGATGCATTACCAGCCAATTCAAGAACTTCAGCAGTCAAGTATTCCAAAATTGCAGCAGAATACACAGCGGCAGTTGCACCAACACGTCCATGGCTCGTGGTTCTTGATTTCAAGTGACGGTGGATACGACCAACTGGAAATTGGAGACCAGCTCTGTGTGATCTTGATATAGCCTTATTCTTGGACTTTCCTGAGTCTTTACCTGCTTTACCTCCAGCCTTGAGAAAGATAAATTACAAAGAGCTTACCATTTTTCAAACTTGTATTTCGAAAGTGATAAAAAACAATGAAAATGGAAACTTCAAACAAAATCTGTAAACCTTAGAATTTTAAAAGATTATTATAAATATTTATTTAATACTTATTTAAGTAGTTTTACAATTTAAGTTGGTATATTGTTCATTTAACTTAAATATACGTAAAAAACGTTTTTAAAATTAAATGCGTTTCTTAAAAAATTCGGAATTTTGAAGTTTAAACTGTTATATTCTTATTCTGGTAATGGTTAATAATCGACCAAATTCATATTTACTCTTATTGCTCTCATTCTAAAAATTTTATATTAAAAATTCTTTTATGGCTTATCATGACCACTTACAAGTAGTTTAGAAAAAAAATGTTTAGTACAACATAATGTGTATTACAAATTTTGTACACATCAATTATCTAGTCTCTCAACTAAACATCGTACGTGTATTTTTCTCCATTCATCTCATGAGAATATTTAATTTTGAACCATACTGTTTCATAAGATAGGAGAATAAAATTTTAGTTGTCGGAATTAGAGCAAGTAATATTAGCCTAGTATCGTTTAATTATGTAGAATTCCAATGTTAAATTATGTCATTCGTTACTAAACAATAAGACAATTTTAGCCATAATATTTCAACAATTCAATTTGAGTCCAGAATCTCAAGACGAGATGAATATTTTTTCAGAGATAGAACATAAATCTTTTTGAAAAGGAAAAATTGCTTATTTTTTAACACCTGTTATCATGCTATTTTTCACTAGATTGAATTTTATTTACAAACCTTTTGTCGAAAAATATGAGAGCTGGCTGGAACAAAAGAACCAGAGTTGTTTCAAATTTAAGTTAAACCAAACCTTCTAAAAACAACAATTTAAATGCATGGGGTTGTGTTAATCCTGTCTGTCATTAAATTATGATGGTACTTTTTTATTATGATTCTAATATGCCTTCTTTATAGAGGGTCAAATAATTTTTATCGAATGACCATTTCTGTATATTAGAGAATTTTAAAGTTCTATAGAGCAACCTCTCTACTAGTCGATACAGAAAGGATATTCTAGATTCATAATTCATTTTTTACCAAATAGTTCTTCTTGTTCGGCATAAATTAACTACAAGGTTGTTCGCTTGCTACCTGAACATGTTGTTATACAAGTTACAAGAAAGCACGTTTTATGAATAAGCCACGACAAAAGTCTGCCTCCGACTGCCTTTTATTTAAACAAATTACTATAAATCAAATACAATCTTTTGTTAAAATCAAATTCTGATCATCATTTTAAAACTCGTACATCATGTTACCCTTAACATTTTTCAATGAATCTGTCTCTCTCCTTTCTGTTTCTTTTAGATCTGCGTAGCTCCGTGTTGTCTTCCCTTTGACTTACGTCCGCTGTTAGGTCATCCTTCATGGATTACGTCTCAGAGCTTTCGTCATCTGACATGAGAGGTATCACATCACTGGTGTGAAGCAATCTGCCATCCTCTTCCTTGATGGTAACCTCAGAATGTCTGCTTTCTCCATAACCTCTCACGAAACCTTTGTTCTCCAAATACTTCCACACGGATGCCGGCAAATCTACCATCTTACGACCCAAACGGGATAAAGCTGGATTCTTGAACACCATTGAGACTGGAGTAAATCCTTTAGCATCGGGCTCTTCATTATGACATCTAGGGAACATTTCAAGAGCAGAACGCAAACTCCTTTTTCCTACTTCATTTTTAGTTAAGAAGCGTTTTACTTTATCCACCATCTTTTCTGCTAAGCCATTACTCTGGTGATGCCCAGGTGGGGTAAAGACTTTCTCAATTCCTCGAGCTTCTATGAACTCTTTCATCTGCTCATTCACGAAATTAGTACCATTATTACCAAAATTAAAGGGTCCCCAAAGTATTTGAACACATTTCTGAGAGCACTGATCACTGCTCCAGCGATTTTGTCCATCACAGGTGCGGCTTCGCACCAACCGGTATACGCATTCACCAATACTATCACCAGCATACCTTCTAATTCAGCCAAATCACAATGCACTCTTTCCCAGAATGCGTTAGTTTCTGGCCAAGCACGTAGGTCCCAGCTCAACCTTAGTTTTTGATTTGCGCAGCAGACTTCACATTTGTCCAGATAAACTCGCACGCTTCGATGCATAGCTGGCCACCACACTTTCTCCTTTAACAGATTTAACAACTTAGTTTCTCCTTGATGAGAGGGTAGATGACAATCTTTTAAGACCTGTTCACGACAATCCCTGGGAACCACGCATTTGTCTCTTTTAAACAAAATTCCTCCCTTTTCTGTCAACTCGGTCACACAGGATGAATAAGGCAATAATCTCTTTGGAGCCCGGCGAGGCCATCCATTTTTGGTGTAATTCGATAGCAATTTATAGTCTGGATCACTTGTCTCTTCAAAGATTCTGATCCACTCTCCCACCACCGAACATACTTCCAGTTGCAATACCTGTACCTCTTGCTTTTCCTGCATGCTGAATCTGGACATTATGTCACTCAACTTCATATTTTTTCATGTCATACTCCATCAATTCATACCTCCACCTTTCAATTCTGGAAGACACTCGTCCACCCTCTCGATCTCGGGGTTTGAAGATAAATTCCAATGGGCCATGGTCCGTGTGTAGATTGATCTCCCTTCCATATATGTACTTATGACATTTCTTCGCTACCATACACTATGCTTAGAGCCTCTCTCTCTATATTACTGTAGTTCTTTTCAGCTTTGAGCAGAACTCTTCCTTCCACTTTTATAATCTCTTCCATCTCCGGATCATGGGATAATACAAACCCCAACCCCCAAAGTGAAGCATCTGTTTTAAAATAAACGGGTTTACAGGGATCAAAAGCAACTATAAAACCTTGACTCATGTCTTGAATAATATTTCTAATTTTTGCAGTAAATTCTTTGTTCCAGCACCATTCTGACTTCTTCTCCAGCAATTTGGTAATAGAGGCAATTCTCTGCGAAAACCCTTGAAAAAATTTTGCATAATGTTATAAGGGACCTAATAATGCCCTCAACTCTACCTTGTCATTTGGCATCTTGATCTCTTCTAGTTGTTTTATCCTCTCAGATAAGGGACTGAGCTTTGAATGTGATAATTCGTATCCTAGATACTTCACCTTTTCCACTCTTAATTGAGATTTTTCTTCGTTTTGAGTGAATCCGTGAGTCGACAGCAATTCTTTGACCTACTGAAATACTTCATCGTGTTCCTCAAGAGTTCTTCCACCTATTATTATATCATCTTGATAAGCAGCACAATAAGGTACATCCCGGAGGATTCTGTCCATCACTTCCTGAAATATCAAAGGAGTCTCCGATATTCCAAATGGCAATTTGTGAAAGGCGAAGTATCCCTTGTGCGTGGAGATACACGTATAATTTTTGCTCTCTTCTTCTAATTCCAACTGATGGTAAGCATCCTGAAGATCCAATACAGAGAACAAGCGACAATCATTCAGCTTAGATAGAATTTCCTCAATTTTGGGCATATTGTTGATATCCAAAAATTTAGTTGATAGACAACTTATAGTTTCCACATGCACGGTACTTGTCATTTCTACGCACCATCACCACTGGGGCCAAACATATTGTGTTTTCCACTTCAAATATGACTACATTATCGAGCCAACTTTTCAAAATTTTTTCCAACTCTTCCTTCTCCTTCTCACTCTTAGACCAGGATGGATAGACTAAATTTCCCAAATTTTCTTTAATGGGTCTTATGAGGGCTTTTTACTTGTTGCCATCTTTCACTACAGAGTTTATCATCTTAATAGCACCCAATTTTTCAGCTGCCTTCCAGTTCAGTATGCAATTATAAGATCCCTTGATGAACACCAGATCTAACACCGTGGAGTATGCACCTCTGCTCACTGTGACCTTCTCCGCCATTCCAATAATGGCTATGTTTCCTCCATTCAATGTTTTCAAATTCACCTTTCTCTTTTTATTAATGTCCAGTACGGTTCTTGATACCTCATCTTCATTTATCAAGTTCACTTGGCTTCCCGTATCTACTAAGAATAGGATTTTAACTCCTTTTATATCGCATTCGATTAATTTTAGTTCACAACTCAATTCTTCATCATCTCTTGCAACCTTTGCAACCTTTAAAAATTCAACTTCAGGGATTTTCTTGCAGTCCACTCTATCGTCTAGGCATCTAACATCTAAACCGCTAACATCTAAACATCTAACATCTCTGATTTCATCACTATCAACTCTAGCTTCACAAGAAATAAGTCCAGGGTACATCTTCTTAACATCTTTATTACAATCTTTATACTTATATCCAAATTCCTTACAAGCAAAAAATTTTGGCTTGAAAAAAAAAAAATTATCTTGAAAATGCCCCTTTTCACCACAATTGAAACGTCTTATGGCTGAGACCACGACTTCTTCCTTCTTATGGCTGGATCTGCTTCTTTTTCTTTCCCGCCTTGTTTTGTAGGAGGTCGTCCATCTCTCAGCACAGGCAATGGCTTCTCTAAAAAGCATTGGGTTCTTTCTGCTCTCATCTCTGCTGATGTCCTCGTTGTCCAAGCCATTGACGAAGATACTAATTAGCTCGTCGTGCTCTGTTTCTTTGGACAATTGAGCATCCCTAGCTTTCCTTCTAAGTTCCTCGACAAACTCGCTGATGGATCTTCCTCTCTGCCTCACACTGTAGAGCTTCACTCTTTGAGACTCTTCACTGCTTCTTTGAGATCCTCTATGACTTTGTTAAGGCAAGTTCCTTCTAGAATGCTTTCGCTGACGTGCGTCTGTAGCCATATCAAACTCTCATCATCGAGCTTTCCAATAAACGTCGATAACTGAAATTCTTTCTCTACCTTCTTCGAAATCATGTAGTGCTTCAATCTTGTGAAGTAAACTCTGAGCTCTCGGTAATTCAGCAAAATTGTTTCCTGTTGACGCCATGTTATACAAGTTACAAGAAAGCACGTTTTATGAATAAGCCACGACAAAAGTCTGCCTCCGACTGCCTTTTATTTAAACAAATTACTATAAATCAAATACAATCTTTTGTTAAAATCAAATTCTGATCATCATTTTAAAACTCGTACATCAGTTGTCTTCTGGCTTGTGTGGTCCATACAATTTACAGATTTATCTGTAGAAAAAAAAGAGAAGTGTGTAGAATTTCTTAAAAAATAAGGATTATAAAAATTATAGTGCTTGTTGTAAGCCAACAACGTTATAGTCAATATTTTTGGATTGCTACAATGTAAAGATGGTAAGAATGTATCCAAAGTATTTTAAATTAGAATAATATCAACCCTTTTTGAAGGCCTCTTCGAGAAACCTTGGTAATGAGATGGGTGCGTATCTTCTTCAAGTGATACCATGATTTTTCATGTATAATAAAAATGAAAAATTCTTCTATTTTTAGAATTTAAATTTAATTTTCAATGAAAAATTTGAGATTTATCCAATAGTAACGGACAGTTACATACATATTTAGTTAGTTTCTCCACAAAATTATTGATTAACATCCTTGTATTTAAATAACTAACGAATTTTTAACGTAATTTAATGAAAATTTTCAAGATTTAAAACTGTCATTGGAATAATAAAAGAAAATTTTTAGGGAAAATATCAAGGTTGAGGCTTATTCAATTTTGCCAAACCTACCTGATTGATTCCAAGAACCAAATTATATTCATCATTATGATTTATCGTTGACATTGTAAACTTTCACTGAATAAAATACGATGATAAACACCGAAAAAATGTGGAAATTTTTACATTTTATAAATGAAATTTTTGAGAAGTGTTATGAATTTAATTTAATTCTTCTTCTTTTGTCCCAAATGTTTCATTGTTTTATTCCTTTCAGAGGAATGTGAAATTGAAAAATGAAACTAAATCAATCATATGAAAAAACGATTTATTTTCCATTCACAAAAATGAATAATAATGCTGAAATTTCCATCATCGAACACACTTTCTTCTTCAATAACAGATCATTGATGCCTACCTAATTTAATTTTCTTTCACCTTCTAGCAACTACAAGTGTTATCACTCAGGTACTAGACATCAATTCAGATTGACCATTTATCATGATTTTGATATTGGAATGAAGCCAATTTCTTCCTGAAAGTAGTTTTGATTATGTCCAACATCACATTGAGAGTAAAAAATTCAAAAGATTGTTGTTGAGGATCGAAGTTAATAATACAATTTGAAGACGTATCTATTTGATCCCATATAAACAAATATTATCTTATCATTGTCTTCATAGAGATTGTTGTTTAAAATGCTGTAAATAAACGAATTACCTACTTACTTACCTAACGTGTGTTGTTCTACTTACCTAACCACAACAATTGTATAAATTTCTATTGTATAAAAGATTAAAATTTTGATTGAAGAGTGAAGTATAGATAAAATTTCACAAGAAATCCATCATTATTAGACCTCGGATTAAAACACAAAAATTGAATGATTCCTTCGAATAAAGTTGAATAGTATTTTTGAAAATGCATTTAAAATTAATCTTGTCAGCAATAATGAAAATACTCCTGAACCTGAAGAACCTAGTATTCTAAAAATCTCAAAATTACTCATTGATTTTAAATTACTCGAGATGATGTAATGCTGACCATTGACACTGCCAAGCTTCTTGTGCTGATCTCGGTTAATATTCATTTTAAGAGCTTTTACTTTAGATCCTAAAAGGGGATTTTTGGATCAACCCATAAAGCTGTTAAAAAATAGAGTTGCATTGAAACCTTTTGTTGAATAAAAAAAATAATTAAGAATACTTTTTTCATGTGTCATTGAAGGTAAGAGTGTTAAACTGTAATTCAATTTAGACTAAGATGCGGCAAAAAAAATTAATGATTGAAACTGTTCGTTTGAAACATATTTTATGTTAACATGCGCTTTACGTGAGTAAAAGTTGAAATATTTTGAGACAATTTAATTTTCCTTAAAGTTTGCGTGCATAAGAGAGAAACTATTCCAGTTTGCAATTACATTAAAATTCAATATTTCTGATTAAGATTGATTTTAAAGAAATTTTGGCTTCAGTGTTGAAAAAATTTCCTGTTCTCTTACAGAGTTTTTGCAATTTTCGTATTAAAAAGCCCTGATTCCAACAGATTGAACAATTTGCATGTAGCGTTTTACTTAACTTCAATTTTCAGCGGTTCTTGTTCAGGAGGTTTTTCTGCATCGATTGATCAGTGAGACCAATTCCAAATAACATAATCATAAAATTCTTTAATTCATAACTTAGAATACTTGCATAATTTTTGTATAAAGATGTTTTATCAAGTATTATTCGATATTACTCATAACTATTTTCTTTATTGTGTTGACATTTTTTTACATACATAATTCAAATTCAATGAACAGCAGATGATTTTCAAATTTAACTGAAAAAAAATATTTTTGAGTCAAGCTTCAATTCAAAATGTAATGCTTAAAATTGATAGGATCGAAAAAGTCGGTACGAAAATTTTCACATTATTAAAATCATAAATCTAAAAATTAGGAAAATATTAGAATAATATATTTAGATAAATATTTTAGATTTTGATAACAACTAGTAGAGAATTTTAAATCAGTACCGTAAAGCTTTCAAAATACATTTAATTCAATAGCTTTACTCACATGTTGCTGCTGTTCCAAAAAATTCTGAGTCAGAAGTATATGAAAAAATACAGAAATATATTAAATCCTTACAATTAGTCTTTCATACAAATCAAAATAGCTTTGGGTTAAAATATTTTTAAACATAAAATATAAAAATTGATTCTAGAATTGAAGCGAGTAGTTTTTTAGGGAACTCAATGAATTATAGTGATCAGCAGTTGATACACTTGCTTCCGGACGTCTCTTGATTTTTATTGGATTTGATTCTCAAGAAGTTTGTATTTTGAAATTAAATTTTGTCATTTAATTCAAAAGAAATCATTTTGACAGCACCTTGGACACAATCGGACTGAAAATGAACTCCTCAAAAACAAAACTAATGATATTTAAAGACTGCCAACCCTCTAATAGAACTTGATCCTGATTTTTCTCATCTTGTCGTTAGAGGAATCAATGACCTTGCTTTAACATAAAATAAAACATGTTATGGCCCTACATATCAGATATAAAGATTGCCTCAGGTTGTCTTCCATGCTTAGGAGAATATCAAGCTGCCTTATTCTCTATAACTAATACATTTGACCGGACGAAATATCAACTTGGAGAGGTTCTCGATATAACTTAACAACATCCTCCCTCTTCAGGCTAGATTCAAACTTGTGCAGAGACATCCCCCTAAAATCCACATGCGCCTTCTTTCAGCAACTCATCTCGGAGACAAGCCTACATAGGCCACGGTAATTGAAGGTTAAACGAATAACTCTCCTGTTGATAAAGAATTTAACTGGATTTTCGGACGTATTTTTAACATTTGCGTGAATCACTGGATCGTAAAAATATTTTTATTCTAAATTTTCAATGAAAACAGTGTGCATCCCAATCTAGATGTACAATCAATCTGTATCAATAGATTATTCTCGAGATTCTGACGTTGAGACATTGAGATTTCTCTAAAAATCATAAATTGAATGAACTAGTTCTAGAATTTACCATTACTATTAGAGATAAAAAATCCTCCTTATTCCATCATAATAATAATAATTATTATAATAATATTCTATTAACAAACATCACGCAAGCTAACATCTAGATTGGTAATATTCCTGACCCATTACTAAAAATAAGTTTATTATGGTAGTACATCCCTGTAATTTGGATATTACAAATTAGCTATTTCTATAATTCCTCTCTGTCTACGTTGAACATCTGATCTTCTTACGAATTAGTAATTTACGTGGCTTTTCAATCACGTCCGAAAATCCATTTAACCCTTTCGATGCTGAGACTATATCACAATTTTCATAAAAACTAGAATATATATTATTTGTCGATATTAGGAAAAAAATAAGTCCAATAAATGAGGATTAATTTAGTCTCAAAAGAAGGAAGATTTTCAGGAATGAACACCGATGTCTTTGATTGTCGACTTTCTAACCATGCAGCTCAACGTTTGATCAAGTTTCAATGATGGAGTATCAGTGAGTATTTCTGTTGACTCTTATGGGATTCGCTTTTGGTTTTATTCTCAAATCGTATATCTATATGTGTCCAATCTAAGTTTCAAAGAGTTTCTCCTGGGCTTTCTTCATTCAAGAACTATCTCACTTTTTGTAATTTACATAATTTTAACAAATACATTTTCTCGTATGTACTCACCAACTCGTTGTCTTTTCCTCTCTAATGAAGATCAAGGGTTTTAAAATGTGCTGAAGATGGATTTGGCACTCATTTTATCCCTGAAAACAGTGAATTTTCACATTTTCACAAAAACTCACTTTTTCCCTATCTAAATGTATAGAAATAACTTGCTGGATTCTGATTGGTCGAGATAAATAATACTTAATTAGGGGGTTGATATTCGTGTTTCAATAAAAATAAGATGTTCCAATAAAAATATTTTTACTGTAACTATGAAGATACCAAGTTAATTGGCCAAAAATATTATTAATGCAAGTTCACTTTGTGGGCTTCAATCTAAACTTTAATTGATCCAGAAACCTATCAAACTGGTAGAGTTATATATATGTCTATCGGCACCAAAGGGTTAAAATCATAGCAAACCTAATTGACATGAAGATGGGAATTTGCTACAAAAATGTCATTATCTTTCTCCAGATATTCAGGAAAAAACTTCAATTTTTGAATTCAATAATGAAATGAACCCATGAGTTTTTGAAATAAAATAAATATCTAAAATATTCAATCTAGCAATTCAAATATGAAATTTGAAAGAAGTTCACAGAGATTCGTCATTATTGTGCGAATTCGAAAAATCTGAATTTTTCAATTATCAAGTGGGGGAACAAGCCAAAATTTAAAATCTAAACTTTTTCCTAAAAATTGCGAGTTTCTCTCATCCTTTATGGCCAAATTTGAATTCGTTGTCTAATCTTCATCCTACATATCAACATTTGATTGCTTTTAATCTTCGAAAGGATTTTCAGTGATTGAATTTTACTTTTTTCTGATTTTTGAAATCACTCTAAAAGTTCAATTTGAGTGAAACCCGTCAAGTGAGAATTATGCAATTAACGATAGAGTCATAGAGCCATAATAAAACGCATTATAGATCATAAAACCAAGTGGAAAACATCTATTCAATGTAAAGTATAAATGTTGTACTCTATAGAATAATAAAGAAATCATGACAGAGACTTAAGAAAAAATAAAAAACAATTAATCAGAGTTACAACTTTTCATAACTTGATCTTTATGATTATTGAAATTTAGATTTGCATGTGATGGATGTTTTGTTAAAAATGAGCCTTGTTCATTTGTTTATTTTGAGACATGGTCGCTAACATCAAATTGTTATGAACTTTAAGTTGTAAACTTTTAAATGAGTTGGTTAATCAAAAAATATTTTTTGAATCGTGATCAAAATCAATGTTTAAAATCATTTACTTTTTAACAGATTTAACAAACTTTGAATTTTCCCAAAATCAAATTTCATGATAATACATACTTGAGCAATCCTTTTTAATACCAAAAAGCTCAAGTTATCCTCTTAAAGAGGGCTATTCCAGCGAAGAGACTTGAGAGAATTACAATTGTAAATTTTCCAAACATGCAGCAGATAAGTCGATTAGCGCTTATCTGCCAAGATCTTAAAAAAAAATTTTCTAAGCAGCTTGAAAAATCGGTTCTTACAAAATAGAAAAGATTTCTTGTCTGTTCTCACGTAAGTTCGTCAGGTTGTTTAGATTTTATCATTCATTAACTATACTCCTGATTAGGGGGAGGCAAATTTCTTTTACTCCGATATCAATATCCAATTGGAAGAAGTGAAGTTAAATTTTTAGCTGGGAAAAGGCTAATTTTGAACATATGAATCAAATATATATTCATAATCTGCTTGCTTTTTCCCATTTTCCTAAAACCCTTCAAACTAAAATTATTCCAATTTTTCGGGCAATGTCACAAATAGTTTCAATTTTAATTTGCTACATAATACTTTTAAAAAGTTGATAGTTTGTTCAAAAAGAGTGATTAAGTAATATCTTGTAGTAAAATTCATTGAAAAATGTTGACGCAAATTCGAAAATTGATGTTTTCAAGATTTTTCTCGCTGTTCGATTCTTTTCAAAATGATTGTACGTTGAAATTTGCGTTTCTCTACTACTGATGACTCTAAAAGAAATCAAATTTAATGTCTACATTATTTTTCTTTTAATACAACCAGGATATTCAATAGAAAATCCATCTATATAATTTCCTATGTAAAAAGAGCTACCCCTTGTTAGTAACCCTAATAATTCTATTAATTTCCTTTTAAACTACGCTATTTGATTAAAATAAGTAATTCAGCGCAGTTTAGTCTAAGGAGGAAAGTGTTGTGAAGGACAGAATATCCTCTATGATAATCATCATCATCAAAGTTTAACTATTTTGATTTTTTTTAAAGTATTTAACATTTTCAAATATATAGAGAGTATATAGAGATCAAACAAACAAATACATTAAGATATTTATCATTTGTATAAATCTTCTTATAATTCAACAACTATATTGTTAAAGATTTAAGGTATATGTGAGGAGATAGATAAACTGGAGAGTGAATTCATAGAGAATGAAGAGAGCAAGAATAGACAAACAAATAGAGAGCATATGATGATAAAAAGGTGCAGTATATGAAATGCTGCAATATTATTGGCTCATCGTCATTTCTCAAAAATGTATAAAAATGGTTAATTTTTTTGAATATTTCGTTAAAGCTTTAAGTTCGATTACAATGCGAAAAAATTTCATCTACTCATTGACAATATTTGTTATTCTGACAACATTTATTGGTTTCATGGACTCCGAGAGAATTATCAAATTGGATTTATCTAAGGAGGAAAATCGAAAACTATTGCGAATCATTAGGGATCGTGGTTATCTCAGGTAAGCTTCGCTTTTCCTAATTTTCTTTCATCTTAGATTTTAAGTCCAATAAAAGAAGAATTATCCCGTGCACCCTTTTATGAGAAAGAGATATCCATGACAGAATGTGACCAGAATCAGACAAATAAAAGTAGAACGCAAAATATCTAAAAAAATTCTGGCCTAACGCACAATTCCTTGAACATTATGAAAATGAAAAAAAAAACTAAAAACCCTCGTATTTATTTACCCATGCATGTACTATACATAAGTAATATTGATATGAAAACTGCTGTTTGTTCTACATGAATTTCAATACAATCTATCTGTTATATAAGAACATTAAAAAAAACTTTTTCTTTCTAAACTTTCAAAATTAAAGATTAATTAATAAAATATAAATATAGGAAAATTTTAAAATTGAAATAATTGAAAATTAAACTATCCACCAATTTCAAAGAACTAAGCTGGAGTTATTTTAAGATTTGGGCGCATGATTTTTAAAGTTTAATAGTATAATTGAAATGTAGATGTAAGAGTATTATTACTCTTGGATCCATTTTTTAGCGTGGGATATGTTTGCTGGGATCGAATATGATTGGATCAAAACAAACAACAAAAGTTTGTTATCATCATACTATCCTACTAGGGAAGTACTCTCCTATACAATTTTTGTGTAGTATATAAATAGGCAGGAGTATTAACTTGACTAAAAAATTTACTTTCCTCTTGTCAGATAATCTCAACCTTGTAATACAATTGGATAATAATAAAATATGCAACGACCAGGACTCATTCTACTTTTCACGCTGCTCATTTCAATAATGATGCTATTTTTCGTCAGGGATTCCGAATCAAGACAACTCTACGACCTTAAGTATAAGGACGATGAGCTTGAAAATCTGATTAGAATGCTCAAAGAGAGGACATACCTCAGGTAAATTATCATGTCTAAAATATTCTTCCAGGTTCAAATAGAGAAACGACAATTCGAAACTATATATTCAACAAGAAAAATGTTTCCTAATCAAATTCTGAAGATGAAAGTTTATCTTTCACAATTATTATACCAGTATTGTGTTGATAAAAATAATCAGGAAAACTCTGAAAATCAATAAAATTTCAAAAACATGAGTTCTATTTTCTTATGTAATTAATTCATTTCATTTTAGTTAGGCTTATTGCAATTTTCATAGCAATTTAATTTAATTTAGAGTGTATATTTATTTAGTAATAACTTCATATGTAACACATGAAAATAATAAATAACTAATTATAATACAGTAATTTCATCTTTGAATGAAATTATTTGATGATTAGATAAAAAAGTAATATCATTTTTTTGATAACTGTTCAAAATAGATGAACTATTTGGAGATGCCTAGATTTAAACCTTGCTATTGCCAAGCTAAATGCAAAAATATGAAATTTTTATCGCAAGAAGATAATCTTAGGAAAGCTTCTCAGTCTTCAATGTACTAAAATAAATACAACAAGATACATACATATCCTAGACCAGTTATAAATTATTGTTTGGCAGTATGAAATCCTGAATGTTGAAGTTACCAGACCGAACAAAACTCGATGACCAACTGCCTGAGTCCAAGAAGAGAACTGAAATCGGATACCCTCATAAAATCATCCGCATTTAGTCAGCTCTATTATTATTCTGGAATTTGGTCATCTAAGAATAAAATAGTATTTAATAGTTGTTCGCTTGCTGCCTGACTATGTTGTCTTCTGGCTTGTATTGGTGTGTTTGTAGAAAGAGGAGAAAAGGGTGTAGTATTTCTTAAAGAGCAAGTAACAATCACTGTAATTTTTATAATCCTTGCTCTTTAAGAAATACTACAACCTTTTCTCCTCTTTCTACAAACAGACCAATACAAGCCAGAAGACAACATAGTCAGGCAGCAAGCGAACAAAATTATAGACAATCTATGCCGAACAGCTCCCTGAAGAACTACTTGGTTCAAAATTATAGTATTTAATAGATGGAAAAGTTCATCAGATCAATTAAAGTTTAAATGAATTCAAAAATGAACTCAGGAATAAATTGATCATTAACTTTTACAGTGATTACATGTATTTTTAAATTAATTTTTATCATCAGTTTAGAATAATTTTCGGAAAATTATTCGATCAATTTTTGAATTTTGAATATGCACCAAATCTCTACGTTTTTAAACTTTAGAGCACAAAATTTTTGACAATAACTAAGTCAAGTTAACTTAGTCAACGTGAGTGTTAATCCTAATTTCAAAAGATTTAAAAAATCTAAATTTAGTGCTCAAATATTTTCCTATGGCGTCTTTATAAAGAAAAATCATTCATATAATAATACTGTAAAGGGAATATTTAGGCAAAATTCTATTTTGAGTTGGCAAATAAAATCATTCAGGTGAATGAAGGAAAAAGTTTATAGATTTTATCTGGAAAGTTTGATATCCGAAATCAAAAAGTAATTTCAAATACCTAAAAGTGAGTAGAAAAATTACTGCAGATAACTTTTTAACTCGTAAATGGAGCTTACTGAAGTATTTCTAGAGGATTCTACTTGTTCTTGTACAAAAAAAGTAAAAGCATATTAGAAATCAGCAAAAAATTTCTATCAAATGATAACAAGAATAAAAAAATGGAAAATAGAATGAAAAAAACCTGAATTCGGCTTTCAAATGAGTCTAATAATATCGACGAATTCTAACGAAAAATAGCATTTTTATTTATGTAATACTGAGCCTAATCTGATCTTGAAATTTTCAGATCAAGCTTATCATTTGAAGTAAAGAAAAATCGTTGAACTCAGCATAAAAACCTGAGTTTTTCAGCCAAGTATAGAAAATTAGTGCTCAATGTTGTTATGAAAGAATTTTTATTCTATTCCAATTTATAGAAACTATGATACAATGAGACGAAATATCTATCATGAAACTTTCAAACTTTCTAGAGCTGACAAAATCTACAATTCATTTTTTTATGTAAGCATTAATCCTATTTTCAAAAGATTTTAAAAATCTAAATTTAGTGCTCAAGGTTACCTTTTTTAATAATCATAATTTTTTTCATCGCCAATAGCTCAACTTGTGGACTATCAAACCAGATTTGAAGTCGGTATGAAATTTCGGCTCAAAACTTTTCTGGATCTAATATTCTGAGCCCCACCCCCATTTAATTATGCATTCTAAGACATAATTATTCCAGATACAGTAGCATTATAGCATAGTATCAGAATATAAATTTTCATAAGAATATTCCAGTATATTACAGGTTCGTTAAGAAGGATTTAAAAACAGCAAAAAAATTATTAATTTTATAAAAATATTATCTTCTAAATAAGAAATCCATTTTAAGTAAAGTAAATATGAAATTTTCACTTCAAAAGGAGAATTACTTCATACTTCAAACATCAAACGCTTTTTTCGGATTAAAATTTTCAATTTTCAATGATATCTTTGGTTTAATCGCTGAAACATATTAACTGAATAATATTCAATGAAGCAACTCCAAAGCAATTTGTGATTTTTCAAATCGTTGTTTTTTATCGAATCGAATTTTACATTCAGTAAACCTTTTTTCTTACTGACTAGCAAAGTTTTTTTGATATGCATACTTGATCAAAATTCAGATCTTCTTAAATACATTTTTCTCAAAATTCACGCCCCTTCTGCACAATTCAAGTTTGATGGGCTTGACAAGAATTAGGGTTACTTTTGGGCTGTTGATTTTTTTTATTTACGCATTCATTTACGTTTAATTTGTTTTGATCAAGAATTTAAAAAAAAAACAATTTATCAATTAGAGAATAAGATGAAAAGAAAAAAACAATTTTTCATGGATGTTTAAAGGATGACCATGTTTGAGATCAAACATCCTATTTATAATTCCCAAGTATAAAAATAGCAATTTGAAGAAAAATATCTAGATAAATAAAGGATGACTTTATTTGATATGTCTATTCAAATAAATCTAATTAAAAATTCTGTTACTTCCCTTTAATAATGAAAATTGAAACAGTAGTATAAATTTATAACCTTGATTTGAGAGAACTTTATTAAATTAATATGAGCATAACAACAGGGGAATATCTATTGGCAGAAATTTACGGGTAGAATAGTATTTTCAATCAATTGAAAAAAAATTATGTTAGAACTTTGAGATTGAAAAATATTTCATTCTGTTGATACATCCGATTCGACATCTTAATGTAATATGATTTTACACTTGAGTCAGTTTTGATTGAATATAACCCCTTAACAGTTTGAAATGGTCAGTTTCCAGCCAAGATTTTTCTGGTACAGCTCATTTTTCTAAGAAAAATTTGAAAATAATTAAATTTTTTTGATGTTAGTCGAAGAGGAAAAATTTTCTAATAAAGAAATTAATCCGCTTAGTAAGACACTATTCTGGTGGAAAATGACTAAATCGAATTTTTTGAACGAATTAAGAATTTTTGAAATTAGAACAAATATACTTTAGCAAATTTTATTATGAGGAAGTTTAAAATTGATTTGAATGCATATTTTTGCTACTTAAAAATGATTATTTTTAGGATAGAAGTATTTTTTAAGCCTGATGAAGATCACTATAAAGTTTAAAATGTTAATTTAAAATATTGCAGAAGCCAAGTTTCAAAATACCAAATTTCTAATAACACAGGAGGAACATTTTTGACTTCTTATTGATTTAAAATTTCAATAATTGTCAATAGTGATTGATATTTCTTGATGTATACTTTAAATTCTTAATTTATTTATGATTTCTTGTTTATTTTAGACTCAAATGTATTTTAGAGTAAACTGAAACAAATCTAAGAATTTACATGAATTTTTAATTTAACCAAAAATAGAGAATGAGACTACAAAAGTCACTTAAAGAAAATTATGTTTTATAAATTAAGTCGTGTCAAGAGATTGAGATTCGCGATTGAGTATTAATTCTCATATTTGTAGATATAAAAGAAAGGGTTTTCTATTCACTAAATGTACATTGCTTTAGGGTTCATCAGTAATGACAGAAGAATGTTGATAAAAGTTAAAATTTGACTGAAAATAATAATTGAAAACATTAAAATATTATACAAATCTTGAAAGAAGTTTAGTAAAAGTTGGAAAATAACCCCAAAACTCTTCAATGAATAGCAACAGCGAAGAGAAAGGTGTAAAAGCTCACATAGGCCAGGATAATTGAAGATTACATGAGTAATTTTTCTGGATACACAGATTTGGTTTGATTGATGAAGAATTTCTCCTTCAAAGCTGAGAATTTATCAGCTAGTCAGAAAAAAGCTTTTTTTGAATTTGCCCATAAGTTGTTAGAAAAAAAATCTCTGATAAAATTCAATCGGGAGGATGCTAATTTTTCAACTTTTGAGCTCAGATTTGAAGCGATAGAGATGATTCGAAATTGTCCATAATAGTTCTAAAAAATTCCCAATATTGTGGGAAATCAAGGTTTATCAAAACTTGTCACTTAAAATAATGTAGAGGTTAAAATTTGCCTTTTCAGCTCTAAAACAGGTTATTTTCTAAACTAAGAGAGATATCGAGCAGGCAAGTGCACATTTGAAATCTTCAGCTATTTTTCACAAAAGTTATTTTATTTTACTAGTTATATTCTTTCTAATGAGGGGTGAAAAAAGTATCTTAAATATCTCTCAGTTCAAATTAAACTGGTGGAAGGGGTAAATTCCGAGATTTCTCTTAATCCTCAGCATATAGCTATGGGTATAATTCAAATTTGATAGCTATTCTAAAATAAACTATATAAAAGCCTCTTTATCGAGCAATTATTGTTAAAAATTCAATTTAGATGAAATTAGATCAGATTTCATATACTCATTAAATCTACAGAGCGTGTAAAAAATGTAGGAGAGCAGATTAAATTTCTATTAGCAATACAATTCTAATTCTTCTGAAGTGATGACTTGAGGAAATCTGAAGAATTCCATCAATGAAAGGAATTTAAACTTATTCTTAAAAAAGGAATTGTCATTTCTGATTCTGATCAAAACTCTCAATTCTTTCAAGACATTTTGGAATCTAGATCATGAGGCCCACTTTCACAATAAGAAGCGAGGAAACCTTGAAAAAATTAATTTTTAAGAAAATTATGGCATATTTCAAATCTCATAGTAGCAAAATTCCCTTTTTTGGCCATTGAATTAAAATTTTTGATTCATTTCAAAATCAAAGTTAATTTTTACAATAAGACAAGAAAACCGTTTATCCCTATAGAAATTTTCATTTTTCGGGGATCTGCAGAATTCTTATTTTCAGAATGATTCTTAAAATTTTAAATCTTGCGCCTAATTTTTTGACTTAATCTCAGTGAACCAACTCAATTTAATGTTTTTATAAATAGAGTTTCTTGAAAATTAATACCAATTCTCACAATATTAAATCTATAGAATCCAATTATATATGACGGGCTACAGTAAATTAATCAGACGCAGAAATGTTTAATTTTCTTTTGTTTAAATCTTTGATGAAATTCGCGCAAGATTTATTCATATTCTGATTCTGAAAGATCTTATATTGAATCATCAAAATTTCATAGATTTTCAAGTAGGGAAAATAATAAAAAATCAAAATTCTATTTTCACACGATGATGGTGAGATTCTCAAAATCTGATTTATTATCCTAAAAATTAAAATTTGATCACATTTTCACTTGAAAAAGTGAAAATTTATCAATCCCAAGTTCAAAAAATTGATATTTGGCGCTACTTCTTAAGCTCATTTTTGAATCAATAAAATTTTCTTTTCAAAGGATTAATAGGACATATTCCATTTAAATTAAACCATCTAATAGTGTCAAATTCACTTAAAAATTCTGCATTACACAAATTGACAGATAAAACTTAAGATTATATAATCAGAATTATATATGTTACGTTCAAAGTGGAAACTCGTGTATACACTGAACGTACAGTGTGTACACTGTACAACTAATTGGTCAATGTGGAAACTCGGTGTACACATTGAACGGTTGATGGTGTACACTTTGAATATACTGATTAAACGTACAATGTGAACACTGGAAATTTTTTTTGAATCTTGAATTACAAGTTTTAAGAATAAATAGCAGTTTCCAATAATCCCATGCAGATATCAACTGGTCTGTGTGCATTAAAGTAAGAAAAAGTAAGTGTTTTACCCTTTGATTAAGTTTCAAGTTTTCGACCACAGTGTATTCGTAGGTTTCTTACTTGATATAGTTTCAAGTTATCAACCCAAAATTCATCAAGACTTAACAATATGGAATATTACAATCTTATCACTAAAGTCAGGGCATCCAAAATGCTATTAAATGAAGATGAGAACCTCTTGAAAATCGCAAAGAAGTCCCTGAAGGATTTCTCATAGAGATTCTCTATCTATCCAAACTGCCACAAAGGAAGCCTCATTTTCATGGGGCCAAAGAATGTTGAGGTATGATTGTGCCACTGAATGCCTGTCAAATAGGGGGAAATGCAGAAGAAATAAAGTTTTTTGCAATTCTAGGTCCTATAAAAGTTTTTCATGGAATAACAAATAAATGAATATTATATTCGAACTTTTCTTAAACTAAAAGACTTAAAGACCATTAAAATAGATGAGACTTATTTCCCGAACATAAAGTTAACAGTGTACACATTGTACGTTTAATCAGTATATTCAAAGTGTACACCATCAACCGTTCAATGTGTACACCGAGTTTCCACATTGACCAATTAGTTGTACAGTGTACACACTGTACGTTCAGTGTATACACTGTACGAGTTTCCACTTTGAACGTAACATATATAAACCATTGAAACATGATTAGAAAACTACTGTATTTCATTGATGATTTTAAAAATAGAAAAAAATTTATTTCTCTTCAGTTTAGTAGAATATAAAACTATCTCACTATTATATATGTTACAGTATATTCTTAAAATTAGTTTTTTTATAAATATCCTAGTACAATCTTAAAACCAGTACAAACTAGTAAATCCTTAAAATAATTTAAATTTTAAGGATATACTAATTTCGTACTGGGCTTGTCTAGTTAGTCTTTTTTCTTATTCAGAAGTTTCAAGATACTATCACTAAAATTGTTCACATTTTTTCACCATCTGATTTGAAAACAACCACTCAAATAGAAATTTATCAGACTTTAAGAGAACTGTGTTGAGAGAGCAAACCAAGACATTCAACCCAAGCTTACATGTAACACATCTTTATCATCAAAGGATCCAGAACCAGACTTTGAATACCTCATTATTGACGAAGGTACGAATTTACTATCGAAAATCCCTGAATTCTATCGAGCAAGAGAAGATCCTGGACATCTAGTAAAGGGTATTTAAATAATTGGTATCAGGTTGGTATTTCTAGATGGTAGATTTACCCTTGAAAGGTTAAAAGAATTCCCAGAGGTATTTATGAATCCAGAAGACTTGACCAGAAAAAAACTTCCAATACGATCGACTGCAATGGGAAATCCTCTGAGTTCTGGAAAAGGATTTTAGGGGTGCAATTACACTAAATACTTTATGTAATTGTACAAATAGAGGTCTTTGATGTAATTCAAAGTGCTATCATTCCCTCTTTTATTCAAATAAATAAATAATTTTTTGGAATATTTTATGTTAAAAAAATTTAGCTTAGACTGGAAGCATTAACAGTGTCCAGGTCTAGTGACAGTATCTTGAAACTTCTGAATAAGAAAAAAGACTAACTAGACAAGCCCAGTACGAAATTAGTATTTCCTTAAAATTTATATTATTTTAATGATTTACTCGTTTAGTACTGGTTTTAAGATTGTACTAGGATATTTATAAAAAAAACTAATTTTAAAATATACTGTAACATATACATAGTTAACATAGAAAATATGTTGAATCCCTTGAGACGGTTATATATTTTCATAGAATTTTCTGTATTTAAGTAAGTAACAAATCCCCACAATATAATTATTTTGTTTAAAAGAAAGGAAAAATTTATTATGTTTCTATTAATTTTTAGGAAATTAACTTAAATTGATGAATTTGACAACTTCCCTAGAATGATCAAAAAGATCCCTCTTCGAATGATGTAAAGGTGGCTGAATCATCTCTTTGAAAAAATTCTGGTTCAGACCAGAGAGTGATCGATACCGAGTAAAGACTCAAAATTTTGTCAGAAACATATTTGCTGTTTAAACATTCCATACATTTTTTGAGAAGAGAATTGACCAAATCAAAGCTTTCTTTATTAATAATATTGGTTTGTTCTTAACTTGGTTTCCAGTCAAAAATCTCAAAATAACTTTGAGGAAATATAGGCAACCAATTATCATTTTCTAAAATGCACTCTAAAATTTCCTCCCTTTAATCAGCGTTGTTATCAATTTATCTTCTATACAACTATATTTTAGGCTACTTACTCAATGGCATTTTATCTGATCTTTTGCCATATTTAAATTAGTAAATTAAAACTAAAAATTAGTTTAAAAATCTTATTTCGTTCCTATATAAAATTTTGAGTACAGAGTTTTATTCTAATACATTAACCCTCCTTCCGCAAATGGGAGTGTATAATATACTGTATATGCTACCGTAAATTTTGAAACTCGGGGAGTTTCGAGCCAGGACCCACGCTATGTGTGATAAACTTCAAAACCAAATCAGATTTCTTTCACGGAATAATCGATAAAATAATGCTAGAAAATATGGGAAATTACACGAACAAATTCATGGAATACAAGGAATGAGATAAGCACGGGTATCGGGATTTTTTTACTTTTTGTTGTTTCAAAACAAAAGAACATGTCTCTTAAGGAGCTTTGATCAGATGAATACTTTCATCTAAATTCATCAAGCGTATTTGAGATTTGATAACAAAGTGCAGAGAACTCAAGAAGCCCAAAAGAGAGACAAACTAGCTACTTTCAGAACTTTATGCCAATCTTTTAAAATAAAAAACTGCCAAAGAGCTTATGAACCTATGGATCAAATAACTGTTCACGAGCAACTTGTCAATTTTTGCGTGAGATGCTCGTTCAAAATGTACATTCCGTCGACAATATTTTGGGTTAATTTTTTCACATCAATCGAATTGTCCGATTATCTTTTTACTAAAAAACCTCGATTGTTGGAACATGTAGGACAAGAAAATTCCTCTCTCATTCTGCAATAAGAAGATAGAACAATACTCAAAGGAATACTTGTATAACCGTCATAATTTTTTATTCAGATATGGTCAAAAGAAAAACCGTCCAATACTTCTTCTGTTAAGTCTTCATACTAATTTTGATGATAGTGGTAAAAAGCCAGAGATTATCGAGTATTAAAACTCAGCTAAAAGTGGTGTAGACTGTCGAGATCAACTAATAAAAAACCACAGCTCAAAAAGATTAACGAGAAAATGGCCTATGGCACTATTTTGAAACATGCTAGATAAAGCTGCTTACAACTCTTGTGTTTTATACAGCATGCAAAATCCTAATTTTGTGGAGTTTCATGGAAACATATCAAGACGTGTTTTTATAAAAGAACTAGTGATAAGTCTCATGAAGCTGAAGTTGAATAAAAGAAAATTTGATGACACCTTTGAAGATTCTATGTGCTCTGAGCCTCCAAAACAAATGCCCAAAAGATTTTCAGGTAAGAAATGGTGTCCAAGCAGTTTAGACAAAACTAGCTATAAAAAGTGCTCAGAATGTTATTGTTAGTGAAAATTTTTTTTTTTAATAAATTGAATTAAAAAGCATTTAAAACTAAAATAAACCTTTTTACTTTTGATTAATTTGCGGTTTATAAAAAATTACTCATTTGTGATAGGAGGGTTAAAAGACCACGAGAAATGAAGTTCTTGACGAACAAAAATCATGACTGTTAAAAATGGGGGAAGGAGGAAACAGCAACAACATTCAAGAGATTTTGAATTGATCAATTCAGCATTTTTCTTGAGAACTTGAGACTATGATTTCTTCATCACTCACGAATACACGGCACACCTCAGAATCTCTCTATAAGTATACGTTCCAACATAGAGGGAATTCATTCCATTCTTTTCATTGTATTTCTATTGATTCTATAACTATAGAGAATAATTTTTTATCCATTCATTACATATTTGCAACTTTGAGAGTCTCTTATAGTTAAACCTTTTGAGATATTCTGCCATAAATTCATCTTGATTTTATTAAATAGAAAATATAGTTTTTTTAACTATAGCCATTCTAAATGAATTTTGGAATTTATGAGTTTTAAAAATTTAAATTTTTCTAAAGTTTTTGAAATCCAACACTTGAAACAATTTAGGAAAAGAAATTTGAAAGAAAATTCAATGTTTTCTTGATTTTAAGGTTTAAGGGTCCTTCACTCAGTGAATTTTTAGATTTGAGCTTTTGATTCTAAAGGTGAGTAGTTCTCTCAGCTTTTAGAAGAGAATCGAGAATTTCCGAACCAGTCATAATTATGCAGTGTGTGTCAACTGTTTTTAGAAAAATTGAACCAATTATTCTACGCAGTCAGAGATTTGATTAAATTTCGAAAAATGAGGAAAACTATAAAATGTTAATTAATTATTAATAAAGAATAACTACTTAAAAGTAACTTCAAGATTTCAATAATAATTAAGTTTGTTCAATGCAAACGGTGTTTGCTAAGCTTAAATAAAGTTTTTAAGTAAACTTTTATTATGAGCTTCACTAATCAAAAAGAAAATTTTTGTTTTCTTCATAAAGAATAGTAATCGGATTCTTGTAAAGAATAATTTAATCAATAAATTATAATATTTTTACAATCCCAACACAATAAAAATAATTTAAGGGATTTTGACAAAAATGTATATATATATATATATATAAATATATATGGGTAGGCTATTTGACAAAAAGTGTATAGTATTTTCACAAATACAATAGTCGTATACGGTCTATCATCAAATTTCAAATAGATTTTTTCACTAAATGTATGAGATAATAATAATGAAATCCAGTTAAACTTGTTACTAGTAACAAAATTCCTGGGATTCTTGAGACTATCAGATAATCTTGAAACCGTGTAACAAGTTTAACTGGCTTTCAGTTAATCTACTACTAAAAACAAGTTTAACTAATTTGCCAGGGAGTCTTGAGACTATCAAGAGTAACAAGATTACCGGTAACATATACATTAATTGTAAAAACCTATTAATGTTTTCGAAATCTCGAACACACCAATACATTTTGTGAAAAAAACTATTTGACATTTGATGATAGACCGTATACGACTATTGTATTTGTGAAAATACTTTACACTTTTTGTCAAATAGCCTACCCATATATAAATTTTTTGTCAATATCCCATAATTTAACAATTCATGTCCCAATGTTCCACCATTGGAACACAACGCTTTGTTGAGCGATAAATCGAATTAAAAGATTCTTAAAATACTTTTTTCATCCCTCATTAGAAAGGAAATTTATTAAGCTAAAAAATAATGTTTAATTCATAAAGATAGCCATAAACAA
Organism: Gyrodactylus bullatarudis; assembly: GCA_012064415.1. Lineage (NCBI taxonomy): Eukaryota > Metazoa > Platyhelminthes > Monogenea > Gyrodactylidea > Gyrodactylidae > Gyrodactylus > Gyrodactylus bullatarudis. Next base: position 165,578 of record SSNU01000110.1, read on the forward strand.
TAGCCGTAGATTTCAAATATGCAATAGCCTGCTCGATATCTCTTATGGTTTAGAAAATAACTAGTTTTAGAGCCCAAATTATGCCATGTTAACCTTTATTATCTATGAAAGGATAAGTTGACTTTCAAAAAGGTATTCAGATTCGAAATCAGCATAATTATTTTGGTAAGGTTGCAAATTTTCTCATTTGTTTGATAAAAAAAATAAATCGGGACATGAAGTGTTAAAATCCATAGAAAACATTCAATATTTATTATTACACTATAACAAGCTCAAAATTTTTATCGATTTTGAAAATTTTATTCAAACAAATACGGTTATTGGCATTAACATTAGAGAATAAATTAAAATTTGGCAATAGATAAGTTCTATTGAAAGTTTCACCGAAACTTCCTTGTCGAGAAAAAATTAAATTTTGCAATCTTCTCATATGTTTTTATCATGAGTTTTACAACTAAGTATATAAACAATACTAATATCACCAATATACTTTAAAGTAACATTAAAATAAAAAGTATATTTTTCAAATAACGAAATTTGTATTTATCAATGTTCCATTGACTTGTTTTATATTATGCTCTGTATCAATGAATTTATAACGTAAAGTTTATTCAATCAATTAAATATTTGATTAAAGAATAGAATAATACAATTTAAAAAATTATTTGAAATTTCACCATTTTTCTATTGGTGTTTTGGCTATCCATTGAAACAGCTGATTAACTCGTAAGTGAATCTTATTGGTTAATTACTGAATGTTACTTGTTCTGTGATTGGTTCATCTCTCAAACTCCATTTTTTTGATTTTTCATATCTAGGAATTCTTGGATATTATCAAAAACTCAAACTCATTCAACGTTCGCTTCTGGAGGAAAATGCAAGGAACAATTGGAAAATCTGTCGAGTTAGTCACATAATTTCTGATTTTAAATATGAAAAGATTTAGTTATTTATCGATAAAAATATTACTCATTCACAAGCAAGATAAAAATATTACTATTTATTTATTTTGATAACTAAATCAAATTTTAATTCAAAACCCAATAGGATCCATAGAAATGGAGTCAAAAAGACAATGATGAATTCCAAGAAATGTCCTAAGGATAACCATAAAGTCAGCTTAAAATGTTCGAAAGCTGCAAAAATTTCACCAAATGAAACCCCTTATAAGTTACCAAATGTCTTTCTTCAAAGATTGCAAGCCAAAGGAGTTATAGTAGATTCGACAAATGATGAGATTATTGAGAGAAAAAAGAAGCCTATTTCAACCACTATAAAAAGTTACAATAAATCCCGGCCAAATTCAAAAATCTTACGCCGAGAACACGAGTTCATCTTAAGTGACGAGAACATCTTTATAGAGAGTGAAGCAAGCGAAACTTTTGATGATGTAAGTTGAAAAAGATGAACGAAAAAATTATCTTCTTTTCATAATGCAGCTTTTCATTGTTTTTTTTATTCAATCTATTGAATTTATATTCTCATCCCTTTTCTTTCTCTTCTTTCCTTCTCTACTCTTTATAAAGACTGCATTATGAGTAATCTTTACCTTAATTAGAGAGTGAGAGAGAGGAAAGCAAACTCTCCTACTCTGATTCAGTTGATTCTTTCGTCCTTGTTGTTGTCGTTGTGTATTGACTACTCTTAGGCTAGTGTGTACTATCTTTGTTCTCAGGGAAATAACACAAGCTCATGAAATAAATAAAATTCAGTACTACATATTGGGGGAATGTGGAGGTGTACTCTCTCTGTATTTTATCTCATACATTTTCTATCCTTAATAACTATATAAATTAACTTGAACATCTATTCATCCATCTATGATGGATATACTTTTCATATTGGAAAAAAATCATTAATATATTAACATGAAAATATGCAAATGACCCTAAAATTACATGTAAAATCCTCATCAAAAGAGACCTTGGGAGTTTTCATGTACTAGGAAATTTGAAGACTCTTATCTATATTAATTTATTAGATCAGATAAAATAAAGTATTGATGATATTTTTGTTGAAAATTGAATTTTTGATAAATGTAAAAAGAAACTTTGCCCTCCAGCTCATTAATAAAATTTATTTTTTGAAATTTCATTGAATTTGAGTAAATAATTTTTCAATTAGGAAAACTATCATCTAGTTAAAAGCATTCCAATATTTGATTCAAAATCAATGACCGATTTTGATCAATTTGCCGCTGGTGTTCATGCTATTAAAAGGAGACAGCTTCAATTTCCGATGATCCAGCAAGATCTTTTGAGTATCTGCAAGGAAAAGCCAGTTCAAGTCTTGGATACTTCATCAATACCCCAAAGTTTTGTGCTTGATATAACAAGATTACTTCCCAGCTCACACGATGAAACCTTGTGTGATATTTGTCAATGTCTTTCAAAAATAGCTTCGCCCTTACGCCTAGCACTAATACAGTTAACACTAGTTGATCCAAATAAATCCTTATTTGATGTTCAATTATCAATGCAATGGTCAATGAAAGGCTTAAACACTAAAGCTCAATTACTTGAGAGATGGTTATTCGATAAAGATGCAAACATTTTTCACAATATTAATGAATTTATTGATGACCTTCTTATTCAAATTCATCAACTTAAATCCTACGAGTAAGCATGAGAAAATATTAAACTGCAATAAAAATTTCTTTCTCTTCTTATGCTACACTACTTCTGAATTGTGATAAAGTAAAATTTCAATGCCAAGGGTTCTCTTTACCATATTTTATAGCTTTAAACCAAGAAAAAAAGAATATGAAAATGTACAGACACTTGTCTTCTCTTTCCATTTTGGTAATGTAGGGATGACTACTACAAATAACCTACTGCTTTTTTCTCTGTGCCTCATGGAGAACTATTCATGTTTAAAATGATTTGTACAAAAGATTTTCATGTATGAACCCGCGCATTAAATAGAAATTAAATTAACTTTGCTTTGATAGAGCTAGCCGTTTCTAAATATCCTTTTATTGTAGGTATTTGTTCAGTATTACCTTTAACCTGGAAGAAATTTTGATTGTGAAAAATCGTGGGTGAATTTTAATCTTACTGCTTTACCCTTAGCATTTGCTGGCCAAATTGTATGAATTTCAAAGCAAGAAAATCAATCATAAAAAGACCTCTTATTGATTCGTCGGCCTTAGATTACTTGGAAGATTTTGAGGATATGCCAGTATCGGATTTTCAATTTTCTTCAAGTGATATTCCAAGTTTCCTCTCTAAACCGATTAATGAGTGGAACTTTGACAACTTTGACGAGTCAATCGAACTTCCTTGTGCAAATTGTCTTCAAGAATTACACCCGAATGATTATTTCCAATTAGATACGTGTAATCATGTCATTTGCCGAGTTTGCTGGACAGAACAAGTGGAAGAATATCTTGGCAATATCGCAACATATCATGATGATCAAGTCTTTCTGAATATTTCACTCAAATGTCCCATACAAGACTGCAAATGTTATGGAAATACTGGATTTATTCTACAGTTTGTTGAAAGTTTCCTCATTCAGCCATTTATGAAGGCGAAGAATTTGCTGAAATCATTAAAAGATTTTCCCGCTCACCATCATACAATGATTCACTGTCCAAAGAAATATTGCAATCATGTTTTATTATGTGAAGATAATTTAAGTGAAGTGAATCATATCAAGTGTTCGTGTTCACATTCAACAGATATTATCTGTTGTAAGTATAACCAGAGAATATTTACACCATGGCCATTTTGCCAGAAAACTATTAAGGAACAGTAAGTTGACGATTGGGAAAATCTATAAATATCACAAAGAAAATCAATATTACCTAGTCTAGTTTAAGTAAGAATACTTCGAATAGATTTCTTACGTTCATCTTCCAGTTGATGAAGATGAATTTCTCAATTCTCTCATAAAAAATCAGATTAGCAAAGTCACTTAGTAATTTTAGATTCCACCGGATTAATACCAAACCTTTCTCAAAGACCCATCCTAGATGTTTCAGTACTAAAACGTTATCTTGACGATTGAATCTAAAGCCAATTAATATGAAGTTATGATTTTTCAATCTTTTTTTGTCATGGTTAAAGTAGGTAATAAGACTTAAAAAATTTAGATTCTTGTAGAAATCATAAATTCCCTACTTCAAATCAACCAACTTTACTTATATAATTATAATTTCAGATTATTTGGTTCAAGATGTTTCATCAGCCTGAAAATCATAAGCCATTCCCTATTATCATTCACTAGATTTTAACTTATCTATAAATGAATTCGTATATAAAGATTCGTATAAAATCAAATATTCTGTATCATAAATAACCTATAGATAACTGTATATCGCTAAATCTAAAATTTATTAAAAATTCAAGCTGAATAATTCAACACAAGGTTAAATTGAGTATGGGAAAAGCTATTCAGGGGTGCAATATATCCGAGATAATTTCCTGATTTTAGGTTGATATTCCTTATTTTTAATAATTTTCCAAACAATAAAATGACTACTGTTTATAAAACTTTTGATCTGGTTTAAACCCATGTATTCAATTTAAAGAATAAAATTAGATGATGCCAATTTTTTCACATAAGAAAAAAAAACACTGAATGAATAAATTCTTTGTTCTATGGAGCACAATTAGCTACAGTTGTATCAGAAAGAAAAATCCCTATATGATATCTTGAAACACATCAAGTATCCGATGTTGGTTTTCGTGAATATCCAATCAACAGTATATGAATATTTCTTTTCACTCATTCTATTAACTAATTTACAAGTTTCAACTTCGATATTTTCTCTTGAAGAATGCATATTTTTCCACAAGCTCATCTTGAAGTTATCAATCATCTTTGGAAAGTACCAAAATATTCGAAATCTATCAGTATCATTTTCAAGAAATGCTAAAACTTTATTCTTGAGATTCTTTATTTTTAATTGATAGATTTGAACATGTCTTTCATTGGCCCCTGGAGTGTATGAATGATGATATTGGAGAATTCCCAGAAGGCATGCTGAAAATAAACGAAATTCGTCGAAGATTATACAAAGATAAACGTATTAAACGTCTTGCCAAGGACTTTAAGTCTGAATGTCAACAATTTGTATGTACAATTTGAAATGATTAAATTTTATGATTGCAATTATTTGGATCATTATTGATTTTGTAGAAAAAAAATCTTTTTTTTCATAGAAATTTTTTTCTATAAATGTGACGAATTATCATCACATTTGAAATTTTGAAAAAATAGTCTTCTTATTGATTTCTACAGTGTCCTTCATAGGATGTACTTTTAAATCCAAGTTATACATTCAATCTGCTACTTTATTTCAAATGTTAATTCTGAGATTTACATTTCTCTTCAACTCAATTCGCTCTCTTAGTGTATCTTTCTCTCACACACAAAAAGCTTTTTCTATTCCTTATCTCTTTCGAATATATTCTGTTCTATTTTGCTGGAAAATTAATAAGAAATTTATTAATTTCTTCTCCTTTCTTCATTTCAGACAAACAAGGATCTTTTTGCAATTATTGATCAAGTAAGTAAAAATAATAATCAATTTTTCCATTGATTTCATGTTTTATTTCCTCCAAACAAATCTCTTTCAGTTTCTTCTACTTGGACAGTCTTCGTATCAGTTGTCAACAGTTGACAAATGCAATAGTCAATTCTTAACTATGCAAGGTGATAAAATTTTAGAGGAAATGAAAGAATTAGTCGAACTAATGGCAGCAGAAAGAACAGATCAAATTAAGATTACAACCAGATTTAGAGAGAAGCAAAAAATAGTTTTATCAATCGTTAGACAAATGGAATGTTTAAAAAATTGTTATGAGAGAAATTGTCACGAAGCCTACATTAAATGATGAGGTATCTTTCTATAGAACAAATTAAAGATAATCAACATTTTTTGAAAAAAAAATACAGAAAGAGTAAGTTGTTTTTAATTCTGGCATCATTGAAGTAGTTACATCAAGGGAGCTCATTAATTTATTCGAATTCTTAAATGATTCAAACAATTTGTATAATTTTTCCCGAAACTCGAGTTAACATTCGATCAAAATCAATTTGAGAAATTAACTGATTTACTAACAAGCCGGTATCACTAAATAGAAGAATAAATTTTGCATTGATTGTATGTATAATTTTAAGAGTTTTGTGCGAAAAAATTATTGTAAAATTTCAGCTTACTTCAACAATAGATTATATTTCAAACTTTTCTATATTTCGATTGAGACCACTCTCAACTCTGTCACACTTCATTTTCAGTTGTGAAAATGGATATTATAAGAAGCTATTTGCCAAAAGAATTACTTTCTTTTCACTTATCAGGCTGAAAATCTATACAACTCATAGATTAATATGCTGTTACTAGGTTAAAAACCTCGATCTATTGAATGTAAGAAGGTACGAACGAAATTAACCAAATTTAATTTTCCCGAAAGACAAGAAAATTCTTCAAGGATTGAGGTTGATTTAAATTTATATGAAAATTAATGGTCATACTCATGAGTAATCTGGCAAAATATTTCGATCGATAGTTTTTCGGATAATACATTTTCTAGGAGGTTTAGTGTAGATGGATTCTTTTTGCTGTAGTTTTATTTTAAATATTCATGCATGTAATAAATTATTACTAATAATAAAGACTACACTTTATGTCGTATTGTTTATTCCTTCTAGAAATGAATCCATTCAAATAACTGGTATCTCTTAACAATTTGCATTTCACTCTCGTTCCCCATATAAAAGTTCCAGTCATTACGAGTTATTTTGATAGACAAAGATAATGAAAATGATACAAATATATTTTGAAATTCATCCTTAAACCATAACACACACAGCCCAAATTTAAATATATATTCTAAATATGTTTTGATGTATTCTCTCGAAGAAAGAGAAGAGGGATATTATTATATAGAGTTTTATGAACTTTGAACGATCATCAACCAACCATTTTGATGAAGAATAAAATTAATTATTTAATATTATTATTTGTTTAATAAAAAATATAAAGATATAATAAATAGACATGTGATCTTGAAATAACAATAAATTATTATAACATATTGATATTCTTTTACTAAAATAATCAAATATATAACCTAGATTTTATATTCTTTGTAGGCTTCATTATGAATTTTGTTCATCAAGGCAAATAAAATGACGTTCTTTGCTCTGCTGACCTAAAATCATTTTGTGATGATTTATAGAAAATAATGAGAATTTAAAAACCTAAAAAATTTTAATTCATGAAAATATGCAATCTATCTTCCTGAAATAGTTATTGAGCATTAAGTTATAAAGACTCGATTACGCTTCGCAAAATGACTTTTTCGAGTGTTCATGAGACTAATAAACATATAAAAATATTTTATTTATAAATAACTACTATTAAGTATATATTGTTTTTAATAAAAATATTAGAGGGCGCGAATAATTTTCAAAAAAAACATGAAAGAACGATATCGTTTTCCTAACAACTCTAATTCATTACTTAGTGTTCTTAAATTCAAAATTTTCTCCAATTTATGTATCTTCATGAAACATAACAACAAAAATTAAATTTGCAATGCTAACACTCTTCCAAGCTGTATACATATGATTTCTCTTTCTAATTTAATCAATAGTTAAATTTTTATCTCATAAAGTTATGATGGATCAGCTGAATCTTTCTAGAGTCAAGCTTCTATATATATATTTGAGTTTGAACTTTGTATTTTGGTTGGAATGCTTAGAATTTAATTTTTCTGATCTATATTAAACAAATAATCATAAAATATTCACGAATTTTATTTCTAACATTTACAACATGATTTACTTAAAAGCGTAATAATTTCTCAGTATCTCTCTATCTCTCTCTTTCAATAACATTGCAACGAATTATGAAATATTTTATTCATTCTCTCACTATAGCTTCTACTATTGTTTATAGATAAAGCTATTTAGAGGAATTAACCAATCAAAAATTGTATCTAGTCTCTTTATTTGTGTCAGCCAATCAGATCTGTGCCTTCATTTTGACAAAAAGTTATTTTCTTATTTCTCTGAGAGAGAGCTCTCATTCGTTAGAATTTCTATCTTAAATAAAGAGGAAATTCAAAAAGCTTATAACAGGAAATAAAGAAGTTTGTTTCATCAAAGCTTCTTGGTAATTCAAGACCTGAAGGTATATATATTGTCCAAATAAAATTGAAATCTTGTGTCTTCAATCTTTGTTGGATACGTGAGAATTTGACTACTCTCTTCTACAACTTCCTTAATTCATTCAAGAAAGAAAGGAACTTGGATATTTGTTTAAGTTAACTCTAAAAGGTTTTATGGGTAGAAACAAGAATAAATATGTCAAAGAAAAGTACAATCAACCTGGATTTCTCTATACGAAGGACTCTAAATCAAATGTTCAATCTCCACTAGATGAATTTATGGAAAGCAATGGGTAAGCCTTTATTTAGAATAGAAGAATCCGTTTTACTTTCACCATTAGAATCAATCGAATCATATGGAATTAAACCGAAACTCATATGACACAGTTTGGTTCACATGATGATCTTTTAAAAATTAATTGATTTCCTAATTATAATTTTTATCTTTCCTTATTTAGATATCAAAAAGACGTAGTTTACTCTGAAAATAAGGATAAACGTTGGACTCTTAAGGAAGAATTGGCTACAAAAATACCAAAATGCAAAGATGATAAAACTGTTTCAGTTCTCTATGAAATGGACTCGTTCAAACCATCAGAATCGACTTTGTTTGCAATTTCTGAGAAGCAAACAAAGGGTAATCGTGTTAACATATCTTCCGCTTGTAATGAAGCACTAGGAAAAAAATCAAAAAAATGTCAAAAATGCACCAAAGGTGATAATAACAGTTCTACTACTGACGAAACTGATGCAAAATCATGTTCAATGATTGTCTTTTGTAAAGATATTTATTCCAAGAAGGGAATCTATTGCTCTTGCTGTCGCCAGGAAGAGGTTAAACAAAGAATCAAGTTTAGAAATGAAAAGGTTAAAGCCTTTTCCGAATGTGCCTATGATCCATACTATGATGAGGTAGAGGAAACAATCGAGGATAATAATCCCTCAGAATCTCAACCCAGTTTGAGGCCAATGTCAATTGATATTGGAGCCATTTTCAATGAGCCAAATAACAACTTGAGATTCAAACCCCGTGATCCAGATAATGGTTTCGAGTTGATCAATACAAAGTTTAGTGATGATAAAGATCCATCATCTGACTTTGAATATGTTGAAGATGATGATGTGAAATTAGACTGATATCATAGCCTATCAAATGGTCGAGAAATAAAACATATGAACATTAGCGTTTAAAACAATAAGAGATGAAAAATTATTAACAATACTCATTGATATTTAATGAATGCAAGTAGTGAAGAAACAAAGATGACCCTATTAAAAAGATTATTCTTATTTTATTAACCAAAGCTGTTAAAAAGGCATCTTCAGCCGTATTTCAACGAGATTTAAACAAGATTTGATTTATTTTTCAATATTTCACAGTTTCTTTCTTTATTTCTTATTTCATTTTTTTCCTCAGAATAAATTTCGAAGATTTGAATTTTTAAAAATTTTTACAAGCTAATTTTGAATTTAAATTTGGCACTATTTCCATTTATTTCAAATAAACATTGGAAGATTTCATATTCTTAAATTTTGTTTTAATAAATAATAGAACACAAATTTAAATATGAAACTATTCAGAGTCTTACGTTTTAGGCTGAATCGAAATTTGTCAGTGATTCAAACAAATGTCAACGTTAAAGATTCCAATTTCATCGAGAATAAAGAATCTATGAAAACCTTGGTCGACGATTTGCATTCTTTAAGGGAAAAAATTAAATTAGGAGGCGGAGAAGAAGCTCGCCAGCGTCATTTATCAAGAAATAAGCTTCTCCCACGGGACCGTATAAACAGACTGATTGATCACGGGTAAAGAATCTTCTCTTTATGTATGAAAGATCAACATTTTTAGAGTTATCCCCTCTTGCTGGTCATGAACTTTATGAGGACGAATATGTCCCTGCAGGAGGAGTTATTGCGGGTATAGGCAAAGTCTCAAAGTATGAAAACAATCTTATTAATTTTCTTCGATATTAAGTAAGGAATGTCTCATTGTGGCTAATGATTCAACAGTAAAGGGAGGCTCATACTATCCTATAACAGTGAAGAAACATTTAAGAGCCCAAGAAATTGCTAAACAAAATGGTCTACCTTGTATTTATCTAGTAGATTCTGGAGGAGCAAATTTACCACGTCAAGACAATGTATTTCCTGATGAAAATCACTTTGGAAGAATATTTTTCAATCAAGCCAATATGTCATCGATGGGCATCCCTCAGATCGCTGTAGTACTGGGATCTTGTACTGCTGGAGGTGCATATGTCCCTGCCATGTCTGATGAAAGTGTTATTGTTAAAAATCAGGGCACAATTTTCCTTGGAGGTCCCCCTCTTGTGAAAGCAGCTACAGGGGAACAGATATCAGCTGAGGAATTAGGAGGAGCAGATCTTCATTGCAGGGAGTCCGGTGTTACAGATCATTATGCATTAAATGATGAGAATGCTCTGGACATTACAAGAAATTTAGTCTCAAATCTAAATTCTTTGAAACTAGATCCGAATATGTACGGATTCAACATCAGTAAGCCGAAAGAGCCACTCTATTCGTCGGAAGAGTTGTACGGCATTGTCGGAACTAATCTTAAAAGACCTTTTGACGTTAAAGAGGTAATTGCTAGAATTGTGGATGGCAGCGAATTCACTGAATTCAAACAACTCTTTGGTACAACATTAATTTGTGGTTAGTTCTTTGATTGATTATACAGACCTCGCCTTTATGACCTAGAGTTTATGAATTTCATCGATACTTATCAATAATCACCTAAATACAGTATTTTGTATGAATTTTACATGAATATGAAGCTTAGTTTTATCAAAAATTGTGTTGATTTTTTCATGGGATTATAATTACAATGTTCGATGATTACTAATCTTCTTACTTTTATTTATCGATAATTTATCCTGTTTTCGCCCAGGTATGGCTAAAATTTGGGGCTATCCAATTGGAATTATTGCAAATAATGGTGTCCTATTTGGAGAATCAGCTATGAAGGGTGCTCATTTCATTGAGCTATGTTGTCAGCGTAGAATTCCTCTTGTGTTTCTTCAAAATATAACCGGTTTGTTATAAACTTTATCGATTATAATTATAATTATAGGGTTTAATATAACTAATCGTTTTTAATATTTTAAGGTTTTATGATTGGTAAAGATGCTGAGGCTAGTGGTATTGCTAAACATGGGGCTAAACTCGTCACAGCAGTTGCATGTGCCAAGGTACCAAAGTTTACTGTCATCATTGGTGGTAGCTATGGTGCTGGTAACTATGGTATGTGTGGACGAGCATATTCGCCAAGATTTTTATTTACATGGCCAAATTCTCGGATAAGTGTCATGGGTGGCGAGCAAGCTGCAAATGTCTTAACCACAATTCAAAGTGATCAACTTGTGAGAAAGGGAAAAGAACCAGTAAGAAAAGATTTCCCTCATTTGATCATCTCTTTCAGTTGACTAGAGAGCAAATTGAAAAGATTCAAAAACCTGTTCTTGAAAAATATGAACGCGAAGGGCATCCATATTACTCGAGTGCAAGACTTTGGGATGATGGTATAATTGATCCAAAAGACACAAGGGCAGTCCTTTCGTTGGCACTTTCATTATCCTTCAATGATAAGGAATTTGTTACAAGAAATGCTCAAACTAAATTCGGAGTATTTAGAATGTAAACCAAATCCTTGAGATTAAAATTGAAATAAATGAGATCATTTTTGTAATTGTAAAAAGTCGCCAAAATTTGTATAATGCCTGTTTAATAGAATTGATAGTGACAGGTTTCGCCTTATTTTTCATCTTTAAAGAGGGTTCACCGAGAGTCTCAAATTTTATTTATTTTTAGGAAATTTAATTCTCATGAACCATAAATATTAACCCTCTCGTTACCGGAGGTCGTATACCACCTCACTTAAATTTTAATAAATTATACTTAGTTATTTTGAAATAGATAATTCATTCTGTAACTACGGTTCAGTATCTAATGAATGGTAATTTGTGAAATACCAGAGATGATCATTTTGAGATTTATTCTGATGATCCTGATTCAAGTCTGCTGATTTTTGATAGAGCTAATGCTGTTCCAATGAGAGTCACAAGAAATCACCCAAAAATTGAATTGGATTTTACTGCCCATACGAACTTGGATAATTCACACAAAACAATTTTGGATTATTTTTACCAATTTTTCTCTGCAGAATTTTTTTTTTCTTTGAAATTATAAATTTATTAAATTTAAAAGAAAATCATTATTATGAATAAATTATCACAAAATAAGTTTTTTGAATAGTTAAAATAAAAGATCGACCTCGTCATTGGGAAATCTGCAGTGTTGGCTCATAAATAGTCAAACTTCACTATTTCCTCTACTTGAGTTAGGAGCAGTCGAAAAGTCAGATACTGAAATTCCATGATATTTTCAAATAAATATTCGATCAAAAAGATAAGATTAATGAATGTGGGGGTAAAGAAGGGATTTTGAATAGTCAATTTTAGATCTTATATGAGAAATTATAGATTTAAGATCATTAAGATTGTCACATTCTTGGAGAGTGAATTTTCTTTGTAAAAGTTTAAAGTGAGGAGCTAAGAAATTGTCCTCATAACAGGCATTCCTGAGATTGTAGCCTTTATTAACATTTGAGACAAATTTCAGGAAAAATTTTACTATGATTTCATTTATGGTTTATCATAGCAACATGTATGCTACTCAAAATTGTCGAACTCTTGGAGGCAGTACTAATGAAGCCAAAATATACATTGCTGTTTTATTAAAAATGGGAATAATTAAATTACCTAGATTCGGCATGTGTTGGTCAGATGAAACAAGAGTTGTGTCAATCTCTAATATGATTTCAAGAAACCGTTTTTATGAATGGCAACAAAATCTTCATTTGTCTGATAATAGTCAGATTGATTTATCTGATTGTCTATATAAGATTCGAGAATTCTCAGAAATTTTCCGGAAAATTTTCAATTCAGAAACTCATCAGTCTCAAACCCAATCTGTTGATGAACAAATGATTCCGTTCAAGGGACGATCTCGTTTAAAGCAGTATTTACCTTGTAAACCAACGAAATGGGGCATAAAAGTTTTTTCTAGAAATGGAGATAACGGATTCATGCATGATTTTTTCATTTATGATGGAAAATCCCCAGATCTTGATAATTCATGTGGTATGTCATCAGGAGGTTATGTACTGAAAGTGGGCCAAAATTTGCCAGAACACAATAATCATATTATATGTTTTGATATTTTTTTTATCCCTCTACAGAAGTCTTTGTTAGCAAGAGGAATTCATAGCACCGGGACCGTCAGATCAAATCGTCTTAAAATTTTAGGAAAAGAATTACTGACTGAGAAAGAACTAAAACAAAAAGGCGTGGCTCCTTTGATCTTCTATATTCGTTCTCAGAAAAACTGTTTCTTTTGTGCTGGTTTGATAATCGAGCTGTTACCATTTCATCAACATAGCCGTTAAGAAAAAATGGAATTCAAAATCAAAAAAGTCGAAGATATCTAAGTTCCTTTCATGATGCAAAATTACAACAGTGGAATGGGAGCTGTTGATCTTTTTGATAGCTATCAAGTTTTGTATAGGCTAGACCATTGATCTAGAAATTGGTATTCAAGCATTTTCAAATGGATTTTAAATTCTGTAGTCATAAATTCTTGGCTTGTCTATAAAAGAAATAGTAGCCAACATCAACCCATGGATCTTCTGGCATTTCAGCTCAAATTGTCAAATGAATTAGTGGACGATGCCAAATTTGAATCTAGGAAAAGAAGATTGGAAATAGATCCTGAGAATAATTTAAGACCTCCACGTAAATCTTACAAAGAAAAGGCTGAAGAAATTCTCAATCTTTCAAATGGAACTATAGAATCTGATTTGAACCATCTACCCATGAAAGTTAATTTTGATAAGGATAGAAGAATATGTGTTGTCTGCAAGAAAAAAAGCTATTATTTCTGTTCACATTGCAAAAAATTCTTGTGTATAAATTCTGCTAATAATTGTTTTCAAATCTTTCATGATAGTTAAAATTACATTGTCGCTTACAAGTAGACTTGAGTTTTTTGTAACCCTCTGAGTACCGATCGGACGTATACGACCTCATTGAAAAAACTATGAAGGAGTGATCCGACAAAAAAATTATCGAAACAAACGTTGATCACATGAGTCTAATTAGTAGGATTACAGAAAAAAAAATTATGATATCCTTCTATTTCGGCCATGGGAGCGAGAGGTTTAAATAATCGTTAATATTGAATTTAAAATTATGATTTCAATTTTAGTTCAGAATTTTAATAGTATGATTGATGTCAAAGTTTAGAAAAAATTATTCAAAAGCCAAATGATTATTTTGAATGTAATAAAGCTAATTGACAGTTTATACAAGGAGTACAACTTGAGGATGATAATTTTAGTTTATCTTGAGAACCTTTTTTCGTACAATAGTAAAACATGAAAATTTCAAGACGGAACCTTATAAGAATTGCTTTATCTTCAACATTTTTAAATCCCAAAACTATATTGAAAAATTCAATATATACTCTGAAGTAGTAACAATAAATTATGATTTATTTAATTTTTTTCTGCATTGTTTCATGATGATAAAAATATATTTGAAGATCCAATTTATTTCAAAAATTTGAACCTACTCTAAACAGGCAATGATATTGTCTATAAGGCTTTAAAACAACTATTTATGCAATATTGGGTAAAGTCAATATTATATTTCGTAATTCAAATTTTCTAGAAAAATTACTATGATATATGAAGGACTAAACCAAGTTGTGTCCCTTAGTGTAGAATATAAGATGTTGTTTCGAATATAAAGCAAGATATAGCAAGACTAATCTATGTGTCAATCTTCAGGTTACATATCAAAAGATAACAGGACACTTTAACAAAATTAATTTTTCAAATATATACTGAACTGAATTTTAAACTTTTAATTTCTACTAGTTTAATCCGATTTTGATCAAAATTGAGAGTTCGCAAACTCACTATTTTTATAACATATTATGGATGATATATCACGCGGATTATTAATTACTAAAATACACATGTTTATTTGTAACTGACTGTATTTTATTTTCCCTTTCAAGTGGGCCAATTGGGGATTTTTATCACATATCATTTTAGCAGCGTATTATTATTTATTTAAGCCACAGAAAAAAATTTGCTTGTCCTTCATTTGATAGGAAATCTATTGATAAATGTGATGTGAAAAAATAAAATTATTTTTGAAAACCTATTTCTCAAGGTCATAAACGATAAGTTAGATTGACAACTATTATAATCAAGGGTTAATTCCAAAAATGACCCCAAAAATTTCCATTGATACCAAAAGTTGCATATTCTTACTGTCCTTATCACTCAGCCAAAATTATGAAGATTAAATTTAAGATGGATATACCAGCTAGAGCAGAAGATGAAAGTTCCACACAATAATAGACCAGATCTCGACAATAAACAAAGATTTTGAAGAATATTTCACAAATGTAAATAATTTCTCTTTGGGGTCATTTTTGAGATTAACCCTATGACCAAGCCTTTAGAATTTAAATAGCCATTACTTGAAAACTAAACAAATTTTAGATCCGTAAACAGCTTATCTAAAAATTAAATGAAAACTTAAAGATCAAATGCAAAACTTCCCTGAAACTTTAAGGGTTGAAAACTTGTCCCTGAATTTTTGAATGTGTCATTCTAAAAATTGTATTCCTAGACTACATGAATGAATTTAAGACTACGAAAGGGAATCAGATTTTATCATAGAACGAATTGCATTGATAAGAATTTCTTTTTTCTTCATTCATAATAATCTTGTTACATTTCCCAATGCTCTGCATTCGTGTCAAGAAATAACCTTGGGAAAAGAATATTATGAAGGAAATAAGTTTTGCGTATAATCATAATAATAATTGCATATCAAAAACAGATCTCTACCATTGGATTGACGATAATTATAATTATTACAATGCAAAATAATCCATTTTGTTATGTTATAATTTAAAATCTTTTCTTGATAATAAAGTATTTTCTTTGCTTGAATAGCATCAAAATGAGTGTAATTTTCTCAAGGGAAACGATCAAGGAAAAAGAGGATAAAAGAACTTGAAATATCTTTAGATAGAAAAATTATTTTTTCAAGAAAAATTATCTACAGGATCAGCCAATCATAAAGCAGATATCTGTCTGATCTTTTTGTGTTATAGTTTAATTTTGATTGATTCATATTGCATCAGAGACAATGAATAGATGATTACAATACTCTCATCAAGTGACATCAAAAAATATAAATACGAATTCAGTTGAATAGAAGCACAACTGTATCTAATATGGATTTGAAGGGTGAGTGTTTTTGAATCTTCTCATTTTTTTCAAAAAAAACCATCTATTCTCTTGATTATTTCTTCATTGAAATTTTATTTGAGCACAGAATACTTTGGTATTCAACAGATTCCTAAATGACAAACTCAGATAAAAACTCGATTATTGGATTACAATTGAAAAAAGTTGTGAAATATTGAAATAATCTAACTATTTTGGTCATCACCGTTTTTCAAACAGTATCAGATACGCCTTTCATTTTTAATCATTTGAATGAATCTTCACCACTAAATCTTGCCTGGTTTTATTGATAACTAAATTAAATTCATTCAAGTGATGAAAGCTAAATGAAATTTTTATTTATCTGTTATTACGAAGAATAATTTCAATTATTTAGTTGGTCGATTTGTATTGTTGATGGAAAAAGATTCGAGCATCTCAAATCTTAATTATTTTGTAGAGATTCAATTTTAGTATTCAATAGTAGGAACATAAAGCAAGCTATACAGTATTATAATGTCCAATGATATACCTTGAAAACTATTGGGGAAACTCATTAAATAATAATAAAAGAAACACTTTTAGAAAATGGGGAAATCTCTTTTTAAGAAAGAATTAAAAAAGCTAATTGTATTTGAATTCAAAAGTCTGATGGATTCTTAAGATTCTTAAGAGATTCTTTTTCCAGATGAATCAAGCAGAAAATGCGATTGCATATTTCCACAAAGTAGAACATTTCTCTTTGATTTTGAGTACGAGTTATTCCTCTTTTTTGTTCCTGATTAAAAGATATACACGATCGCAAAAATATTTTGTCATATGTTATTCAAAAGTATTTATTTTCCAGTGCATAGCGCATAATTATAATAATTGCATCTAAAGAAGAAAAATGGTATTGAGATGAAAAACGAATAAAATTCTCATTTATAATAATCGCTACACTTGTTTCCCTGTTATGTAATTTTTCTGAAATCTTCTTGATAATGAAATACTTTAAGATAAATTTCAAAAATCAATATACTTTTGATTTGCAATGACAAAAAAAACTGTGACTTAGTATAACTTTTTTAGAGCTAAGCAAAATATAGTGGTAATTTTTAGGAATTTTGATCATGGATTAGAAAAAACTTTGGGAATTTACTTTGTTTACTTAGGATGAATTGAATAAGACTTTTGTCCGTTTTCCTCTAAAGAAAATTCTTTTCTCTTTATAGTTGATGATGAAGGTTAGTTGGTGTTTAATGAATTCTAATAAATAAACTGATTAAAATGCTAAGTTAAAACATAAAAATGACAATAGAACGTTTAAAAACTAATACTCTTTTCTAGAAAGCTTGAATGAATCTAAGGAGACCGGAATTCTAAACAGACGAGGTGCAATAAAACAGCCAAAAGTTCATAAAATTCATGGTCATGAGTTTATAGCAAAGTTCTTCAATCAATTCACTTATTGTTCATATTGCTCTGATTTTCTATGGGGAATCAACAAACAGGGATATCAATGTCGTCGTAAGTTGGTCTTAGTTTAACTAAATAAAATTTTGCGACATCTATTTTTTCCGAGAAATTTCCAACTTTCTATTTTCGACAACATACCATTTTTTTGAACTCAAACGCTAGAATCACAAATTTAAGTCCCGTCATTAGGATCCTGCAGAATTCTTATTTTCAGAATAGTTCTTTAAAATTCAAATATACCGCCTAAATTTTTTGACCTAATTTCAGTAGACCAACTGCATTTAATGTTTTTATAGATAAAGTTTTAAGATAAATTACTACCAATTTTATCTTAATTTTGAAAATAGTTCACAAAAGTTTTAAATTCTTTTTTTAAATTTATACCAGGACGCTAATACTCAGTAGACCTACTTCAAAGTACAATGAAAAGTTATTTATTTATTGAAAAAATATGAAAATACACACATGAATGGAGGTGTGGTTTTTTTTCCACAAATAAATCCTGTATATTAATCAAAGAAAACAATTTTGTCATTATCCATTAACCAGATAAAGTTTTTTTACTGAAATATTCAATTTTCTTTTGTCTAAGTTTATTATGAAATTCGCGCAAGATTTATTTTGTTTCTGATTCTGAAGGATCCTACCCGTCATAGGCTGGGAAATATCTAAAACAGATTTTTTCGCTTCAAAGAATCCATTTAACTCGTTCCTCATACTCATGACTCATATATATCTTAGTCCTTAGCAACTTGTCGCAAATTAAACAAGTAATTTCAGAATACAGTAGAAACAGCTTATTAGGTGAAATAAAAACAAAAAATTACCGCCCCTCTAGCTTAATTTTATTGGTTCAAGAGAATTCATATGTGACTCGGTCAAGCAAAAATATTCAGATAAGTTAAGCTAGGTCTGTAAGAGATAAAAAAATTTTTCGAGTAATTTTGAAATATCGAAATTTCATTGATTTTCAAGTAGAGAAAACTATCAGGAAATCCAACTACCAAACTTTATTAGATCAATCCTTAGATCAGATTCAGAATATTCGAAATTCCTCGACTATCCCAAATCAAAAGAAGTTCGAAAAATGGGAATTTGGCGTCAAATCGTAATTTGAAAATTGACCATATTTTTCATAAGAATAATTGTTTTTAGAATCTTTCCTTCAAACTTTAAAAGTAGGCAACGTGATCTGTATTCCAAAAAATCTTTAACCTACCTGAAATCTCGATGATAAAATTGAGATTTTTGTAAAAATCATAGATTTTCAAATTTCATACCAATAGTTCGAGAGATACTTTTAGGAAAATAATTTTCTATAGGTTGTGTTTGATTAAATTTAACTTGAATATATATTTTTAAATGTTTCAATTGAGAGAAATTCCACAATTCTGATTTCTATAGATTGCACTGTTTTATTTTTGAAGTAAACTTTTCATTTGCAAAGAAATTCTCAGCTATCATGGAAATGAGTCCAAGAAAACTTTATGGAGGAGTCTTCCACGCGTTAAATTAAATTAATGAATGTAAAATTGATAAAGATTTTATTCAACTCTTCCAAATTTTGATTTCGCGTTGAATATGCGAATATTTCCAAGTTTATTATTATTGTCACAGAGAAACAATTTGAGAATAAAAATCAAGACATGTTCAAAGAGATTTGAGGAAGATAAATCTTTTTTTCTCTTTTAGTTTGCAATGCTTCAGTACACAAGAAGTGCCATGATCAAGTTGCTTACACTTGTTCTGCCTCATTGAATGATAATTCTGAAACAACTGTGAGTGTTATGCTGTATTTTGAGGAAAAATCAAGAGATAGATTCCCTTGTAACAAATTTATTATCGGGAAAGAATATATCTTCTTCTTCCTAAAAAATAAATCTAGGCTGAGCATGATATTTGTGATATTCATGTTCTCTTGACTTTCATGTTAGTTGGAAATTAAAATTTTCTGCATATTAGAAAGAATTCTTTTCTAAACACAGATTCTCGATATTCTGTAGCTCATATTTTTTATTGGTTTATCAATTAAGTCTATTATTTATCGGAAATTAAAAAAATCAAATTATTTATCAATTAATATTTATATCCAATGTTATCTTATAGGTTTTGAATATAATAAGATAATTAACATAAACTTGGATATTCTATGAATTTTACAAATATAATGAAAATTGTGAGACCTTCTTTTAATAGAAATAAAATTAATTTAAGGAAAAATTTCATCCATCATAGATTCAATCCAAATCAAATCAAATAAGCATAAAATAAAATGAATTTCATAAAAGAGTAGAACTTTTATTAATATCTGTTACTGTTCATATCATGTTACTCATTTTTCCCCTTGTTCCCCTTCACTATTCTAAATTACCAATATAGATTTATTAGTTATGATGAATTTATTGAAATTATCAATAGAATTAACCACCAAGATAGTGAAGATATTTACAATATTTCAATTAAAATTATCAAGAACTGTTCCCCCAATTTTAAATATCTCCTATATTCTTTCTATTATTACAATATATTTATCAAACTTTCATTGCCAAAAGACTTATTATTAGTCAATATTGTACCCATCCCTAAGAATAACTCTCCTAAAGCTGTTAATGACTTTCGTCCTATTTCATTAATGCCCAAACTTACATGTATTTTGGATTCGATAATTCTATTTTTACTGAAAAAACATATTGATATCAGCCGTATTGATCCTACTCAACATGGTTTTATTAACTCTCGCTCTACTGAAACAAATCTTCTTGCTTTTTTTCCCACTTACAAGAATGTAAATCCCTAAATATTCTTAATATAGTTATATATATAGACTTGAAGAAAGCATTTGACTCAATTTCCTTTTCTTCGATCATGAATGTTCTCTCTGAATATGTTGACGATTTTAACCTTTTAAATGTCATATATTTATTCCTATCATCTAGATCTCAATTTGTTTCTATACATAATAAATCTTCCAGAGTTTGTGATATTACCTCTGGAGTCCCTCAAGGAAGCCAAATAGGTCCATTATTATTCAATCTTATTTTTTCCAAAATCCAATCCAACAATAATAATATCAGACTATTCAAATTTGCTGATGACTTGAAAATATGTTTTTCTTTCCCCAATAATTCTCTAGATATTGATATTGTAGTAAACTTTATTTCAAAATTAGAACAAGATCTATCTTTTTTCTCTCTAAAAATTAACTTTGACAAAAGTTTTTTTATCATTCCCTTTATTAGTCCGTCAAATCCTATCTTTAATGACTTTAATATTCATATTTTCAAAAGGAAATTCTTGGTTCGTGATCTTGGTCTTGAATATGATTATAACTTGCGTTTTGATAATTATATAAAATCGATTGCTAATGTTTTTGCTGCAAGGACCCTTCATATTCATAGAACTGCCAAATCAATCCAACTAAAAATTCTGCTCTTCAAAACGTATGCTAGACCTGCCATTGAATACTGCTCTGCAATCTGGAGTCCTTCTGCCTTATCAATGTCTTTTATCCTTGAAACTATTCAGAAACGATTTATTCGCTTATGCAATCTCCCATCCAGTGGTTTCGGCAAAATAAGACTCCTCAGGCACCGTAGAAATTTTAGATGTATTAAACTTGCTAAAGACAATGTTCAAAGTTTATGGAATATTCAAATAAATCAAAGAGTCCTGAGAAATAACAATGTTAAAATTAAAAGACCTTTAAACAATGCCTTAAAGTCCCTTTATTTTTTTGATAGACTTCCATCTTTATTTAACGAAATCTCTCGCAAAAATATTGCATTTACTAAAAAAGATTTATATAACTACCTGGAAAACTTTTGATACATATATATATTTTTTTCTTTTTTGATACAATATGACAATAAATTTATTTATCTGATCCATTGAGCTTGATTCTAATGATTGTTTCTCAAATCAAGAATTTGCACAATAAGTTCCAAGTCAATATTAAACATAAATTCGTCTCAAACAATTATTTATCTCCGACATTTTGCGATCATTGTGGCACTCTCCTTTATGGTCTTGTCAAGCAAGGACTAAAATGTACTGGTGAGTATTTCAAGAGTTTCTGATAAGTAACCTCATACACTGCATAACTTTTTTGAATGGGATCTGAATAATTAAAAGGTTATTGATTAAATCCAATAATTTTACTTTTAGAATGTAATATGAACTGTCATAAAAGATGCTGTGATTTGGTACCAAACCTTTGTGGAGTCAAACAAAATGATTTATCAAAAGAAATGGCAAATTATCGCCATGAACAAATAAAAACAAAGCGTGTAAGATGATCATTCAAGAAGATGAATAAAGAATAATTTAATTTTTAGTTCCTATGTTACCGAGATTTCTTCTTTCTATCAATTTTGTAGATAAATGATAAAAAAAGTCCAAAAAAATATTTATGGACAACATAATTTAGATCTTAATTTCTGTTTAACTACAATTGAAATGTAAGCAAAAATTTCTAAAATCCAGGAAATGATTTTATTAATTTCTTACGAATTAAATGATTTTTGCATGTTAAATTCTGCATGAGCTCTTCTGATTCGTTGACTCTAGTTTTATTTATAATTTTTTTAGCTTAGCATTGAAGGCTTTGCAGATGCTATTGAAAATAATGACGGAAACCAGCGTAAGACTCCGATTTCTGAGGAGGAAGATGACGATATGGTGGTTCCTGCAGAATCTGGAACTGTTGAAGCTAGAATTGACATTGAACAACCGATTAATGTTGATTCCCTCACATTCATCAAAATCATTGGTCAAGGAAGTTTCGGCAAAGTTTTCCTTTGCAAGATCAATTCAGTGCCCAATCAACTGTTTGCTGTCAAAACTATGAGAAAAGACATAATCTTAGAATCTAATGAGCTGGAATCTCTGATAACTGAAAGGAAAGTATTATATAAAGGCAGCAAACATCCATTCCTCACTCAACTCATTGCTGCAACACAGAATTATTCACACGTATTTCTAATAATGTCTTTCCAGTCCGGAGGTGACCTGATGTATCATCTTCTTCAAGCTCCTAAGAAGAAGTTCAGTTTAGATCGAGCAACTTTCTATACAGCTGAGATAACTTCAGGTCTTCAGTTCTTGCATAAAGATAATATTTGGTATCGGGACTTGAAGTTGGAGAATGTTGTACTAGATGATAAGGGGCATGCTAAAATAGTTGATTTTGGCATGTGCAAGGATATGACCAAATTTAAACCGGGTAAAAATGCATTCTACACATTTTGTGGAACACCCGAGTATATTGCCCCAGAAGTGAGTGTTGATAGCATTACACTTTCATCTCTTTTTAAGAGATCTATTTTAGTCTTTAATATATCATTGAATCACGTTTGCAGCAAGTCAGTTTATTATTACTGTATCATAGATTTATCTTCTTGATAGAAGAGTTAGGGCTTTTGATTCGAAGCAGTTTTGAGACTTTGTGTCAAAAGCTTTATTTTCATTAAATTCACCTATTTATTCTAAAATACAGCTTAACTTCCAAATTATTTGAAGATGAGAATTTACAACAATCTCAATATCTTTTGAATCCCATCAGGATTTTTTTATAAATTTAAAAAATCCGAAATAATTGGATTCAAAACTTTGAAATGCCTCAATTTTCCACTATTTCAATTTTGAACTCAAAACTCTACCGATTTCGTAGAAGCGATAAGATAGAATTCTGGGTCAATTTTCAACATGATAATTGGAAAATACAAATTTGGTGGATTCAATATAATTATAATTGAGAGTTTTTTGGAACTTCTATGGTCAATGAGAATTATTCGTCTCAAGTATTAGTATTGAATCATTGAAATCAAAAAAATTTGAGTTAAAATGTTGAAGTTGTGGAAATCAGAAAAAAATTGGTCTGGCCAAAATTAGGCCTTTTTTGTATCTTGGAAATGCACCATTAAGGTTTGAGCTCAAAATTTTTATCGATTTCGAAGAATAACAGAAATTCGATGCAAAAATTTAGGATCCGCATAAGACAAAGAATTCAAATTCGGACCAAAGTTCAAAAGTTTTCTTGGAAGCTGCTAGTTTCTCTCAAACTCTATGGCCAAATTCGAATTCTTTGAGTTCAAATATTGAAAAAGTGGAAATTTGACGCATTTCCAAGATTGAAAACACGGACTAATTTTGGCCAGACTGATCTACTTTAGAAATCTTTTTTTTTAAATAACTCACGGGCTCATTTCATCATGGAATTTAAAAAGTGAATTTGTTAATTAGAAATATTTGCTTTGAGAGTTTCTTTCGTAGCAATCTCAGTTGGATCCATTAATAAGCTGTAACATTCAGTGACATGGGGTAATCCATCACCAAATAAGACGTTCCTGTAGGATATATTACCTAAGCACCAAGAACGAAATATTTCTAGTTAACCTTTGTAAGTATTGGTGCTGCCCTATTCATTAGTGAATTTGTTCCGGAGAAAAATATTGAGATTTTTGTAAAAATAGTAAATTCTCATCTACATATCAACTAACTATATAAACTCTAAAATAAATAAATAAATTTTAGATTATATCACAAAAAGTATATGACGAAGCAGTTGATTGGTGGGCAATGGGAGTTCTTCTATATGCAATGTTAACGGGTCGTTCACCATTTACTGCAGAAGATGATGAGGAATTATATAGAACAATATGTGAAAAAAACCCACCAATTCCGAAAGAGCTCGATTATGCAACAAGATCATTTCTCAGTTCATTACTTGAGAAAAATCCCCAGAAAAGACTTGGCAAATCTTCCAGTCCTAATGGCCTGATAAGGAATCATGCTTTCTTCCAGAATATTGACTGGATCAAATTGGAAAAATTAGAAATAGAACCCCCGTTTAAACCAAAGAATGTGAGTGAGAAATTCAGTGCTAATATGATGTATAATACTTAATGAACATGGTAGGCTTACAAGAGCTAAAAATTATTAATCTACGATTTTCGTTTAGTAAAGTTGCGTTAATTTTCAACTTTAAAAAAATTGGGATCCAGTCTAAGAAAATTTGAAATTTTTTACCGTGAAGATTTCGAGAATTTTTATTCATGTTTGAATTGATCAAATTTTAGGTCTTTCAAAGCAGATCATAAACTTCAGCTATTTTCAAACATGTCAATTTAAGAAAATTCTCCTGTGTCAAGCCTAACAGCTTCAAAAAGAGTAATGAATTTTTCACTTTTACTAAAAAATTAAAATTTGAAAGATATTTTTCCATAGCATCTAAACCAGAAGAAGCAGCTCAGAAGGTTAAATAAAAAAATATAGGCACAATATTTTTATTGAACAGATTTCAACAAGGGATAAATTTAATTAGCTAGTGTTATTTTGCTAGACTATGTATTACATAGTATGTAATCAATGCTAATGGTTATTTGCAATCACTTGTTAACCCTTTCGGTGCCGAGACTATTTCACAATTTTTATAAAAATCAAAATTTAGCTATTAAGATACCAAGTTATTTGGCCAAAATTATTACTAATGCAAGCTCACATTGTGGGCTTCAATTTAAACTTTAATTGATCCAGAAACCTATCAAACTGGTAGAGAGTTAAGTTTCAAAAAATTGGAAAATAGACATACATGTGTCCATCGGCACCGAAAGGGTTAAGTAAAATATATATATATATAGATGATCTAAAAATATGTTTCTCTTTCCCAAATAATTCCATTGATACATCAGTTATTGATAATTATGTTCATGATCTCATATCAGATTTAGATGCTCTATCTTTAAAGATTAATTTTGATAAATGTTTTTTCACAATACCCTTTGTTAGCCCGTCATTTTCAATAGACATTCGTATTAATAATTATGTACTTGAAAGAAAATTTTTGGTTCGTGATCTTGGCCTCGAATATGACTTCAACTTACGTTTTGATAAATACATCAAGTCAATATCAAACCTATTTGCTGCAAAAACTCTTCATATTCATCGAATTGCAAAATCAGCTGCTCTAAAGTTACTTCTCTTTAAAATGTATGCAAGACCAACAGTTGAATATTGCTCTAGTGTATGGTCTCCATCAAAAATTTCAATTTCCTTTGTTCTTGACCAAATTCAAAAGAGATTTCTTAAGTTGGTAAACATCCCTTCTAGTGGACTTCAGAAAATCAAATTGCTTCGACATAGACGGTATTATAGGTGTTTGAAGATTGCTAAAGAAAACATATCTACTTTTTGGAATGCTAAAACTTGTACTAGAGTTTTGAGAAATAACCATCCTAAATTGGTAAGACCGTTAAACAATCCACTCAAATCTCTTTATTTTTTTGATAGACTACCAAATCTCTTTAATGAAGTGATAATGAAAAATAACTCTTTCAATATAAAAGATTTGTACAATTTTATAAAATATTTGTGACATAATATGACAATAAAGTTTATTATTATTATTATTATAGACTTTCCTATATCTACAATTAAGTAAAGCTTTTAAAGATCGAATAAGGGTTTGTTCTGTATGATAATTATAATTAAAATTATTGAAAAGATTATTTTATCTATTTTCCTGAAGAGAAAATTCAATTTCTTGGTCATCTTGTAGAATATTAGATTTTCTGAAATTCAATACTCTCTGATAGAAAGTTGCATTGTTTGTACATCCATGAAAAAAGCCATTTGGCCTAAAGGGATACGTTATTTATGTGTTAAGAATATCTCACAATTAGAGATTATTGATTATCAAATTTTTTTTTCAACAAAAACGATGAGAATCTTTCATCAATCATATTATCTTTAAGATCTAAATCTTGTTGTTTCAATTCGATTAAATCTACTTTAAGGATTTAATAATTTTTGAGCTCTCTATTTTCGCATAATTAGCAACAAAGTTTTATTTAGAGATTATTTTTTTTCCATAGGCAACCTTAAATTTTGACAAATACTTTACAAGTAAACCAGTTAAATTAAGCGTAGTAGATTCAAAGATCCTACGTCACTGTAAAAAGGAACTATTCCAAGGATTCGATTTTACCTGCAAATATATTTATGAATAAATGAATGTATTTAAAAACAGATAATATATGTCAGAATTTTAATTATTATTATTATAAATATAGTACAGTTTTTAATTAACCAAAGAATAATTTTTTCTCTTCCTCAATTCGTATTACATGAACACTATTTTAATAAAAAACAAAAGTATATTTAATTAGTTTTTTGTGTTTCTTTTGAATCAGTGTTTTCAGGAATACGTTCATAAAATACTCCATTTTCCTTAAAAGCATCAAGAACATATGTAGGATATTTTGTCCATTCAATGAAAGTCTCTCGAGATCTAAAAATAAAGTGAAGTCGTGCAAAGAGTCTTTGCTCCAAATCCAGTAGACCGGCTGCTCTCACCAGATAAATTTCATGACATAGATTGAATAACCGTGACGAGTATGGAATATCACTTATCCATATATCTTTTGAGACGTCCATAAACATTCTCTTCAAAATGCTACTGCATGTTATCAGATACAGCATGAATAATCCGAGAATGCTATAAAGTGGTTATTTAAATTAAGAATACCAAGATTTTTTTGTCAAGAAAGATCTTATATTCCAGATGTTATATACATGTTACAGTATAACCTTTGAATAAGTATGTTTATAAATAAACCAGTTTTGAGCCAGTACAAAATTAGTTTATACTTTGAGTAAATTCTTTTCCAAAAGTTTTACTGAATTTACTCTCTAGATAGAATTTATATCTCGAGATAATTTGTATTTCATTAATGATCATGATTAGAATTGATTTATTTATTTTACGTATATTCATATTTTTTTATTCAATATAAATTTTCTAGGAAATATCATTCGAACTAAACAGAAGATTTTTCCTTCACAGATTGTACTTAAATTTGATAAATAATAAGCAATGGAGCTCAAAATATACAAATGAGACTAACCCTTTATTTCTCAAATAATTTAAGATGCTTATATCAGACTTTTGATTGATTATTATCAGGAAATGGATACCAGATTTGGAATGTTTGACATGGTTAATATTTGACATGTTACTTCCACATAATCTTCGCTGAGGAACTTCCCCTTGAGAATAATACTGAATGACATCCCATGTATTTTGTAAATTTGTTGTGATAGTCAAGCTAGTTGCAGTATTATCCGTTTGCAAATTCCCTTCAGCTTCTAGATATACAAAACTGTTTTGCTCTTCAACCATGGCGATTGGAATAACATTGGGAAATTGAATCTGAGTCTTTCCATTACTTCGAAGATAGTCGAAAATTTGACATGTCTCTGATGAGAGCAATTTTCTACTTCGGCCACCAGCTAAAGTACCAATTATTCTGAAATTGAAAATTTTTTATCTATAAGTCTATAGACTTATTTCATTAGATTTAAATAATAATTTCTAATTAACTATTTTTACCAATATCCAAATATCGATCGAGAACTTGGGTCAGTTTTCTACTCCTTAGAGATTATCAATTATAATTATTAATTGCGTACTCTGTGGGGCTTCTTGGTGCAAACTTAGGCATGAAAAAGTTCTCGATTGACCTCTGGATGAAAGAGTCTTTATACTGATTCCCATAATAACGTACCTTTCGCACTTGATACGAAATTGGATATTATAACCAATAAACTGTTCGTAATTTGATTCGCAACCAAGTGAAGGAACATTCTTCAAGTTATTAAATGGATTGTTATATGGGCTTGTTTGCAGGTGAACATGTGCTATTTCATCATTTTTGTAACGTCTGAGTATTTCAGAGCTTACCTAAGAGAAAAATTCAGAAATTCTGTGAATTCCATCAAATAAATCATTTCAGTGAAATATATATCAAGGGAAACTATATAATTATCTTTCATTCAATCGGAAAAGAGGAAAGAATATTTTATCAAAATACCTTTTTCTGATAGAGATACCATATTATTATTAGATATTAGTTAAAGATTAATTCAGAGAAATTCGCGCAACAAATAACTCAATGCAATTATTATTTATAAATTAATCTATATGTAAATACTATGCGTATTTTATTGGTGTATTTATTGGAAAAGCAATGTGGAATGTACATTTTTCTTGATTTGAATTATCGTTTACGTTCATGAATACTTCTTCTAAGTCCCTGAGATGAATATGAAAATCGTCAAATTAAAGGTCGGAATAAGATTTGAGACAAAAGATATGAATGAATATTTAGCTTCCTTAGAGATTTTGTAGACTTGATATAAAGCTAGTTGACATAAAGATAAGAATTTACTGTTTTTTCAAAATTTTGCCAGAGGTTGAGCGAAACTCACCCTCTTCTAAATTTTGGATCATTTTCTTTCGTAATAATCAGAAATTTCAAGTACAAATTTGATTTCTCACAATGATGACGAATTTCTGTGAACGAATTCGAATTCATTGTCTGATGTTGATCTCATATATTAGAAATTCTGATTTAGAATTTAGCTTCGTTAAATCGTCTAAATCAATATAAATTTTGAACTCAATGTTCAAAAAGAATTTTAGAAATTCCAAAAATGGCCAAATTTCTAGCAGGTTGAATTTTTTAGCCGTGAGTTTTTCAGGAAAATAGTAAATTCTCATACAGTATTCATTTCAACTAGCTTTACTACTAGTAAAGTTTTCTCTTTGAAATTTTCAATAATCCAGAAAAATTATTTTAAAATAATTTTTATTAAAAATTAGTTCATCAATAATTATTGATTTATTAATTGTCTCAGGCCTATGATAAGGCTGGCCAATCAAATGACTCATATGAGATATTCTCATTTTTATATCAGGCATCGCAATATGTCTAAATAAAACGTGTATTTTTTCATATAAAAATTCTCAAGTTAATTAGCCTTGATCGAAAAGTACCGAATATAATAAGATAAACTTACGGCATCATTCTCATAGCATTTTATCAATCTCTCATATTCCTCAAGAGTTAAAAGATTTTCTTCATTTAATGATACTTGAGATTCAAACAAAATCTGTATAGAAGAAAAATAGGATAAGCATTTTCCATAGTGAATGCTTGGAAAACATTGTAGTCTGATTAGCTAGTCAAACTAGAAATTTTTAAATAAAAACCAAATTATGCAATCAGATGGAAAATCTTAAAGGATATTTGGTATTCTAATGCCTCTACAGTCTGACATAAAAAATGCCAAGAGGCATTTGAATTTCATAATTATACATGGATAATAATTAAATTTGTAGGTAATTTATTGGCAGTTTAATTGAATTCTTTCGTTGAAAATATTTAAATTTATTCGAGAAGATTTTTTGTACTGCTTAAATGAATTATGAGTTGGTTTTTACAGTTAATTACAGTATTATTATTTTGTTTTGACCTTAATATCGAGATAAAAAAGTGAATACAAAATTAGCGGATTTTTGGGTACCATTGAGAATTCTTACAACAGTAGTTTTTTCTAATGATAAGAAAACTTTCATGCTCTATTTGTTCTACAATAACTATTGTATGATTATCTGCATGATTTTCTCTGCAGAAGATTTGTTCCTGATCTGTCTAGGTCTTCCTCTTTTGAATGCTCTTCGACAATTAGATAAAGTTTTATCGATGAAATCGTCTAAATCTGACAATTCCATGTTTAATGAAGATTAGATGCTTTTAAAGAAATCAATTTTGAAATATTTCCTATACACATTTCTTACAATCAGATTTCGAGAATAAACAAACAGCAAGAAAATGTCTTCATTGAAATTCTCTGATAAAATCATTTCTACAATTAAATGCTGAATTAAACTTTGAATTTAAGTCGACAATCTTCTGAACTTCTGATCCCGGTTCTTTTTTAATCGCAGGCTTTCTATTTGGCTTATATCTAGAAAGTTCTATAATACTAGTTAGGCAAAATGAAAGGATAAATAGCCGTTTTATTATGAAATCTGATTATTTTGAAATAAGTCCTAAAAATATCCGCTAATTTTGGAATTAAATCAAAAAACATGTTTTCAACTAACTCCAAAGTTATCCATGCTTATTGAGACGTCACAGGAATAGGGAACTTCAGGTTGTAAACTGTAATCAATAAACTTCATAAGGAACAGAGGTAGCCACAGGAAAATAACTATTGAGAGAGAATAAATGATAAACTGTTTGATTTTTTTTGTGAACTTTAATGCTATTCCACTTCGTTCAGGGGAAGCAATATAAGAGTAATTCCAGCATTCTTGACAGAATAATTTAGCATGTATGTCCTCAAATTGCATCCAATTTCGCATCACGAGGCTCGTCTTTGTGAAGAACTGATCAAAGACACATCGTAATTCGTACACAAACGGAATTTTAGAATAGCTAAGAGAATAAGGACATTGAAAGGTTCACTCAAACAATAAATCATGTATAGAAAGCAACTCACAGCAAATACAAGAAGACAGATAGAAATGAAATTTTTTTAGTCAACACAAAGTTCCTCAATGTGAGTGGATAATCTGATTTAATCTGTCTAGCAGATAGAATAAAGTAAACTCCTTTAACAGTGTACATAAGGATGGTAATTTTATTATGACCAAATATTCTAAAAATCGAAATGAATAGAAAGAAGGATGCTTACTTCTTTGTGCTATATGGGGCATAGAAAAATAACCAAAAATGGACAACAAGTATTTGAAATATTAAGAGGCAATATTTCAGTTTAACTCTTCCTTGGATGTAGCAAATTCTGTCAATTAGGATTAGAAAGAACTGTCCAAATAGTGTATAGAGATATATTGATGGTATCTTATTTGTTTTGATCATATCGACCAAAACACCACCAGGAACTTCACACTAAAAAATAAATTTATTAGAAAATTTCTATATATGAATTGCGAATTTCTGTTTGTAAGAAAGTAATTGACAAATTAGACTCACTTTCATATCAAAAGCATGAAATCCAAAAGCCATTATTAGAAAGGCTAAAAATTCAAGAAAGAATAGTTCAGTATTGTAATCAACTCGTGGATTTATATGTGGATTGAAGATGCGTGAAAAAAAGTTCAGAATGTTGTCCTGAAATTTTTGGGGAGACTCTTGAATTTCAAAGAACTTGCGCAAATCTTTAAGTATTTTCTTGTCATTTCCATGGGTAAATTTGACATTTAAATCATCTGACACCATGATATCAGTTATATTTTTTCTAAAGTTGAGTTTTGAAATTTCAATCAATTTATCTAGAAAAACGACTCACTCATCACTAGTCTTGAATGTTTCTGCCAGTTTCTAAATTATTAAGAATAGTTATTTAAAAAAATAAAATTTAACTTTGTTCATTATTATGAATTAAATTTAAGTTGGAAATCTAAAGTCTCAAGACCAGATTAACCCTTAAGGCCCTATTGTTCAACTAAAGAACACTCCTCTTTCTAGAACTTTAATTTACAAAAATAATTAAAAATACTTTTTCATCTCTGTCTAGAAAGAGAATTTATTATGAGGTTAATAATTATTTTCATTAAAGCTTCGTAGTAAAGAAAAAAGATTTTATGAAGAAAAGTCAATCAAAAAAATATCGGGTTTTTTTTAAACTTATGCACCAAGTTTGTAGAAAAAACCATATCATGACATATATATCCTGACATGTGCCATATGAAAATTTCAAATGACTATACATACTTGATATCTCTTTCTTTCTAGAAATCTTTCGAAAAAAGATTTGGTTTTAAGCACTGAATGCGTAGAATGAAACAGGCTTTTTATTTTAGTTGGTTGAAGTTTAATTTTTCCAAAAAATTTAATCTTGGTTTTTTAGAAAAGTCATAGATAAGAAGTAAGACAACTTTAATCGAGTAATCATACCTCAAGAATTAAATATGCAATCACCTGAATTCTATCTGCTGAAGCTTCAAAGATAGCCTGTTTTTTGGATCAAAAAATGGCCCCTGAACCAAAAATATTTGCATTAAAACAACTGAAGATTCGTAATTAGCGTATTCACAAACCTGGATAGACAAAAAGTTAAATACGAGTCATAAAAAATTCTCTGGGATTTAAAAAGTTAATACAATAGGGATTTTTGAAATATGTACTTTGTTTCATTAACTAAAAAAACTCAAAGATATTTTTTGAACTAAATAACCAGAAAATGACTCATGAAGAATTTCAAAATTAAAAATTAACTTTAAATACATTTCTTAAATGTCTGGATTAAATAACTTCTATAAGAATAAATATTATAAAAGGATTTTTATCGAAGAATCTTACTTCAATACCACGCTCTGCAATTATTCTGTCAAGCTCGTAATAGTACTGGGACATCCGAATCCAAGTGCCCTTTACTTTCATATTCCAACGATGGATGAATAACATGAGTAAAACAAAGAAATCGAAATGAATGAAATATGATTTGGTGAGCCCGATAATATTTGGAAGCCACATTGGATCATTAGCTCTATCAGGATGTCGATTTGGATCATTAAACTCGAAAAATTTTATATTTAGAGTATAGCGTAATACAATCACCATCTTGAAAGGAATAGACATATATTATGCCAGTTTTAAGTTACTAAATAACAAAGATTACAGATTACAAAATAATAAGAATATGAATGAATTCGTTCTTAATTTAATAAGCCATCTTGGAAGTTTATTAATCAATTAAGACGATTTCTTGATCAGATCAGATATTTTTTCTCGGTATAAAAGTAATTGTATAATTTTAATATCTCATAGAAATACCAAATTCTCTGTGGAAAATTATATGGTTACAAGAGGGTTGAGGAATTTTTCATTGAAGCCTACATTAACTTAAAAATAAATGATAATTATAATTATGAGTTTAAGCAAAGGAAAAGTTTGAAGAATGCAATGAAATTATTTTGGTGATCTTAGAATACAATTATTATTATAAGGAAAAATAAGTTTTAAAATATATTTATATAGATTAAAACGATTTATCTCACATTATGAGACATATTTACATGTATGCAATGCACGTTATCAGAATATTTTCAAAAGGATATCAACCATAATGAATAACTTAAAAGTTAGAATTAAATTGAGTGGAATGAAATTCAAATTATCTGACCAGTACCTTTTACTAGCTTCAACAAGTAATAGATTCTATCTGTATTTTCTAAAATATGATTTGGGTTAAATTAGAGAACAGTTACCCCCTCTTATTTCTCTCTAGGTTTACTTTGGATTGTGTTGGTCTTTTTATTATACATGAAAACTCACCGCAAGGGATTCGTTTTCATTTCATCGATGTTAAAAAGCCCTTAGTCTCTTTGTTACTCAGAAAAATTACTAAAAAAAAAGAGGGGGCAAATGTTCTAAAGTTTAGCCTTGATTTGACTAATTGCATTTTTTGCAAATCTTACCAGTAAAAGAAATTTAAATATTTTAGAAATATATATGGAGTTTTGTTCAAATTTCTATTTTTTGAATTTTAACTTGAAATCGATTTAAAGTGAAATAAGGTCATTAAAAGTTCTTTAAGATCAAAACTAGACTAAGAGACCGACTAATACGATTTAATTCATGACAGACCCGACATTTTCCGGATTCTCAAAATTTCACTAATCGTCAAGCAGTAAAAGTAATCAAGAAATCGAGATTTGACTCCCTTTATTCATAAATAGGTAAGAGTAGGTCTCATAATCTGAATTCCAGAGAATCTGAATCATATAAAAGATTGAGAATTTTGTAAAAGTTATAGATTCTCAATTTCATATTGATTAGCTTTAGATTTAGATAACTGATTTCTAAAAAATGATTAGTTAATGTTCCAGCATTTTGTATTTTTATGAAAGAATGGTGTGATTGATTAGCTCAGCAAATATAGATATAACTAAGGAAAATTATATATGTTACCGTGAATCGTGTGAAAAATTCTTACGATTTACTAAAATGATTTTTAAAAATTACTGAATTAGGCTGGGATTCTTACGAATCACTAGTGAAAATAAAAGTGATAAATTGACTGCAAAAGTAGAATTAAATAAAATCATTCATCTGTACATGATAAGCCACCATGTTTCCTGAAATAAAGAGTTAGAAAACCAATCTATGGTTCTCATATCGTAAATTCTATTTTTAGGAGATAAAGAAAATCTAATATACAAGTCCGAAAATAATAATTTGAATTCAAGTTTTAGAAATCTCTTTAAAAAATTCTTCTCTAGAAGACGCTAGATGGACAGTAGGTATAAAATTAAATTCAGCCAAAGATTGATTTCAAAAAATCATAGTGAATCATTGCTTAGAAATAGTTGAGAGAATATTTTTTGAATTTGAGTAATAAATTAAAATTATTTCAACGATTCACTAGTGAATCCTAAGATTTGGGCAGGGATTCTTACAAATCACTAAAGTAAATCGCAAGAACCTTCTACACGATTTACTAGTGTTTCGTACGAATTCCTGCTTTTACACGATTCACTGTAACAAATACACATGCTAAGAAATAAGCTATGATGATCAACGTACCTTTGTATAATAAATTGTATACCTCCAATAAGAAACATTCAGCTCTGGCAATGAGAATATTCCCCATAGGAAGAAAGTCAGAGGATAGAATAAGTAAATAACACTGTGGTTACCAACTACAGTTATCAGCATGAATATGACGCATAACATGTCGGTATTATCATCTAATATACTGGATATTATTTCGAATAGGTGAAGGAAACTATTTTTCGACTGCTTAAAAAATTTATCCTCCGACATTCTCCTCGTCAAGTTATTCATATTCGTTTCTACATTATCCGGGAGCTCATCCACAAAGGGTACTTCTTTCACTTCAATGTGATCATTTGGATAAATCATTCTCACGCAGACTGTTGAGTTATTCCTATTTATGTCATTCGCCCTCAATTCAAGATCTGGCATTTTAAATTGTTTGAAGCGAAAATAACAAGTGTATCTGCAAATACTTTCACAACTGATCAATAAATGATTGTAGGCTTTCCCATGTTTAAAGTCATGGTGCATAATTGGCCTAATAGCCCAATCATTCTCATCTACAGGGGTCATGAACCATACATAGGGGGTCTTTTGAAAGGTCATCTTGAGGACATACCTAAAAGAATTAGTTCAACCTCAGAATGTATGACAAAATAGGGTAACTCTTTAGAAGGAAACCTAGAATTGAAGTTTTGTAAAAAATTATTACAATAACAAAAATAAAATTCTATGCTATCAACACCTAGTTAATATGAAGATGGGAATTTATGATTTTTACAAAATTCTTAATCTTTTCATCAAGAAATCGAATTTGATCAAGATTTTTTGGAATCTAGAGAATTTTGTAAAAATCATAAATTCCCATCTTCATATTTACTAGCTTTATATATTTAAATGAGCTCAAGAATATTAAAGTTTGTATCTAAAATTTTTCTGAAATTACTAACTATGATGATGTTGTTTATAATGAATATTATGTTCTAGATCATATTCTTTCTGGTCATCATTTGAATTATCTAAAAGAGCTCAATTAGATTCTAACCCAGGCTAAAAATCGATGATTTGAAAATCCTATTTCTAATTAGAAATGGTGCTGCAAAAATCAACTTTTTTGTGCTCGAATGAAAATTACATTATAATGAATAAAAACACGACTTCATTCAAAAACCTCAGCTTTTGTGGAAAAAAACAGGTTTCTAAGAAAAATTATTCATGTACAAAAGATAAGTAAGAATACAGACTCTTCTCGTTTCTCAACACTGTGGACGAATTGAATAAGCTTCTTCTTGACAAAATATAACTCCTTGGTTAATAATTTATTCTGATTCCAATAATAGATATTATCTTTTTTATTGAATATAGAAATGAGAAGTTCAGATATACAATCAATAAACTTTGATATTACGCCGGGCTCTGATTCATTCTGATTATAAAAGGATTTTCTTTTCTCTGGAAGGAATATTTTGAATGATTAAAATAACTATTTTTTAATTGTATTTCAATTTCATATCAGTGATAAATTGAA
Organism: Gyrodactylus bullatarudis; assembly: GCA_012064415.1. Lineage (NCBI taxonomy): Eukaryota > Metazoa > Platyhelminthes > Monogenea > Gyrodactylidea > Gyrodactylidae > Gyrodactylus > Gyrodactylus bullatarudis. The sequence continues at coordinate 202,385 of SSNU01000110.1, forward strand.
CACGTCTTACCTCGATTAGCTTCCTATATACAATACCGGATATTAGTTCAATATAAAAAAACATGTCGTTATAAATAAAACACTTGAGTTGCATTCCTCAAAATGGACTTACAATAACTTTCTTTTGCACGATATCCCTCCATCGATTGAGAGCATTTTCCTGAAAAGAAGGAAAATAATTTTTTTCTAAATGAACGGTCTATATGACTATTTTCAATATTACAAACTTTTTTTTTTCTTAGCGCGAATATTCCTTGAAACATCAGATTATTTCAGATTAAATTACCACATTCGAAAGGTTGACTCACTAAAAAGTTTGATAAATTAGTCACAATGAACTTCATTAATATTTTAAATCAACTCAAAAGTCAAAATTACCCATCTGATAGAGATGTTGTATTCAATAGTTTCTAAAAAAATAACTTTTGAGCACATCTTATAACGATATAATAACACGGGTGGAGGTGGGGTCTGGCTGTAAAATTTTTTTAAATCACACCCATTGTAATTATGATTAGTTTTTGTTACCTATTATTAGTTTTTATTTCACCCATTTTTATAATTTTTCTATATTGCATTTCATATTGTAAATTTAAATTATTATTTATTATTATAATCCTTTTCTAACAAAAATAATCTCATTTATTTTCTTGGGACCTTATTGATATCATATGGAAAATTAGAACATAAACATACGCAAATTTTGAAGGACGCTTTCAATTGTGAAAGTCAAGCCTTTCTATCTCTAAAAAGCAATAGGCAGGAAAATACCTAGGGCAATGAATCAATAATAATTTAAATAATTATTTATTATAATAAATAAATTCGAAATTTACTAAAATTGCATCGAATACTTACTTTATCATCGAATTCTTTACGCAATTCTAGAATATGTTCATTTGGACAAATGTACGCAGAATCATTATCCCCATAGACACAAGAATCATAATTCGCACTCATGGCCACTGAAAGAATACAGTTGTATAGTGGTAGTCAAGAATAAGTATACACCTATAGAACCTGTCTTCTTGTTTTAATTTTAAATGATCTTGAGACGTGGGATATGTCATTCGAAAGAGTGCTAAATTATCTACATATTCATATAGATCAATTCGTAGTAAATTCTAACAGAATTCATTAAATAAAAATTTACTATTTTTCATTAATTTTTCAATCGTCATATTTAAGTATACACTTTTTCGAATTAGTTTTTTAGAGATAATTAGACTTTTTTTGAGAATTTACAAGAAGTTTTTGGATTACCATCTTCAGCCTTACATAAGATCCACTCTAACTCTTGAAATTGTTCTAATGGGAACTAATGAATCGAAGTATTCGAGGTTAACAAATTTCCAGAAGCAACGTGCTATAGAGCTTCGGAAAGATGGCCTAAGCCTAAGAAAAATTGCAAATTTTATTGAATGCACTACGAAAACTATAAGCAGACTGTTCATGAAGAAAAAACCCTTGAAAAAGAGAGGCCCAAAGCAAATAATTCCCAATTCAGTAAGAGCAAAAATCAAATATTTGGCTGTAAATAAGAAATACACTGCATCCAAAATAAAATCTGAATTGAATTTGAATGTAAGTATAAGTACAATTCAAAGAGCTTTGAAAAAAGATCCGAGTCTTCATTGGGGTAAACCTAAGAATACTCCAAATCTGAGTTCTAGAGATATGGAATCAAGAAAGAGTTGGGCTTATGAAAAAATCATTGAAAATCAAGATTGGAGCAGAGTTATCTTTTCTGACGAGAAAAAGTTCAATCTTGATGGCCCAGATGGTCTAACTTCATGCTGGATGGACAAAAAGCGACCAAAACCAATACGAATAAAGCGAGGATTCGGTGGAGGTAGTGTTATGGTCTGGGGATCGATAACTAGCAAAGGAACTTCTAGTCTAGTTGTTATTAGTGAAAAGCTCAATTCAACTTCTTACCAAATTCTGCTTGAAGATCATTTATTCTCATTTAAAGAGGAAATTACAAAAGAGGATCTAATTTTCCAACAAGATAATGCTCCGTGTCATCGTTCTAAATCAACCATTAACTGGTTTTCGGATCATACTATAAAAGTACTTCCTTGGCCAGCCAGAAGCCCGGATTTGAATCCAATCGAAAATCTCTGGGGGATTTTATCCCAAAAAGTATATCAAAATGGCAAGATTTTTTGTAATAAGCATGAATTGATAATCAAAATTATGGAAGAGTGGAAATCAATACATGAAGACGTCATAAAGAACCTTTATAAATCTATGCAGAAGAGATGTATGAATGTTGTTTTATCGGATGGAAATTTTACAAAATAAATGTGTATACTTAAACTTGACGTTAAAAAAATTTATGAAAAATAGAAAATTTATATTTACTGAATTATGTTGAAATAAATTATATTTAAAAATACGCATTTTAATAAAGAATTTTTCATTCTTTAGAAGTCAACATCCCAAGTCTCAAGATCATTTAAAATTAATATAAGAGGACAGGTTCTATAGGTGTATACTTATTATTGATTATCACTATAGAATAGAAGTAGATTTTTGAGTTTAAAAAAATAATACATTGAAAATTAGATTATTTGTTGCCTAAAATGAGAGTGATAGTTCAAAACTAAATTCAAGAATTATTGAATGTCCTTCAATTACACCTCTATGGTGTCAAATTCGAAAATTAAATATATTGATATTTATAGCTCTCAAAAATATTTTATCCATGATCTAAAGTGTGGCCTTGCAGTCTATCAAAATACCATTTGATATGTTGGAATAAATTCAATCTGACAAATCGTATTTTAGGTGTCAAATATACAGTATTCTAAACCGAATGGTAACGTAAGCGGCTTACGGTAAGTCTAACTGAATAAGAGGTCTAGTTGGGAGAAATAATAAACCATATAATCACTGATAAAAAGTAAACCATTTTGGGCAATATAATTTGGAATTATCGATGCCCCCAAAAACTGGATGATAACAACGAAAGTTTAAAAACTTTAAAAACTGTACCAGTAGTCGGTTACTTCATGGTACAGATTTTGTATTATTAGTGGAACATTTATCAGTAAATAAAACTGATTATTAAATAGTTTTTGAAAAAATATAATCTGTGTATTTGATTATCAAGATCTCTGATTTAATAAACTTTTCATTCTGCATCAGGTGGAGTCATTTTTATTGATTTAGAAAGAAAAAAATATTTCGCTTATTATTGGAGCTAGATTAATGGAAAAAGGTTTAGAGGTAAGAGCATAGTGATATTAGCCAAAATAGAAATTTTTATTATTTTTTTGTGAAGTTCAAGCCTTATTTGGCGCTCCAGAATACATCAGGTTCTAAAAATATTTTTGAAGATTAATGGTCGTACTCATGAGTAATCAGGTAAGAATATTTCGATCGATAATTTTTCGGATAATACAATACATTTTCTAGGAAGTGTAACTGTATATTACAATATAATTATACAATAGCAGAATCTGAAACTAATACTAAATATTTCAAGATAGGCCGAAGCTCACACGCAATTATTTACCGGTTTTAATACCCAGATAATTTAAATTATTATTAAAATCTAATAGTTCTCAGAAAAATATTACTCAATATAACTCAATTCTATTTGTCTCAAGATGGTCTCAACTCAAGATGTTCATCATCTTGAATAATAATAATTGATTCATTTGAGAATAAAAGTTGACTAGCAGGCATGTAATCAGTCTGTTATTGAAATTTTCTTAAGCTTCTCCTGATAAAAAAGATCACCCTTGAGATATCAACTTATATTCTATCATTTCTTCTAAACAACTGAACTCTATAAGTATTATTTGATGATGACATCAACTCAACGGAGTTTGAAACATTTTACGAGAATCGAATTCGAACCAAATGAATTTTAAAAATTTCTAAGACAATTTGATAGAAACAAATCTGCTATAAAACTACTTTTTACATTTTTCGAAACCTGAAACTAATAAATTACTAAATAAAATAAAAGAAGGACATAAAATTATGAAATTGAGCTTATTTAAAATTTCTGTGACTCGAAACCTGTTGGAAAAATCGATTCAGGGACAATGACCATATCAAAAATGGAATTGGAAAAACATGTGAATTCATCTTAAAATTTTTATACAGTATACAAAAATTGATAAACTAATCTATAATTAATTTTCTCTCTAAAATTAGATAGCAACTGTAAATGAATGGTGATATTTTATTGAATGAAAAGAATTCGGTTAATGTTTTTCATCAATAATAATAATTATTATAATTTCACACTTATTTATAGTAGAAAAATAAACAACATAAAATATAATCAAAAAGGATAATTATCAGCTTTATAGCTCTGATCCAATACATCTAAGAGTAAATATGCGAGAAATTTTAGCAAAATTGGGTGCTTTTAATTGATCAAGACAACACACTCCGCAATATCGAAAATGATTCAATCAGTTAGTTCGATCTCTAATAATTTTTCATAGAAAAAATATTTGCTCAAAGTGCTAATAAAGTCATGTTCATAGGCTGCACGAAACTAGTTATCGTCACATGGTAAAATCGTCAGTCATGGTTTTTTTTTTCCTTCAGTTTCTGATTCAATCAATCATACATCATAATTTTAATACAATTTTTTAGAGAGCTTTGAAAGATGTGGCCATCTCATATTCCACATATAAATAGGAAACGAGATTTAATATCATCACTAGCCAAAAGAGTGAGACGAATCGTATCCGAGGAAGTTTGGGAAAATGAACTGGAAAAACTTATATGTATCTTCTTAGCAAGCGACTACCCTATTGAACTTATCAAAATTGTACACTCCAAGGAAAAAGCCAAATGAGACGACTGATGGCCAAGCTGTTCTCAACTTACTCTTCAAAGGAGATCTACCAATCGCAACCTACCAAAAGAAGATCACAACTGCCTTTAATGAAGCCTACCCTCATGCTTTACTTAGGTTCGTCTACAAAACCAACAAGATGCTTGTCTAACAAAAAAAATGCTCAAAAATTCATCAAAAGACCCGATAGATGACTCAAAGCAGACTCATCTAGTATACAGATTCAAATGTCCATGTGATGCAGTTTATATAGGTCACACTACTAGGAGGCTAGAGGACAGAGTGGACGAGCACCTCCACAAAGGGCAGACCGCTGTTAGAGACCACCTCAGAACATGCAAAGCCAATGTTTCCCCTAAAAATTTTGAAATTATCTACAAATCATATGGAAACAACGTTAGCATGTTAAAAGGTGTTGAAGCTTATTTAATTAATGAAGAAAAGCCAAATCTTTGCGTACAAAAGAACCACATTAATGAATCTTCCAAAGCCAAAGCCTAACCTACTACCTGCCTCCCACACCCCTCTAGGAAACGAATGAGAGCTGAAGTGGAAGTGAATAGGCAAATTACAGATTTTTACACTCTCTCACAATGAGGTGTTAATTCCAATTTCGATATGTCTATTCAAACGAACTTTCTACTATTAATATTAAAGTACTTATATGGCATGTATCACACTGATGAGTATGCCCGAAATAAAGGCCTTATTTGTGAAATAACTGGCATCATCTTCTTCCTTCATCAATCATGACTACGGTTGCCCAGCTCAAAACCGATGTGCATAAGCACTTATCAGAACATTAATAAATGCATTCTTGGACCTCTAATTAATAATGATTCATTATCCCAAGAAATATTTTGAAATAAAGATTTGAGTTAGAGTACTGTGAGAATGTACTGTAACACTGATGTATTTTTCGTCAAAATACTTGCTTTAAGAAGATTAAAAGTTAAAAATATTGAGAGAAATAACCTGAATTTTCTTAATTTAGGTCGAAGGGAGATCAATAGGAAGATTAATGTTCCAGCAATAATATTTTACTTATTCTCATGAAATAATCAATTTCATTTTTTTATTATCAAGAATTAAAATTTATGAAAATAATTGTTTTAAAATATTCCAAGATAAAATTTTCATACAGATTATCCTTTTATCGTGTAAAAAAATCGTTATGCTATAGGAACTGAAAAAAGATATTTGTATTCTACAGTCTAAAAATAAATTTCATAATAATAATTAGACAACCAAATTATTGTCAATATTACTTTAAAAAAACTGGTCTGCTGAAAAAAGCTGTTCAATTAGTGTTGTCATAAAAATCTAAACGGAATTCGCATTCCAAAATGTACAGATTATTTCCCAGAATTACAAATAGAATAGTAAAAAGCCAAAAATTGAAAAAAATATATATTCAACTCTCATGTAAGCCTGATTTTCAAGAATATCAAGGAAAAAATCTTGGTTTAATCTTAAACAGGTTCCTGAGACTTGACGAAATTGACGAGTACTACATGACAAATACACAAGATTATTAAATTAATTAAGGTTTAATAAATGAAAAAAATGTTCTCAATTCATTTATCAGCTTTATTTATACTCCTCAATAAAATAAATCAGTATGAATCAAATGCTGATAAATTTTCTGATAAGGAGATGAAAATTTACTATAAAAACCATAAAAATCGGGAATAATTAATTGGTTGGTCTTTTAAGGTTTCAAAAGTTGATAAAATATTGATATTTGAGATCAAAATTCAAATTTTTTCATAAGAGTTTCAAGATATTCGCCATTTTTAAAAGAACATTTATCTTCTGATAATTTTAAGATTAAGCTGGCCCAAATTACAATGATAGCTTCTAAATTCAATTTTTTTCTAATACCTATTTCGAATATGAGTATTTAATCAGTTCGATCAAAACTTCCAGCTCAAAGGCTAGAAAATTGGATATATTTTGTCATTATAAAATTCTTGTATGAAATCAATTAGCTTTAGCAATAATTTATAATTTAGTTATCCTGTGAATGAATCAAGTGCATACCTATTCTTGAGCTTTTCACTTCATCTAAATTTTTTATGTTGTCTTCTCGAGTTTTAATTCTTTCAATCTCCTGACGAAATTTCTTCAACTTCTCAATTTCCCATTCATTCTGTTTTAGAATTACAGATAAAATTTTCAATGGCATCAGGGATTTTGTCCTCTCGAGGAATTGTACTTTTAGAATGGCGTCAAATGAGACAACGGAATATAACTCCAATGTTGTTAGTCTCCTGAGGAACAATAGGAAAGACAAATAGACAAAAACAATTATCAATTGTGACTCTTGGAATATGAGATGGCCACATCTTTCAAAGCTCTCTAAAAAATTGTATTAAAATTATGATGTATGATTGATTGAATCAGAAACTGAAGGAACAAAGATGGTGTCTAGAAACTCAAAGAAATAATCTGTCTATAATTATAATTCTTCTCGCTTCAAAATTATAAGATTGTAAATTTGATAAATCCGTATAGATTCATAAATGACCACTTAGTTAAATTCGTTAATTTGTATAATATCAAAATGGCGATTTTGAATTAAAACTTTTTATTTGATGCTATTATGGATGATTTTGGGAATTTATGATGTATAAAAAATTTTCAATTTTGCATCCAAGGTCTCTGAATATTTTTTGGAGGAAGGATCAAAAGTCACACTTTTACTGATTTAAAAAAATCAAAAATTAAATTTCTCTTGGAAAAAATTGAAGACATTTTAAATTTCGACTTGGCGCGATTTTTCCATTTTTTCAAACCTCGAGCTGAATTTTTTAGTTGATTTCAATATGGGAAAATAAAAATGATCATTGAGATTTTAGGAAACACTTCATTATCATGCGAAAGTCTACTTCCTATTTTTCGACCATATTCACTGCTTAAAAAATTAGAATGATCCAAGATCAGTTCAAATTGAAAGTTCTATCGAAGAATGGATAGTGAGGATTAGTTTCTTTCTCCGTTGTTGATCCAGATCGATTTCTCTCATGCATTCAACTCAAAGTTTTAAAAAATGGAAAAAACCCACCTACCCGAAATTTAAAATATCTTTTTACGATTTTTTTCTTAAATCAGTGAGAGTATGCCTTTTGAATTTGTTTGCAAAAAATCTTAAGAAAATTTCCAGACTTTTATAAAAATCCAAATTCATCGAGAATGGCTGTGTAGTCAAATAATGTTTTTCCAGTTAAAACTCACCATGATCTCGTGAAAATTCTTGCATATTACCAATGAAAAAATTAAACCATTGCATGTCCTTGAAAAATTTGTGGCCTATAATACATTTTGCTGATTGTAGTGTAACACATAAAATGAGAATAATATTAGTGATAAGTATCATGATATTCCAACGTAGATGATGGTATATTCTTTCATGACTCAGGAACAATTCAAAATTGTAGAGACAAACAGCAGAAATCACTGAGTATACAACACTGAATGGGCCATTGGTAAATAGTGGGCACATGAATATCAATCCGAGTAGAATCCATTGGGATGTGAAATAAAACATACTTTTAAACCAGCTTACGAATGAGCTAAAATGAAAATAGTTTTAGAATAATTTTTTTTTTTGAGTTGTAGATTAATTTAATTAATGAACTACTACGACGGTTATTTTTTTTCTGATTCTTTCTATTTCATTCATGTTTTTCTCTATTGAAAGGCATAGCACTTCAAGTCGGGTTTTCAGTTTTTACCGAATAACTCGAAAACTCTATTGTAGAAGCACATATCTGAAATCAGCGAAAAAATTCTCTACAAAAGTAGAAAATATCATTGAGTAGAAAAAAATGCCCGATTTGTAAGACTGTGTAATATAATTATTTATTGTAACTTTATTTGAATATAGAAAATTCTTTTCTTGTTTATAGAACTTACTGTCTTTGGATCATATAATCCCAATCTTCTGTTTTAGGAACAGTGTTATAAAAGTATTCTTCAATACTTGGCCTCCTAAATTCAGAGCTTGCCTTTAAATCTTCGAGATTTGCACATCTCTGTTGATGGGCAAATAACAAAAGAAACAGATCGACTAAAAAAGTGTTAAACTAGGTTTCTCTTACAAAGTATTGCTCTTCTCTTGATATCTTTAGCTCCTTGAATATAATCAAGGAAGGTCTGGATTTGTCTCTCTCGTGACTCTTTTTTAGCCCAAGGATACTCTTTGGTGAATATGAATGATTAATAAGATTCATACCAGTACACGGTAGTCCTAGATTTAAGAGATACTCAAATATTATTTCAATGGATAAGTAAACAAGAATTATCGGCCAAAGTTTCACCACCATCTTGCGGGGAAAATAGATTAAATTAAATCCAATCAGAAAGTGTATAGTGCCGATCAAATCAAATCTCAGGACACCGCCCAGAATAAATAGAAATGATACAATCTAAGGAAATTATCTTGTACAACATGCATACTTCAATCCCGAATTGGCTAAAACCGAAATTTGCTGTAAATCCGATCAGATCGTCAATTGAGTTACAATTTTTATTGACTTTTATGAAAGATAACTTTTGTGTGTATTTTTGAAGTGCCATCTCGTTATTTATGAAATAATTGTAAGAGCCGGAGAATAAGAGTAAGGCCATGCAAACGTAAAGACTATCAGTATAATCATTTGTTGCAGCGAGACCAAACCATTCGAAGAATTTATGAGTTAAAACCTACATAAAAAAATAATTAATTTTAAAAACTAATTAATTTCAAAAATGAGCCAAAGAAATGAATTTAATAATAATAAGTTTATATTTTCTTAATAAGTTTATCGAAATTCAGAAAGGAAATTATCAATTACAATGTTCTTGTAGTTTTACTCAAGTTAATGGCTATCCTAAAATTTGTGTGCGGTACTTAATAATAGTCTTATCTTTTGTAAATCTTCGGGTTCATTCATGGACAAATATTTTCTTTGATGTCATTTTTGGAATGAACTCAAAATAATAATTTAATTGGACAATGATAACTAGAGATTAAGACCTGGCGAAATAATAAAGTTATTTTTAAATCTTACTATTATGAAAATGATGCATTCCTTTATATAATTAATGATAAATCATCGTTGATAAAGAAAAATTCTGGCTTCACCTTGGTTAAAGCAAAATTAATTGAATAAACCAATCAGGAGAGAGAATTTCTAAAATCTGAGAAAAGGCTAGATTTTTTATAATAAACTCGGATAAAATTTGGATTTTTTCTTTCATTTTAGAGGAAACCGAATTTTTTGTCGAAATTTTCACCAATTTTCTGAAGAATTTTGCAAATGTTTTTCCACTGCTAGTTTTAACAGTCTAAAAACCTTTTGGGATAAAAAAAATGCAACCATTACGTTCAAAAATTATTCTACGTTCAGATGGTATAAAATTTATTGCTCTAATAATTTAAATCTTTTATTGAATAGCAAAGGTTTGAGAGGATTTTTTCGAAAATTCGGTTTTTTCTCATTATCTTAGCTCACAGACAGCCAATTTTTTTCAAATACCAGATTCGTGATCAACGTGAAATTCTCTAGAATTTTATAGGTAGAAAAAAACATCCGGAAATAAATTTTCAAATAACCACCAGTCTAATTATTGAATTGAATTAAAAATTTCCAATAAAATGAATTAGTTGATTAACTTACTTTGTCATTGAATAATTTTTTCAGTTCAAACTAAAGAATTTTTAAGAAATATTTTTGAGATTCTAGTATGAGAAATTATATCAATTTATTGCTGTATTAATTTTTAAATTCTGTTTATTTCATATAACAACGATAGACACTTTTTTTTCATGAGATTATTATCACTTTATGTCAGGCACAGATTGAGATCTGATTAAAGATTCCTCCTTTTTATGAAGAAACAAGATAGAATCTTAAATCCAGTTTCTATAGACTTTTCATCAATTATGCATATCTGATATCGGATTAATTCATGAAAAAGGATGAATAAAAATTTTTATGTAGTAGAAGGATGAAAACTGAAATTATAAAGGGAGATTTTCCTTAGTGTTCTATGGTCGTTTAGAATTTGTTTACTGATTAGTAATAAGTTATTACTAATAACTAATCACTGTTTAGTAATACTTTTTACTAAATATTAATTGGTCAAAATTAATAGCATTACATTTTTTTACTATCAACTATTAAAAATTCTAGATTCGAAAGGAATTACTTATGATAAAGAGAGTTGTAGAATTTTGAGTTCAAGCTCTCATTTTTTGCCTGGAAAAATTCTTTATCAATTGTTACTCAGGTACGAATTAATTGAGAAGTTGAGATATTTTGATTTTTACAAACCACTTTTACCACAAGAAAATATATATTTGAGACGTTCTAGAATTTTAATTTAGAATTCCCATTTTTTCGAACTTTGCGCTCAAAATTTTTACTGATTTAAAATTGAGAAGTTGTTAAAATCAGAAACAAAATTAGACAAGGAATCTGATTATTACCATTAGAGCCCCATTTTGTTCGAAGGATCTTGATAAATTCACTCAATTTCAAGCGGTACAAATTCGACTACTTCTTGATTTTGAGATTAATATTCATACCACATTAAGAAAATTTGGTTTCCTTGTCTAATTTAGATAAAAACCATCATCTGACCGCCCTCTCATTTTTAACCCAACAAAAATTTTGAGCTCAGAGTTCAAAAAATGGGAATTTGGTGCCAAATCAGAATTCTAGAAGGTCCTAATTTTTCTCGAAATCCATTAAAATACATGAGAATTTTCGATAAACAAGCTACTGAAGAGAACGTGTCAAATATTTTTTAACGGGTAAAATTAAAATTACCTTTGTAATATTTTCACAATTCATACTGTCAATGGGTTTAATTAACTTCGTAGTCATGTAAGATATTGGAATGAAAGCACTCCAAAGATAGATGATTGAGACCAAAACTACGTGAAATCGTGGGAATGGATAAAGGATCACATAGAAAATAATGAGGACGGCTGAAACGGCGGTAAACTAGAGGAGAAGAAAAAAATGTTAATATCTTGAGAAAATTAACTAAGTGAACTGAACTATTAATTTAGACGAAATCTTTTGAGATAAATTCAAAGATTAATGAAGAATTATGTTGAAAGAAAATCAATCACGATTGTTTCTCTACTTGATTAGATCAAAATGATTTCTACTTATCTTCAAATTTTATTTTGTTATTTCAAGCAATACTGTATCTTAATATGATTTGGCGAAAAAGGATTTCTGAAAATTTGATCTTTTTTTACTGTCTAATGGATTTTAAAAACCAAGTATCATTATTTACATCTATAAAATGCAGAAAAGATGTCATTCTCGTTAATTGGTTATCTTCATCACTACTGATTCACTCGAAGTGATTTTACATTCTAAAGATATTTGGAAAAGTTCGAATGCTCTACTCCTCTACAGTTCTCAAGTTGATTATAATTAGTTCTTGTGATAAAAAGGTTTTTATAGTTAGGGTTATTCTCAAAATTAACTCCACTATTTTTATCAGCTACAAAAATCAAAATACATCACTCATCTAATACTTTAATGGAATTCGTTTGCGGCTATTTTTCGAAAAATTTTGAAGCTACTTCTGAAATTAAAATTCGGCTTGTTTTTTTTAACTATAGTCAATTGTATTTGGGCTAATTTTGAAAATTTATGAGACTACTTTAAGGAGAAAACGGAAATAAATGAAACTCTAAAAAATTACTTACATTTGATGTGAAAATGATGAATGAAGAAAAACACAACGCTTTCATGATATGTATCTTCATGAATTGAATAATATATTTCACGATCGTATTCCATACTCTCATGAAAAAAATTTTTGCTTTAATGTATAATATGATCAAGCCAATATTAGAATCATGTTCTTTCTCTGGTAATAATGTAATTTTCAATTCATAAATTTACCTTTGAATCCATTTCTGTGAGAAACTGCTGAAAAAATTCTCATAACGAAACTGGATTGCCTCACATTCCTTGCATAGTTATTATTAACCTCAACTCTATCGGGCTTTCTTTAATGTGATCAATCTAAGAAGAATTTGTATATACTTACATTTTAATTTTTAGTTCATTGAAGTAGTAAATCTTGAATGCCACAATAATGATTGTATCCGAAAATTTGTTAATTTCCTCTTGGTTTCCATTTATCCCAATTATGAGAGATCTTATTTCGATAAATTAATCACTTCATTAGACTTTATATTCGTAGAGTGCAATTATTTTAGTAATAAAAATCAAAATTTGGTATCGATTCGTGAAAGTAGGAACATCTTCGAAAAATGTTGTAATCACTAACACAAATATTATCTATTGATCTATACCGCATTTTATATAAGGTATTCCTAAAAGTGTAAGGCTAGTTTTATTTTATGTACTGTATTTTTTTCAGGTGTCCAATGAAAAATATTAATTTCCTCTAAAAATTCCCGTCATTTCTACGATCCCGAGTACCAAAAGGTTTATATATTAGATATAGATGAAAATAAACTTCTAACATACGTATCTATTATCTGTGAAAAGTTCATCATTTATTTAATTGTAAAAGCTTGATTCCAGCTCAAAATCACATTTTTCAAAAATATTCCTCCACCACAAATGACACTCACATAAAATACGAATCTATCCTACTTTTTATTAGTCCGAACCCCATTAGCAGGTCATTACACTTTTTGTATTAAACCATTTCAAAACTGTCTTATTTTAGTCTCATCTTCCAACATACAGTGTAGAATCTACATTGTAGATTCTAAACCGACTTAATATGTATTAGCTTTGAAGTCATTTAACTTACAGTAATGACTAGGGCCTCAAAAATAGTACCATAAAAAATTAAAAATAGTATCTCATAAACTAAAAAATGAGTAGAGAAAAGTACTTTCAAGAAAATTCAAGGGATTTTGAGTAAAAAATAGTCCTTTACCGTAAATTGTTGCAGAATTTTTAGTCAATCTTTTGTCAACAAAGTTTCGGATTTTTGTTCAAATTTTTTTCCATGATAGAAAATGACCCTTCAACTGTTCTTGTGCATACTTTACAAAATACATACATTGTATATCCTTGTAGTTGAAATTTGTAATTCATGAAGAAATATTATCCAACAAAAAGCTACGATCTAGATGCTATTTTCTTAGACGATGAAAGCTCGATATCAGGAGTATAGCTATCAATTCATCGAAAATTGTGATTGGTAGCTAGTTGAGGAATGCTATATTCTGAGATTAAATTTAAAAAATAGTACAATAAAGTACCTGGGCAACAATTTAGTACAGAAATAGTACCAGCTATCTTTTAAATAGGATTAGATAAACAGATTTTTTCTTCAGATTATTAAAACTCAGCCAGTCCTTTGTCTAGAGTAAAAATAGACCAAATAGTACTTTTTTGAGGCCCTAGTAATGACTCATTACTAATGTTCACTTGCTTATTTCAGAAAATTATAAATTCCGTCAAAAACATAGCAAATTTATGAAAAAAACTGTAAAATAATTTTTAAATAAAATAACTTACAACCACCTCAAGTGTTTCTCGTAATCTTTGAGAATATTAGATACTTCAAAAATTCTCAACAAAATTGACATAATTTCAAGTAAGTATGTGTAAATTATAATGATATACCAAAATATTCGGGAGAAATATGAATGGAATCGATCAGAAATCTAGAAATAAAAAGATTTACATAGAAAAATTACAAAGTAAGACAGTGTAAATATTGTTATGAATCCTTGATAAATGATACGATACAGTTTAACGTCTTCATCAATGATAATTCGAGCAATTGAGGCAAAACATATGCAAGAAGCAGTTTTTGAGCAGATAGATATAATATATGACTCTTGATGGAAAAAATTAATCAAATTTCAAACATACTCATAGTCAAGAAAATTTTTGAATCATATCTTATGCATTCATGATCGTAGAAATAGTTCTTCAAATTTTTCTTTCGGTACAACATTAATGGGAGGTAGAAGGACATGAATAGAAAATTCTATAGAAAAAGAAAATGTAATAATAAAGGAAATGATCATTGATCAAAGATTTGATTCGCATGATTTTTTTCAAGGCGACAAAATAAAAAGTATATATATGTAATTACTTATAAGTATATGGATGATTATATTTATGAATAACCAACTTTTTTGGAGATTGAAGTAACTTGGGTTGAAACAGCAACCACTAGATAGCTTTTCAAAATTTCTGTTTGTTCTTTTGTTAAGTAGATTTGAATGATTGATATGAAATATTGTGTAAAACATTGAGCGATACCCAGTAATATAAAGAAAGATGATAATGCCAGGAATCCTTGAGGCTTTTTCTTGCAAATCCAGTATAATGGTGATAATAGAAGATAGGTCAAATTAAGCCATGAAGAAAATGTGGTGCTCCAAAACTTTTTGAAATATTAAAACTATTGAACTAACCACAATTATGTAAAAGAAAAATGACTGCGAATTTTCAGTAAAGAGATTTACGAAACTCATTAGTAAAGAATAGTCTGAACCACAATCTTGACAAGATTCTTTTCGTATTTTATCCTGAAAAAATGCAATCGTTCGACTTACTCCATAAACTGTCACTTTTGCTTCTATAAAGCTCAATTGCATGTAGAATATTGACAAGAGAAACAGTGAAAACGTCTTTGGTAATGACTCAAGGTTTATTCTTGTCTTACCATAATCGAAACAATTTCTTTCGAAGATTAATTTCTGCAATCCAAGAAATCTAGAAATATCAGTAAACTAGTAGGTTACTTTGAATTGTTTTCATTAATTTCTAGAATATCAGATTGGTAAATATAGATAAGGATAAATTGAACAAACAACAGAAAAGATAAAATGTGTCTCATAAAGAAAAGAAATTTTGAGTTGAAACCTTGTGTCCAAATTATGTTGATTGAACATAAAACAACAGCAATGTAGTAAAAGCAACCGAATACTGAATATTCTGTGAGAAATATCAGAATAATATTTGCCAATATAAGACAGAGATTTAGTTTTAAAAAAAAGTTATGTTCTGTATTATTTTCTTTTGAGTGAGTGTCAGTCTGCGTCAAACTGACGCTGTCAGAGGAGTTTTTCAAAACCTTTCTGTAATAAAAAAGAATAATCAGATGGAAGAAAAATTGTAATAGATCTGGAAGAAAGTAGTTAAAAATAGATAGTTTTTTTTCAACTGGTAGATCAATTAATCCAAAGGAATACAGTCGTTTTTTGTCATTACATTTAATTTTGGCATAGTTGACATATAAAATGTAGCCAATCCTTATACTTGAGCTTATTAAGTTGTAAATAAAATTTAATATAACAATAATTTTGCATGGAACTGAAAAATTATTTATAGTCATACTTGATAGATTTTTCCCTCCTTCCACGTTTAGCTGACAAAAAATTGCAAAGAATATGTAGAATGGCAAACATAGAATATCAAATTTGGTGAAAAGATCTAATTTTAGTCATTTTAGAGTTACTAAGAAGCAGCACTAAAGGCAGGAGTATTTTTAGTATTGCAAAATCATAGAATATAAATCCCATTTTAATTTTGAATTAGTCTTTATAGTTTCAAAAAAGTTTTAAACAAAGATATTATTTTGTATTATTTGTTTTACCAGTGGTTAATTTTTGCGTATACTCAACTCACAATATCGTGCAATGGCTGTCGCTAAAACCGAACAGAAAGAGACCAAGTCTGTTACAAAGAAGACAAAGGCATTGGACTCAATCAACTCCAAGCTAGGTCTTGTTATGAAAAGTGGTAAAACATCACTCGGTTACAAGTCTACTCTCAAAAGCTTACGAACTAAGAATGCCAAGCTAGTTATTCTTGCAAATAATACTCCTCCCCTCGTCAGAGCTGAAATAGAATATTATGCCTTCCTTTCCAAAACTGGTGTTCACCATTACCATGGATCTAATAGAGACTTGGGCACCGCTTGCGGTAAATACTTCAGAATCGGATCTATGGTTATAACCGACCCTGGTGATTCTGATATAATCAGAAATGTTCCAGGCGAAAACTAATTTGAATAAATCTTTGTCAACCAAAACTAAAAAATCTTTGTTATATAAAATACGCTATTTATTGAAATTTTACTGCCCAGTCAGAATCAAATCAAGCTCATTTGCAATTGTCCTTTCTAATGCTGCACTGCTTTGATTGGTATACTTTTTTCTAATTTCTTGTGCTCTAAGGACACCAGGATGGTTCCAGTAAAGGGGGGTCCTATTTTTGTTGATCTTGGGAATTCTACCTTTCCATATCAAAAGGTTGTTGATATCCCTCTCACCTTCTTCCAAAAGTTTACTGAACTCTTCTGGCTCGTTACGGTCAATTTTATCAACTAGGTCATCTAATAAAATACTCTTATCAACTGGGGCTAATTTCTTCTTGTAAACGAAATTGTTCTGCTTTTGAATAACGGCCCTGGGGTAGTCATCCTCAACAGGATTTACTGATTTGACTTCGTTTTCTTTGGAAGAACCAAGTTTATCACTTGAGGAAGAAGGTTGAGCCAAAACTCTGGGATAATTGTTATAATCCTCACTAAACTCCACTACGTTTAGTCCAGTCAAATTTGCTATTTCTTGATAGGATTTTTGTTCTTGTAATAATCTAAGGAAGCAAACAATAATTGCCTTGTAATTTTTTGTGTTTCCTTCAACTTTAGCATATAAATCCTTGATTCCAATTAATCGACAAGCTAGCCTCAGCATGATGTGACATGTAAGACCTTGGCCTTCATTCTTGGGAAATGCGTAAATAGTGTTTTTATGAACTGTTGTCATTCCAGCATGCCAAATTGTTCTGTTCTCTTTCAAATCAAAAGTATTCAGATTCAGTAACGATCTATCTCTTGCACTCATTAACGAAGATCTCATTTTTGTACCTTTGGCGACTCCTATTCCAAATGTACCTTGACCATCACCTGATGCGACAATAGCTGAAAATCTACGAAATCTTCCTTTGGTTCCAGTCATTGTAGCAACAACTTTCAATTCAAGAATTCGACTATCAAAGTTAGGAAAATCAGGATGAGGAGCACCCAATGATTGACCTCCCATTTTAGAACCTGAATAACCTCGTTCGATTGGGGATAATTTAGCTCTTTTAGTTTTCACAGAAGATTTATTGCGATACTCTATAAGTTTGTCCATATACTCTGAATCTTCAACAACAGTGATTTTGTTCATATCTCTGGAACCTGATTTCAAACCTGGCCAAACAATGCCAGCTTTACCATATCCAATATACTGACCTCTATTTAGATCAATTCTAGGTCTGGCTATACGTCGTTTACCTCGTGCTCGTTTTTTCACACTTCCTTTAGGACCACAAACACCTTCCCACAGTTTTTCAGAATCTATATTCACAAAAATGGACGACATTTGTCTTAACTGGGGAACTGGAAGGGGAGACCTCAGGTGAAATGGTAAACATTTTAGGATTGTTTGAAACATTTTGAAATACCACCTGAATCAACAAACATGACATCATAAAGATATATTGTTTAAGCCAACTGGTGTTATTTTGATTTTGTTGTCAAT
The DNA here is from genome assembly GCA_012064415.1 of Gyrodactylus bullatarudis. NCBI lineage: Eukaryota > Metazoa > Platyhelminthes > Monogenea > Gyrodactylidea > Gyrodactylidae > Gyrodactylus > Gyrodactylus bullatarudis. The sequence continues at coordinate 220,762 of SSNU01000110.1, forward strand.
TTCTGAAATAATTTCGGTGAAATTGAATTTCAAGAATGTTTATGGAATCTAATAAAGTAAGATCCCATCATATTATGTATCTAAAGAACCATGCACTTTCGCCTTTGAAAACAAGTCAACCACGATTAGGAACATCTTCAATTTCTGTTAGGGAAAAATCAAGTGTTCTCGCTGAGTTTAGAAAAAAAATGAACCTTCTTAATGAGAAAATTCAGTCTATGAACAAATCAATTGAAAAATCAAGCTTAATGGAAAATAAAAACCATTCCTTCAGAGAATTGGCTGAAAAACATGCATACGAGTTAACAGAGCTAGAAGAGAAATTAAGCGACTATAACATGATTCTTGAAATTATAACGTTAGGAAATGGAGAAATTGAAATTCAAAAGAAAATAGATAGGTTGTGTGAGGCTAATGAAAAGTTTGAAAGAAAGCTTTCTTGGTTGAAAGAACGCAGAGAAGGAAAAGAGCTTGAAATCAAGTCCTTAGGAAAAGATATTGAATATGAAAATCATGAAATTCAAAACCTCTTAAATTCCCTAAGAGATGAAAATAAAGAGGAGTATCTCCTGCTGAAAGAAAATTTAGAAAAATATAATTCCCTCATTGAAGAGAATAAAATAGAAATTAATAGGTTAATGGTAAAGAAACAAGAGTTCGAAAATGACTTTGGAAATGCAAATGTAAAGAGAAAATTTCTAAAGATGCTTGGCAAGATAAGAGATCTAAAATCGGAATATAAAACGGCGCGGGATGAAGAGACCATGCATAAATTTTTTTCAATTAAAATTCAAGAGGATATTAAAAAACTTAATGATGAAATTGTAATTCTACAAAAAAAGTATTATCAATCTACATAAAATTATAAAAATTTTTTAGCATTGAGGAGTATGAAACCCAACTTAGAAGTATTAACGAGAAGAATTTCAGCCTCTTCAATTCTATGGATGATGAAAAGTTGAAAAAATTGGTTTATGAATACGTAAATTCAATTTATCACTTTAATCACAGAAAGAAAAGCAACATATCCTAGCAAAGCAAGAAGGGGTGTTAAAAAGTCTGAGGAATGTGAGGATCAGTATTAACAAGACAAAGAATTCATCAGAATCTGTAATGGAACTCATTGGATTGAAGAGAAAAGAGAACGAATTATTGAGGGTAATTCTTAATCATTTTCTATTGAAATTTAGAGAATCAAGAATTTAGATTGTGATATTCAGTTAAGAGAGAAGAATTCAAAAGAATTACTTTCTTCTCAAAAAACTATTGAAGAAAGAATAGGAGAAAAAGAAGTTGAAATCTCACGGCTAAATAGCATATTGGAAGAAAATCACGCTAATTTTCTCAGAGATGAAGTAATAGAATTTTATATATTTAGGACTACTTAAAAATGATAAAACTTCAAGAAGAATTGAGTATAAAAAATAAATCTATTGCTACATTAGAAGAAAACATTAGCAAATTGAATGCAAAAAGGGAAAATCAGCAGGACGAAGTCATGGATATTGTCGGAGAGTACAATGATTATCTCATAAAATCATATAAAATTAATTCAAAGTCATTGAACTAAAATTTAATAAAAATATATAATTAATAATAAGAATTATTAAAAATAATTACTAGATGGGTTTAAAAATAGGCTTCGCCATGTTTACTAAGAGGATTGCGAATATGCTGAGAATGAAATAGTTTTGTCTTTGAATTCTTATTTCCATCTTTTTAAGTCTTCTATCATATGAATCTATAATTTCAGCAATGCTATTTTGTTCTTGTGACGCATAAAGATCGGTAGGACTTTTTTTCGGTTGAATTTTGTAATTTTTATAAAATCGAGAAGAAATATCATCATCAAGAGAGGGATAGCTATATTGTTCTAGGGTAATTGACCGGGGAGGAGTATGAATGACTGGTTTTGACTTTATTCGCTGAACATCAATACTGATAATTTCATCATCCAATAACTTGGATTGAGAATAACTAGGATTCAAAGAAAGACGACCGGGCACACGCATCTTTGTGTTTATTTGATCATAGTACTCTGAGTCAAACTTTTCCATTTCATCAAGGGGATCCATCCTTGACTTGGGCTGATCAAATGTGTAAAATAAGAAATCAAAACTAAAGTACAAACACAAGAAAAAATATTTGTTTGAATGACTCATAAATTCAATGTCTCGAATTAGAAATTACAGAAATAGGGCAAGTAGCTCAGATGATGAGGCTGAAGAGCATGCAAAATCAACCAACAATTCATCTGCTTCCAAACAAACAATTCTAAGTTTTGAAAATGAGGAAGACGATGAGCCTGAATTTGTATTAAAGAAAAATTCTCGACTGGAATTGGAATTAAAGTCAATCAAGAATCGTAAAAAGGATCATCGAGTTTCAAAACTTATTGAAAAGGATTTTGTTACCTCCACTGTAAAATTGAAAAAAAATATAGAACAGTCTAAGCCGGTTTTACTTGATGAGGTTGAAAAAGTCAAAGAAAAGAAACCTCAAGTTACTGCCGATGTAATTGCAGATAGGTTTAAAAACATGTCCAAATCAAGTAAGATTTCTAAAAATAATATTCAGATTTAATCCCTGATGCTAAGATGATTCACATGGCACGAAAGCAACGTGCCATGGCTAAAATTCATGCAGAATGTGGTGAACATAGAACTCCATTCATTTCAGAATCGACTTTAAAAGCAGAAGAATTGAAGCAAAATACACCCAAACCAGAAGAGGAGGATGACTTTTCTGGTCCAATGTTTGTTCCAATGAAAAATCTCAAGATAAACTCAAAATCAATCGAACAGGCGAATTTTTGTACTACTAAATCCACAAAGCATAGACCTCGTTTAACAGACTCAGAAATGAAAAAACTCCAGGAGGAATTTCTCGATTCAGACAAAGAATCATTTTCCGATGAAATAAAGAAGAAAGATCATAATACTGCAGAAATTGATGACTGGGAGTTGAATCAAATGAAAAATGCAATGAATTTGATGGTAAAATTAAAAAATATTTCAAATCTTTTTCTTTCACTTACAACTCATTTTTTCTTTAAAGGATAGAAAGTTAAAAGTAGAGAAAAATTCAGAGTATTCGGAATCAAATGATGCTCCACCAAAAAGTATGCCTGTGAAGAGAGAACCGATTATGAAACCATCTGAAGCTAATCTAACTTCTATAAAAAACGCTCTACTATTAAGATTTAATGACCTTGTTGATAAAGCTGATGAGAATAAAAAGAGAATAGATAGTATCACTGACGAGTTGATCATGAAAAAACAGCTTATATGTGAGCTCAAGAATAAATTACCAGCTCTTGCAGAAAAATATTCTTTTCATCACGAATACAAGATCTATATTGAAGATTTAATTGAATGTTTTTCAGAAAAGGTTAGTAAAATTAATGAATAAATTCATCCAAGTACAAATATTGAAAAAATAATTCTTTTCAGATTGTGCGAATTGAATTCATTGAAAAAAGAATCATTCAAATGTCTCGAGAAAAAAATGAAAAGGTTATTAGAAGAAGACGTCAGGATATTAAAGATAATTCTGAAATTATTAGTATGGGTAAGTTATTCAGTATTTTATTTTGACTGTCAAAATCAAGATATGAATTGTTTTTTTTCAACAACAGGTCTTCCTGGAAGTAAAACAGATAAACAAAACCAGGAAAAAATCGGCATTCGTCTTGCTGAAAGAGAAGCTAGAAAGTAAGTAATTTTTATAATTAAATTTACTGAGTTTAAATTGAGCCGAGACTAGTGACAGAAATATAATTGTGATCAAATTAAACGACATATTCCCAAATCCAGGATTTTTATTGAAACTGAATTTAAACAAAATCCTGAGGGAATAGTATTAAAAAATATAGTACAGATATAAATAAAAATTCTTTTGATTGGATAATAAAAATAAATCCAGAAATAGTTTGTTAAACGAAAAAAATGTCAACCTTTTCAATCATATTTTTATATTTTCAATCATAGAAGACGACGAGAAAAAAACAAACTTTCGGAAAATACTCCCAGTCTCTTCCAGACATTTGGACAAACTTGCCCTGTCATGGGTGGCATAAAGTTTACTAGTAAAATAGGCCTACAGGAAGAATATAATCAGTGCCAGCATAGTGATGGACTCAGCACTGATGATGAGGAAACTAATGCAGATCTACTCCACAGAAACTCTTCCATAAGTTTGTTAATTTAAGAATTACTTAATCTAATCTTTCTTGAGCTGATTACCTTCTTCAGAGCTCTATTAGAATTAAATAAAAATGAATCTGATTAAAAAGCTCAAGAATCACTAACTTTAAGGTTTATTTAAAAAGAAAAATAATTAATTTTGGTTTTGAAAGTATGATTTATTATTGACACATCTAAGTGTTGATTTATAAGCCATATCTAGAGCCAGCTTCAAGAATAGTTGAAATGAAATCAAATTTCTCACGAGCCTCTATGCATTAAACCTGAAGTAATTTGTTTTTTCTCCTTATTCCAGGTGATTATGTTAAAACATCCTTGGAAATATTTAATGATGTTGAAGATGAGTTTTATGACATTCAGATAATCCTGAATAAATTCAATCAATGGCGCAAGACTGAGCCCAAAACATACTTTGAAGCCAATATTGGCCTTTGTCTTTCATATTTGCTAACACCACTCATCCGATATTCTCTGTTAGATTGGAATCCTTTGCTAATAGAGGTATTGTTACACGATGTTACTATTTTAGCTGGTAAATTACTTTTATATCATTTTTAGAATCATCAAGTCAGTAAATTGTCCGAGACATCATGGTTTAAACTATTGGCAAATTACTACATAGACTATTCAAGTTTCAAAAGATCTCGGTTAAATTCCGACGGAGAATCTGATCATGAAGGTTCTGACAATGAAAATACCCAAGAGATTAATCCAGATTTACAAATAATTCCGATAATCATGGAAAAGGTTATTGTCCAGAAACTTGATGGTTAGTTCTTATAAAATTTTTCCCATCCCACTTAAAATTCAAATTAAAATAGTTATTATTAAAGTGAAAATAGTGATTTTCAAACAAATAATACGGCATAGATAATCTCAATAACCAAAATTAATCAAATTATCACCCAGAATTTATTGATGAAATTTTTCAATCACGTTCAATTTAGGAATATGTAACACAATTTCAATCTTCAGGACGCGAGAATTATATGAAATATAGCAAAAAGTTTTCAAGTTTCTCATATATTTTTGAAATTAAAAAAACTAAATTGTCATCTTGTAAGCGATTCAATTTAGAAAATGAGAATCTAGGATAAAATTTCGGCATAAATATTCTCTCAACCCTTATCCAACTGACGAGTGATATTATCCATAATTTGAGTACAACTTTAATGTTTTATATTACATACTGACTTATGACAGTTTCGATCACAAATTTTGTGAACCAATTTTATCGGTTCAGCCACAATAATCTCAATAATAGTTATTTCAAGTTTAAATTCGAATCTGTAAAGATCCATTTATATAAATTTGATTGTGTTAAAATGTTTTAATTTAATTATTTAGTTCTGGTTGAGTATACTTGGGACCCAATGTCAATGAGCCAATCAAATCGACTCATTTTGAGTCTTAGCGAGCTTAATTCTCGCTATCCAACTTTCTCCAGGAAAAGTCAAGATGTTAAAAATCTAGCAGTGACAATTGTGAAAAAAATCAAAGACACAATTGAAAATGAAATATTCATACCACTATATGCCCCAGAAATGCTATCAAATCAAAAGTCGCCTGCCTACAAATTTCTTCATCGCCAATTAAATTCAGCTACCAAGTTACTGCATTTAATATTGTCCCTAAATGGTTTTATATCTCTTGAATGTATTGCCAAATTGTCAACTGAACTCTTGCTCAATCGTTATATTCTTGTTGGATTAGCATCAATCATGTCAGTGTGCTTTCCACCACAGTCAATCAAGAATAGTGCTTCCTTTATGGTAGCTAGTGATGAGACAGTTACTGGCTACTTTTCACAAGTAAGCTAAATAATAATCTCTGTCGTCTGTTTTTTTACAGTCTTAACATATCACTGGAGGCTGATTTTTTATATCCAATTATAAATTATAAGTACAAAAATTGAGCATCTTGTCTGATAAATAATTAATAATTATAAATAGTATTTTCACAGAATTAAAATAGTATTTTCTGATGTTTCAACAATTCATAATGGTATATTATAATTTTTAACCTGACATTTTTGAAATTTCATGTTTCTATAGATGAAAATGTTATGCTTTATTAATTTTTGCATCTTGATTGTTTCGTGTAGATTGCTGGTAGGCTAAGTAGCATTGTTGAACATTTTCCAGCTGATGTGCTTCGCTATCAAATTTCATTAAATGGAAAACAGTCTTCGAGCAAACCTCAAAACTGTTCTCATCAACTGTCCAGATTTATCGAACAACTTATTGAAAAGTTTAACGATGAAATGAAAAAGACAACGCCTTCGTCGGAACTATCAAGAAGAAAGTAGGTTTCAATTTTAATGAACTATAACTCCATGATGACTAATTTTCTGCTTAAGGTATATTTACGAAAAGATCAAGACAACTCGGGATAAACTCAGGAAAAAGAGACATAACCCTGCTGCATAGAATTTGATTAATTTAATAAAAATATTTGTATGAACTTAACTGTTTATTTCATTTTGAAACTTAAATATTATTAAGTTAGATTTATAGCTAGTCAGAAGATGGTTTTCAGTGTCTTCTCGGATCTGATTTGGTGTAATGAATCAGCATAAATCAAAATGAATTTTTGACTCAAACGTTGAAAAATCGGAAATTAGGAGGTTTTCCAAATACTACAAATATTGCCTAAATCTTTGGATTAAATCAGATTTCATAAGAGAAATTGTTTTTAAATTGAGAGAACTATTAGGTTGAAAAGATTAAAAATTCTGTCACATCCTTTGAAATTAATTCGTTGGTTGAAAGAGCTCCAAAAAACTTGTCAAGTATTCGAGTGTCTCTTATGAAATGAAAGAGACAGGCCCTTCTCTCCATATACTTCTTTGGGTAGATCAAATTTCCCTTCAAACACCTTTTTACCCATTCGAATTATGTACATTTTTCTCTGTATGCGGTAATATTGCATGGGGAAAAATAATGCTTTAGGTACTTCCTCTTTTCATCTCTACAATGTTAGTATGCAAACTTTTTACAAATAGACCTCTTGTACATTCTTTAAGAAGGCACGGATATGTATTACACGTGTATATTCACAAACAAACTGGCAATGGAAAGCATACATATTTTCTAGTGTATAATAATATATAGGAAAAGGGGATACACTTCTATGGTAAAAACCCTTTCATTCTTCTGTGTTGTCTCTCATTGGTTATTGGATTAGCACAAAAATAATCTAATTTGCGCTAATGGTAATTTAATTTTTGTTAATTCATCCAAGTAACAGTAACAACAGAAGCCACAACAACTATATCAGCATCAGTAGAAGATTACTCCTTGTTATTATATACTTAATCTAATAATCCCTTTTAGTCGTTTTGTTTCCCACTTTGAACTTCCAGTGCATTACGTTAAAAAGACGTAAATTCTCATCCACAAGGAAAAGTGAAATCAAAGACAACATTTTCGTCTGTCGTTAACAAGATTAATTGACTCTTCAATTTAATTAACAAGAAGAAGTATAGAAAAGAGATAAACAAGCAGAACTCCTTTGCAGAGGAAGGACATATATTGAAGCCATACCTCTTGTTACCGTTATTGTATATGCGTGTTTGAATTGAAGAAAATTCAACTAATTAAATAAAAAAAGATTACCTCATTTGCCTATCATATTGCTGGGACATTTTCATATTTAAATAGCGAGTTAAACATGATGAGGGAACTTTCATCAACTAATTCTCCCTCGAAACTTGATACAAAAAACTCTTTCAACTCATCCAGTCGATTAGGTATGTCGAATAAATACTTTTCAAGACAGTTGAACTAAATCAACTTTATTTAGATAATTACAATTTGAAGAATATTGCCAATTCTGGTGAACATTACAATGCATTCTTGCAAAATGGGCCAAATTCAAGGGATTATAACAGACTTTTACGATATTCCTTCCAGTCTGAAGAAAAGTCAAGCCAGTTACAATCTTCATTTGATAGCAACTCAAATGGTAATGGACTCAATTATACAGATTTCCTTTCCAGCGAAGGATACAACTTTAATCAGATTTGTAATGATTCAAGAAATAGAGCTTTAGATGCACCTCTGGCTGTTTCAACACCAACCTCATCGATAAGCCTTAACTCTAATTTACGCCTGGATGAAAAACAGAAGAAGCGACGAAATCGCACTACCTTCACAAGTTACCAGCTTAATGAAATGGAAAGAATTTTTCATGTATGTCGTTTTACGATTCATTCAAATATTTATATTTTAAACAGATTGATTGAAGAATTCTCCTAATAAATATTTAATCAGATTTTTCTTTCATTACAATAGAAAACTCATTATCCTGACGTTTATGCTAGAGAACAATTAGCATTGAGAACAGGTCTAACCGAAGCAAGAGTCCAAGTATGGTTCCAGAACCGACGAGCGAAATGGCGTAAAAGGGAAAAAGTCAGTGGATCCGGTCACGAAAGCTCAAATGAGTCATTCTCCGGGTGTACTCCCCAGAGTAACGCCAAGAATAGCCAAGAGGAACTCTCTTACAAATTGAAAGATGAACTCTTATATGATGAGAAAATAATGGAACGTTTACTTCCGGAGAGTGAAAAACTAGGAAAGTTGAATACACCAAAGTCGATGAAATATAATCAGGATGTTAGAAATCAAAAGACTCTCTCTGATCGAAACGGATCAAAAGATCATCTGAAAAATTCTTCAATGATCGATAATATCCTTGGCACAAATTGGAACGCTAATGATCCAGCTAAATTCAAATTTGACCTTCATAATAAAACCAATTTTGGCGTGAGTCTTATCAATTTTATTGTTGCTTTTCTTCAAGAAGATTTTTATGTCATATTTATTACGCTTCTATGAATAATATTATCCTGGTTTCCATCAGGGAACTAAACAAATTGTTATTACATTTTTGAGACATTTTGAAACTTTCTCTGTCATGGTTCTTTGTATTCGTTCCTCTCTACCTTTTTTCATTCTACAAACATCCCTTCGAGGAGATGTAAGTTAGAAAGACCAATTTAAAAGACATTAATTTTCATCTTCCTCCCTGGTATAGCTTTTTATTGTCTTGCATATTTTGTTGTGATATTTCTTCAAACAAACATGAAATAAACATTTATATGCACAAAGTAATTCTCAAGGCAGAAGACTATAAAATGTTTAGTTCAAAAAAGATAAATACTTTTGTTAAATTGCCTAATTGCCAAGAAAAACCAATAGGGTGGCGATAGTAAAGTTGAGGAGTAACTTAAGTTTTTTCCATCACTTATTCTTAAGATGATGATGCCTCTTTTTTGAGAAACCCGATAGGATGTCGATATGAATCTTTCCAGGCGAACTGTATCAAAAAGAAGCAACAGCTGTTATTCGGTCTATGGTTAGTTAATATTTTCTTTAAGAAGAGAGAACAATTACATACACATTTATCTTGTGTACATTCTACATTTTCCTCCTTTTTACATGTATTTAAAAAACAATGAAAATTTTGGAACATCACTTCACACAGTAACAGATAAATGATTTACAGAAGCAGAAAAAAATGAATTATTCAATTTTCCGCCCATTCACTTAAATAAAAGGGAGGCTTAGAATTTCCTTTCTCATCTTACACAACCAATATATATTTTTGAAGATGATGTTTTTGTGTGTGTCTTGGAGTAAAAATCGACTGAAGAACGAAAAAATGATAATCAAGGAATGTTTTTCTTCTTTCTCTACCATCACCCCATTCTATGTCGTTTATCATGTTCGTTCAGTTTGATTTGTGTGACAATCAAGAGAGGAGAATAGTTCTTCAAATATTTTTTCATGATCGTTGATAATTTTTTCTATGATGATTGATCATCTTATTTAAACTCGAAAGATGGTTTATCTCACTATTCACTGAATAGTATTCAGTTAGTTTTAGTACAGGTCCATCGAGGGTTCGATCATTTTTTCTGAGTTTTATTCAACTTTTGTTAATTTATCAAGCTGGGAGATAGGTAATACACTGAGTATACTAGAAAATAAAATTAACAATTTTAACCCCTAAAAACCTAAAGAAATTTTTTTCAAGGTACGTTGCTGAAACTGAAATTTTGTATCGTTTCAGAATAACTAGTCATAGTTTTTTGAAAAGAATATATTAGTCATTCTATCAGAAAAGGGGTTTTCAGCTATTTTCAGTTCCTTTAAAATAGAATTATGGCTTTAGAAAGTTACCTGTCCCGTATATGGCCCATTGTGGCTTAAAAGGGTTAAATTTGAAGGTAATACTGTGGGGGTCTGAGGAGATGGTAATCAGTTGTAGTTAAATCTGGTTTTAAGAATGTTCTATCTATTAATTTTAATAATTCATAGCTAAAGATTTGGAAAAGAATTTAAATAAGTTAGAATATCTGAGTTTTAAAAAATTTAACTGTTAATATGGATTTTCCACTCAGAGCACATTCTTTGATTAAAAAGAATCTTTTCCATTTAACTCCATTTTTCAATTCAATGTATCTGTCATTGTCTGAGAGATACCTGTTCTTTATTTAACAATAACTACAACACTTTTAATTCATTATAATGAATGAAGAAGGCTGAGTCGACATCTTAATAATGTGTATTTCTATGCAATGCATCGATGCACAGGCATATACTCCTTATTACATAATAATAAAACAATACTCTTAAGTAGGAGTACTTGGAATGTGTTTTTTATAATAATGTCAATCACTAATGGTACATTGACATTTATAAAAATGATTTTAAATAAATTCGTATCCTTGTTATTACAATGGTATGGTTTATTTGCACAGAAGAAACAAATTCTATTATTTCCTCTTCTAAAGTAACAGTATGAATGTATTTCCTAGATGGTGTGAAATATTCTTCTTTTTCTTAACTCATCATGTGTGTGTATGCCATATTCGGTTAAAATAGATAGCTCTTTTTAGAGTAACCATTCAATCAAAAGTAATCTCTGCACAGAAACAGCAAGAGGAAATGTATGCTGAAATCCAGAATAAAAATATCGCTGGTAGAGTGGAAATAATTCTCAGTGTCCATACCTCTTTGAGGTTTGTTGCTGATAATGCTACAAGGTTGCTATATAGGCTTAGTTGCTAGAAAAACACATCTGGTTATGATAATCTTCTTTTCTTCATCATATCCATTTTACATTTTTTTCTCTCTTCTTTTTAACCCTTCTCCGTAGTGTTGGGAATTGGACATACCTCCAATTGTGAAAACAGGGTTTAATCTTAAGCATATTTCACCTTTCTTAACGAGGAATAGTAAAATATTTCTTATTAACAATCCTTGAAAACATCTTTTCCTGATTTCTCTCCCAGGAGTAATCATTGTTTTTTTTTTCTAACAATTGGTTAATTAGTGGAAAAACTTTTAAGCTTTAATTTTCTTCGAAGAGCAGTCGTAAAACCTCGATAAAGATTTTGCAGGACTTTGGTGCTATTATCAAGTTTTCATATTCTTCATCAGCAAAAATATAGATAAAGCTTTTGATTTTATCTTTGTAGTTTTTCACTTTATTCTGACTCTCAGAAGAAAACAATAAGAAATATTGAATAAAGATATCCAATTTCATTTTCCATTTTATTTTAATTTTTATGGATCCAAGAATTAATAAGTTCTTTTTTCATTGAGAACTTGAAAATGACGAATATTTTTGCCATTCAGAAATTTAGGATGATCAAACTGTAAGCAGTAAAAATGATTATGAAATGGAAGTTCAACTTTCACACTACAATGTTATTTAACCTCTTTTTCGAAACAACTCTTGATCGTCTTCTCACTATGATATGTTAAAACGTGCCTTTAATCAAAATAATTTGTCTTCTGAATCCTCACAATGAGTTCTTCATTCACAGAAAATAATTTGAATTCTTGCCAAATCTCCACAACTTTAGTCTAGGAGTTTAACATTTTTTGTTAGTTTCAGAGTAATAACCTCAAAAATTAGCCTAATTGACTTTTTGAAATTCTGAATATTCAAGTAATGTTAACGATCCAGATATCAAAACTTTACTTACAGTGATAAAGGCGAATCCGTTATATAAAAACTTTAAATACAACTCAAGCTCGGTGCAAAATAATCACGCATCTGTAACAGGTCTAAGTCTTAGAATCTAAGACTCAAAATTATCCTTGGTATATAATCGGCGAAGATATTTTATTTGAACGATAATATTTACGAACTTCATCAAGAACATTTGAGTTAGGTTCTAAACTCATTTGGAAGGTTTAGAGAACAACAAGCGTATATTTGAGTGATAAACGTTATATTTCGCCGGGTCTCTTCAGACTCTACCCCGGTAACATTTAAATACTAATTATCATAATCAATTGGGGACCTTCCATTGGTTCATTTTCTTATTCACTCCAGTGCAATAGGGAGGGGGAGGTTTGATCCATTGCTTTCGACTTTTTGATTACTTTTGTCTTTTTAGAAAACCGTCAATCTGTAACTGCCCACTGTGTCTCTTCCTCTTTCGTTTTGTTATCGAGCAGTTTTTCTTCTCTCCCTTTTCACTAATTATAGGTTGGCTGATGATTTGATTATAATTATCAACTGCTGTTGACTTCTCGTTAGTTTCACATTTTGCTAACTCTGTAATTGTTGATGGGGCTGTAGATTGAACTGGTGTTTGTTGATTATAATTATCAGCTGTTGCTAACGTCTCATTGGTTTCAATATTCTTACCAGTTTCGATCTGTGTTGAAGATTGGGTGGGGTTGCCAGTATCTCGGTTGAGTATTCTTCCGATTTTTGCAATCTGCATCCCGACCTCTGAATCCTAATTTCCTTGCCAATTCCTTCTGGACACATAGATTTAGTTTTATATATATATATATTATGATTATTTCTATTTCTAGTTTGACAATTACACAAATATCCTGAATCAAACGTATTCGGAAGCACTCAGCATGACCCAAAATTTCCAAATGCATAACAACAATGGGAATGGATTAAATCCATTTCTACAATCCTTCAATCAGTCTTACTCTCAAGTTACAAATTCTAACAACACCAACAACAATAGTCCTCCAATAGATGATGCAAAAATAAATTTCCGACCAACAGGTAATCGTCCAGTGGATCCTCCAACTAGCACAAATAGTCATAGAGACTTTAACAACCAATGTAGTCCATCTCCGTCATCAGCTTCAGTTCATGCTTGCTTCAACTCGAAATTGAATTCCTCAATGAATGGAAATCAACGTTTCCTACCTTCATCTCATGGTGGCCCTCAGTATCTTCCTCCTATGATGCAATTCAATTCTTTCGAATAGAACATTTCTATATTTTAATGATAATTTTATCAGTTAATTTAATCAAAATCAATATAATAAATTAATAACTCTTCAGTAAAGTTTTATTTTGAAGATTTTCTAAAGTTAGCCCGTCGAAAAATTATTTTTCCCTGAGAGAATAAGAAAAAAATAGCAAAATAACATGACATGAGTTTTTTTCGCTCTATTCTAAAAGAAAACATACATGATGATAATGATAGAAGGGATAATTTTACTCTGTCTATCCATTTCAAATGCATCCAAACTGACCATGTTATTTTTCTTCTTCTCCCCAGAAGAGTGTATTAGTCCAGGACGATTTCATTTAATACTGATTGAAGATGATGGAAGGAGATATTAAAACATGTAGAATGATAACAGAATGAAACAAAATTCTACAACTAAAACCTTGAATACTACAAATAATAATATTTACAGTAGTATATGAGGGTTTGTTTTTATTTTTTATAAGCAAGTAATCTTCAATGATGCAGAGGTTTCCCCCCTAAAACAGTTGGTAATTTTTCATCAATTTTAACTTTTCCCCTGTTTTGCTTACTCTCCGGAAATGTTTGATAATCTTCTGCTCTATTTTTTTTTGATTTTTGATGATGGCTTACATATTCTTGCTGGTTTAATGCGTGTATTTTTTGTCTCTTGGAATATTTTTTTGAAGCAAACTGAATAAAATTCTCTTGATGGAATGAAAGAGAGACGTTCATTGTAGTTTTCTTTTCCACTAAGACCTTAGTTACAAGAAACCTTGTTAAGAAAATAAAACTTACATTAACATTATCATTTTTGGCTGCCTATTTTATACTTCCATTTAAAAATTGCCAAAACCTAAATGCATAAATCAAATGCAATCAACGGTGATGAAGGGATCTGGTGACGATATTTAGTAATTCCCCTCTCTAAAAATGGGTCACATTTCAAAGTTCTCAGGATTCTTTCATTTGGAATTTTATTTTATCTCTTTTCATCATCTGGAAAGAAGGTAAAACTTTGTTTTGTAATTATAAGTGTGTAGTAGTAGCCTACCATATTGACTGACAGAAGGCAAAGAGAAAAATAGATTATACAAGAATCTTTTCTCTTCTCTTACTGAAGCCATGTACATTAAAAACATGCATCAGGTTATTTATAAATCCCAACCAGAATTATTTTGCTCTAATACAAGAGGAGGAAGATTTATGAAAAGGATAAGAAGTTTTTTATTGTTTTATTCATGCAGTCAGGATTATACTTTTGCTTAGGAAATTCACCATAATACTCCTCTTTTGAAAGCACATGCTTTGATGGACAGGGAATCTTTTTTGAATGATTAGAAGGGGATAAAATATTTTAAAAAGATAATCTCTAATCAAGATTTAATTAGGGTCCCTTACTTTCATTTGGGAATTTTGTGAGAATTAGGCACAAAAAATGATCATGATAAAAACAAAGAAAATTTATTTGTCAAATCCAATTAGGCAATGTTTTTATAATTTCTTGAAAGAATCTTAAACATGATTGGCAACTCTATCTGGAAAGGGAGGGAATTCGTATTATTTGAATGTGTTTTTTTCATTTCAAAGAAAATTGAATACTAACTTGTTGGGGGAATAAATCCATTTTGGTTCATGTCATATGGCTCATTAGATAGAATACATAAATTACCAAGCTGAAAAATTAAAATACAATTAATTAAAGGATCTGAATCCTCTCTCTTGAGCCCTACACGATATTAGCCAAAAAAGAAGAAAAACTTACAGGAACATTATCATCACCTTCATTAATGCTAATACTCTCAGTATTCGGTTTATTCATAACAAAGAAATTTCCCTGATATTGAGAATTTGAGGTATCATAGATTTGCTTTGAGTCTTCAAAGAAGTAGCCCATAGGAACTGACATAACAGAGAGACTCGGACTGCAACATGACGGCATGGAATATTGAATATCTAGTGAGAATTCGTAAAAAAACAGATGAAACTTTCTAGACTTGAAACTTAGATTTTTTTCTCTTACAGTTTGGATTGTTTTTGCGATCGAGACTTGAAAATTTCTCGTTAAAGGAGCGAGTCTGATCGAGATATCGTGAATTGTTCAATGGCACATCCACGTTCATAATTCTGGGTGTATTATCAAACAGCTTATTTTGGATGTTATTTTGACTTTTATTCGATCGCCGCCATTTCACATATAAAATCGTCAATGTGGTTGTAATGATCAAGATGGACAGGACAAAAACAACCAATAAAGCGAATGACGAGCCCACAGAGAGATTTATCAAATGGTCATCTTCACTGTTTTGGAATTTAATGTTGGAAAACTTTGTCTTTTCCTCAGTTTCGAGATCTTTCTGTAGTGAACTGAGGTTGAGAATAATTTTGAATTCAATTTTCATGGTTGTCTCAATTTGGTTGTTATTTAATCCCATATCTCTTGCAATAACAATGAGATCAAAAGAGGTTTTTGAATATTCAAGCTCTAATTGGCTAGCATCTTTACTGAGATAAAGTCTTCCAGTTTCTTCATCCAAAATAAAAGAATCTGTTGATATTTCAGACCTTTGGAAATCAATTTCATATCTAATTGATCCGTTCTGATTACAATCATTGTCTTCAGCCTCAATTTTACCAATTAACTGTCCCTTTCTGTACATTAAAAGAAATTAAAAAAGGTTATTTTCTGATAATGATATAAATAATGACTCTAAAGATGTAAATCTTGTGTGATGAAATTTCAATTAATTTTTCACGCATTTTGTCATGATTGAAACAAAGTTGAGCTAAGTAAAGATTGTTATCATGTCCTATGAAACCAAACATGATGGATCTTATCACAACTTGAGTAAATTTATTGATAAACTAGAATTTCTTAGTTTTATGGATCTCTACCGTCTTCAAGAGCTCTTGAGAAACATCCTAGATTAATAGTTAAATACATATTGAATTTTTAACTTACTGAGCTCCTTTTGGGATATATCGAATTTCATCGTGGTTACTGGGAAAGATAAATTTTGGGAAATTATCATTGACATCAGTCACGGTAAGTGAGATTGCCGTTCGAGTTGTTAATGGAAATGTTCCATTGTCTTTGATCAGAATAGTAAACTCATAATGAGGAAATAGTTCCCGATCAATTTTTTGATCACGATTGAGAAATATTTCACCTCTATCATTAATTTTGATTCTAGAAAATTTTTTGTTTATATGTTTAGCTAATTAAGTTGTGAAAGGAAACCTACAATAAATCTTTTCCTTGCGGATTAAGAATGAGACTAGATTTCCTCAAAGACCAATCAAAATTTTTCGTGCATTCCTTGTCAGAAATGGGATCATACAAGAATGACCTTTGTTCAATCACTTTGAATGTTAAGGCATTGTTATATGGTGAGTCAGCATCAGAAGCTTTTAGTTGTCCTATCGGTGTGACTATAGATGAAAAAAGTTTTATGAACTTGTGAATAATCTAATGCAATTCATAAGAAATCTGAACCAAGTTTAGAACGAACGACTCAGAATTATGAATACTTGCCATATTTTTATTTCTTCTCAAGAAATTAAAAAATAAAATTTCGCTGATCAACTTCAGTTATCTTATTCTTAATTAATCAATCTAATTTTGATGAAAAATTACACTTTTGTTACTTGTATTGTTCGAACCTAAATTGTCAATCATAAATTATAATTATGGTTCATACATTAACTTTGCATTCTTTGTACTTCACTTACAATACTCTGTGTAATCTTCGGGTATTTCAATTTTCTTTGCCGATATAATCACTGGGTAATTGTCATTAATATCAATTACATTAACTCTAACGTCAACAGTTGTAGAAGATTGGTTAACAAAACCTTGGTCAGTTGCCTGAATTTTTATATTGTAGTATTTCTTTTTCTCATAATCTAGCGGATACTTATTCTTCACAAAACCAGTATTCTCATCTATAGTGAATATATCTTCATCTTGTTCAACTAATTCATATGTTAAAGTTCCATTTTCATCTATAAACATTAAATTATATATTTATAATTGAACTATACTTTGAAGTAGATTGACAAACAAACTTTTATCTTTATCTTGTGCTAATATTTGGAATAGAGAAATGTTTGCCGGACCATTTTCAATAACATCAAATGTACAACTTTTATCACAGGCAAACTCTGGCCTGTTATCATTCACATCATTCACGTTTACTCTGATTGAATACTGACCAATGTTAGGCGGGTAGCCTTCATCAAGACATTTGACAATCAATTTATAACTCTCATATAGCTCTCTATCAACAGGTCCTTTGGCCATGAGTTTGTATCTGAAAATTTAGAGCTATCACTAGAATTCAAATCAAACCTGGCCTTGAAAACTTACAATGGGGCAGTCTTAGATTTAGTGATGAGTTGAATTCTGAATGGGCCTTGTTCGATGAGAGAATTTTCGCCACCCTTTGTTGTCAAATCACAATTTACATGGCTGTTTATACCCGAATCTTTGTCAGTAACGGAAAATATCCCTAGCATTTGTTCAGTCTCATCATTTTCAACAATGAAAAAGACATCATTCTGATTCCCAGACTCGAAGAATATTTCTGGAGAATTGTCATTAGAGTCTAAAACCATGATTTCTACTTTTGTAAGAGCTGATTTGGGAGGATTGCCGGAGTCTCTGGCCTCCACGTAGAATTCAAACTAGAATGCAATTTTTAAAAATAAATTCACGAAGCTACTTTGAAGTAAAACACTTACATTTTTTTCTTTTTCAAAATCTAATGGTTTCTTCAGTATAAGAGATCCTCCGGTTATTCCAAACTGAGTCAAAATTTCTTTGTTCGTATCCATTGGAAAGGAATAGGCAATTTGAGCATTTTCATTTGAGTCGACATCATAAGCTTTGATCTATGATTAAGAATTAAATCATGATATTTCGGTAAAATTAACTTTAAAATGCTATCCATACTTTTAGTATTTCTTTATAGATTGTGAAATTCTCTGGAACACTTTTCCTATATTTAGATAACTCAAATTTTGGTTCGTTGTCGTTTATATCTTTCACCTTTACTTCTACCTGAATTGAACTCGTTAACGATGGTGTTCCTGAATCTGATGCAATAAGCCAAAAAACATAAACTGCCTGCTCTTCCCTATCCAAATTCTTAGTAACTGTCAGTTTCAACGGACTCTCCAAATCTTCATTCGGATGCCAATTCAAGTGAAATATGTCTTCGAAAGATTTGAGGCTATAACTTATTTGGCCATATTTCCAAGAGTCAGGATCCTTGGCCCTGGGTAGGATTAACTGATTTCCTTCCTCTCCGTTTTCAAGAATTGATAGCTCAATTCCCTAAAAGAGATTTTCATAGTTTATTAATATTCCGATTTGTAGAAAGTCTTAATATTTTAAATATTGAAGTACAATTTTTATCATAAATTCTACTTCAGAGTAGCATAATTTCCACCACAACCAATAAAAGTAATATTTACATTATACAAGGAACAGAGGGAAAAATTTGCACAGCCATTCATTGTATTTTTATCATATCCAAATCTTATTTATCATGAAAAATAATACATTTTTTATTACCTTCCTCAAGTAAAGTATATAAAGGATAAAGAGGCTTTAGAAAAAAATCTCGTTCGTAACATTCATACAGCACTTTGCTATCAGTTCTAATAATACAAGCTTATCCTGTCCCCTTATTCGTATTCACTTCTATCTAAAAGAGGCAAAGAATTTTGTTTTTAATATTTATTCCATTTCTAATCATTAATCATGAGCTGGATAGCGAAACGGATACCCACTAAAATATCAGCCTACTCCCATGACAGTTTTTTTCTAAAATATTCACATCTATTCCGAAGGAAGATGCAATTATAAATACAAGAGAAATTATTATTTTTCACCAAAATAGACATTTGAAATCATTAGATTTTGTTTATGCATACATTTGGGTTGAAGAGAAAAATCATAAAGTTTCTATTTGTTTAATGCAATAATATTTTTTTATTGTTAGCTTAAAGTGTCTTCTAAAAGGGTTCATCATGACTCTTTGGAGACTTTTCTCTTGAAATAATTTCTCTTGGATTCGCCAGGTTTGTCTGAAGTGTATAAACCAAACTTTTAAAAAATAAATACTTTCCCCAAACAATTATAGCATGTCTAAGAATGAAAATATGGTTTTAACTATCAATGTTAAGAGCACAACTCAAAATTATTTATTTGATTATATCAAAATATATGAAAGTAACGGGCTTATTCAAATGATACAATTTGTGGTTCGAAATTTTTATTACTTTGTACTCACATTTTCATAGTTTTTCAAATACTTCCAACTAGGAGGATTATCATTTTTATCAATTATATGGATTTGTAATAAGATCAACTTGTTATATTCAGTATCACTTCGTATTCTCAGGGTAATTATGCATTCATATTGATTCTTATCAATAAACCCAGGTGGTCTTCTATCACAGCAAATTTCATTTTGTTCACACAAGACATCTCGATCAAGACGTTCCTTGAGACCGATTGTTCCATACTTTGATGACTGAATTTTAAAGTACTTCATACCAACCGGGGAATCAAATATAGCATAGTATGTATAAATTGAGTCGGAGTCAGGAATGGAGTTGAATTGGGCAGATTTTGAAATGTTATAGATTGTTGTATCAAGAGGGGTTTCCTCATAGAGATTGATTCTTTCTCCACATAGTAGGTCGATATTCCATACAAGATAATGGAGAAGCAAGGCTGTGAATTGTATTTCTGAAAAAATGTCGTAAGGCGCATATAAGACAGGATTTATGAATATCAAGAAATACAAATCAACAAATGGACCAGAAAATTGTCTTTTCTTTGCATTTCTCTCACGAACAAGTGTTTTTTTATTTTTTTCACAACATATACAAAATGAGATTCAAAACTTTTTCAAGATCAATATGAAAGATACAGTAGTAGTCAGTCAAGTTTACTGAGCTAACTTTAAAGGAAACTAAAAAGAAGAAATATTTCTCCTCCTGACAAGCAATGATCAAGTGTTTCTTTTCAAGTTCATTTTGAAAAATGTTGAAGAAAACTAAAACAAATCATTACGAAGAAATGTGTAGTAGTTTGGGGTGACATTATTATTTCTTTATAATCATTAGGTTTATATTTGCATAGTAGTAATAGGAATTGTCAGGTAAAGCAAGCCTGAAAGTGTACAATAATTCAAATTGTTCATTTATTATATATAGTATTTCGAATAATACCGAATAGTATTCCCAATGCTACGCTAAGAAATCTTGGGATATGCGTGTTAGAATTTTCTCTGACTATCTTCAAACTAAAAGGTTAATTAGGCTGTCTATTATAAAAGAGGAGATTTGGAGGTTACAAATTGTCATTGAACATGTGAGGTGTTATTTCTCCTTCTGTTACCCAGAAAAGTTTTACGAATTTCCCCATTTGTTAATGTCTTATCATGAAAGTGATTTCTCTCATCCTCTTGTATAGTAAGGGATGGAAAAAAGAAAGATATAGTGATACTCTTAAATGAAAAGATTTATCAAAAAGTATCATTGTGAAATCAAATTAGTTTTCCAATCTCTACCTCAAACTACAATATTATACAAAATTTGAACTGACAAGGCTTAGCATATACAATCAGGTTCCCTTTTGGTATAAACAAAACGTCAATCCATAAAAGATTAATGATTTTCGTATGTAGAGAATAGATCTGGATCAAATCTGCATAAGCTTATTTTTCTTCAACCAGATCAAGACAAAAAACATAGTATAGAGATAAAGTCTCAAAATTAATGTAAAACCATTCTGAATAAGAATTTCTGTGGAATAAAGATTTCTCGATTTCTTTTGACGAAATTGAGTTTCTATTAAAACCCAAATCCATTCATGATTTTCTCATCAAAGTTTGAAAATCTCTTTGAGACATTTTTTGGGAACTTTGAGATTCGTTTATTGTAAATAGATTGTGTGATACTTTTGAGATTTGTTTAATAAATAATAATTTATTACCGACTCTAAATAGTTTCCCCAGCGCGAATCTCACAATAATCAGACTTTATTCCAAGTAATTTAATTGTGATATATTTTCAGGTAAAATAGATTTTATTCTTATCTATGACAGCTAGAATTAGCCCATGGTTAATAACCATTGGTTATTCTCTACTGAAATTTCAAAAGATGAATATGCAAATTAAAACATGAAGACTAGTTTCAGCCTAGATACAATGAATGAGATACAATTCCTCAAGGCCATGCCATATAGAATGAGAATAAGGCAAAGATTTTATAATCATCAATCACTTGTGTGAAAGTACACGCATTTACATGGAGATTACAAGTATACTAACAGTAATAGCAACACCTTGAAATTGTAGCTCTGTAAATGCATCCTTTCGGGATGAAGATGGAAAAGTCAATTGCCTCTAGCTAGATACTTTCAAGTAACTATTATAATTAACCTTTATTTATTTTTGAGAAACTCCACCAACAGATGAATCCATAAAGTGTAGAGGAACGTACATCGATGTGTATATCATACCAAGATTTTGTGTAATTCATTCATATTCTGACTTTTTACATAAAATTAACGATGATGAGTTTTATTTTGAATATGGTAGTTTTTTTTGGGATAACTATACAGAAATAAAATAAATCTATCCCCAATAAGATTTATTATTATCAATACAATATTCTCCATAGTTAATTGACATTTTAAATTTAACATCTACACTCTTCCTCTCTCAAGTGTAATTGTGTAATGTAGGGGGATCAATCTAAATCCAAGTGTATTTACTGCCTATTTTGAATTGAATAAGCATTAAGAAATTACAGTATCTCTTAGCATAAGGTTTAATATTTAACCACTAGATCCGACTTTTACAGGCGATGAATGTATTATTTTAGACAATTCTATGACCCACCCACCCCCTAATCCTAGTGGATAAAAACTTTACATTTAGGAAAAATGGTAAAACTGGTTAGGAATGTATTCTATCATTACTTTTATTGATAAACAATCATCATTAAAAATAAATTACAAACTTCTAAATTCTTGTCTAAGAAAGTCAATCGTCTCTAATGTATTTAAAGTAAAATGTGCATAGATAGAGGAACCCATTTGAAATGAGCAAAAAAACATAATGAATGTCAATCTGATAAAAAAGGAGGAGAGGTTTCCTCTAAAATTCTTGATCGTTTTTCTGATAATAACATGAATAAAATGTGATTGCAAATTTTGTTATCATGGTTGATTAGACTTTTTAAGACTTTGTTCATTTTTTTCTTATCTGGCAATGAATTCATCTGTGATTTTCTTATTTGTAAAAAAGGACATTCATTTCATATTTAGTAAATAGTAGTTACAATCAAATTTGAATAAGCTTATTAAATTGAGTTTTAATTGAATATAAGAAGACACATGATTTTTATGCAGTCCAGTTATCTTGTTTTTATTTGAAGCCTTAAGAAAATAATTTACCTTGAAGTGAACACACTTATCTTTTATGAAATTTCAAGAGGGATTTCAATTGAAGCAACGAAATATTTAAATGCAATAAATGTTTAAAATTATTGTCTTGGAAGTAATATTCTTCCTTCAATCAAAATAGAATGAGTTCAACGTCAAGGTAAAAAATTTTCCCAATTTTTTGAAAATTTAGTATGCGTTAAGTTTTATACAAATCAAAATATACTTCATTCTCTAAAAACTCCAATAGATTATAAATTACAAAGTAGAATTTCCCAAATGTTTTTAGAAAATAGAATTTAGATGTTAGAATTCGAATCCTGGCTATGGTGTACTGACGAGTCCTAATAAGGACAAAACGCGTCTAAATCTGCCACCGTGAGTTGAATATTATTTGACTATAACGTTGTTCGCTTGCTACCTGACTATGTTGTCTTCTGGTTCAAAATTATGAATATTATTTGATTCTCTTATGGAATTGACACCTGCTTATCCGAATTCTAACATCTAGGTGTGAGAAGACAATCTCAATCAAGTTTGAGTTCATATGGATATAGTAATTAGCAGTGACCACACTTTGCTAGTAGGTTCAATGTCCAATTGATTATATTCTGGATACTAAAAAGTGTTTTGAGTACTTGACTTTTTGAGGAAAGAATTAGACCTTTATATATTAATCATAAATTCTCATTTTCCTTCTATCTAGCTATAAATTTTTTTTATTCATAATAGAGCGAGTAAAACATTTATTTTCCGGACAATGTTTCTGCTGCAATGCGAATCTATTAGATCTAACTTAAAAAATATCATTTATAAAATTTTTAATTCTCTGATTCCCCAAAAACCCATTTTCCCAAACATCTTCAACATATCCCAAATTAATCGGAATTTTTCACTAGAATATGCATTGCATATTATGCAATACTGATTAAAAATACCTTACGAACCTATTTCAATTTAAAATCGCATTCAAACGGCTCAAAATTTGGATTTTAATCGATTGTAGTAGAAAAATTCATTTAGTTTAGCTCTAAATTCCACATTTTCAGTTGGGATTTAGGGTATTTAAGCAAAATTTAAAATACGTGGTTTAATTATAATTAATTAATAATAAACTGTTTACGTTGAAAAATTCTCTTTGACCTTTGCACATGTTAAAAAAATTGGCCTCTCTCTAGTTTATGATCTGGTTCTTAGATTTATCCAAGGTTATCATTTGACGTCTCAGTACCGAAACGTCTGGAAGATGCTTTAGTAGAATCTTGGTTATATTTCAATAAAATCCACTTTTATTGATAAATTTAAAAATTGAGCCCTTTCAATCCAAGTCCGGGGTAAAATCCAAATCTTCAAAAAAAACTTTAAAAATTCAGATGAAATTATGTCAAAGTCAACTCTGTAATATTGAGAGTTCTGTCCTAATGGTAATAACAAATTCTAAACATAGTTAATAATAATGAAATATTTTTTCGATTCCAGAACGAGAGAGTGATCAAAAGTTGATTTTTAGCATCATTATTAGACAGAGAAATCACCCCAGTATGAAAGTTGAATTTGGATTTCTTGATCCTTTTACTGTTTGAAAAATCAATCAAATTCGAGTTTTTGAGTTAAAAATTTAAATTTGTGGGAAAATCATAGATTCCTGTCTTCATATTAACTGGCTTTAGATAACACAGGATGATGATTGAAACGAAAAGAAATTGCTGATACATTCAATGATAGTGGTCTAATTTCGGTTGTCAACATTATGTTTATTTTACATTTCGAGAGCAATTACAATTATAACAAGGGAAAGATATCTTTTTAAAAGTCAACTCACTATTTCCCATCATGAAAAATCATCCAGTTAATCCAATTACCAACTTTATCGAAGATTCTCAACTCTCTTTTGCATAGGACCGTACGTTTATTTATTTTACAAAAGTTCTCTTCTCTCTGATGAGATTATCCCATATTATATATGCACATACTCTGGAGATTTGTATTCATCTAGACATCTATCTTTCAACCAATCAGAATGAAGCAATCCTCTACCTGTACTAAAGAAAATGTAAAAACCCATTATTTTATTATCATTATTATCTTGGATACCTATAGGTAGATCTTATACATAGTATATATATATTAATGGCAAATGGATAATAATACTCCCCACTACTCAAGAGAGTGAACAAACATTTTATTGCCATCCTACTTAAACTAATCGTAATGGACATAAAAAAATAAAAAAACACTGATTTGTCATCTGGTAGATGCAGAGAGGAAGAAAAATTGAAGGAGAAAGTGGAAAATCTACACTAATAATATGTATAGATATTAATGTGCCAAAATAAGAAACGAGATATTAGGAATAGATATAATTGCGTTGTTATAAGGTTGGTTCAAATTATAATGAACACTATACCAGAGAGTCTATAGTGAATGGACTACTTACTAAGGGTATCTGTGTCTAAAAAATTATTTGATAAGTCATCGTTGGTGAAGACCATTATTTTTATTGCCTGTTAGCTTCCGACTTGATGCTTACGAGAGTAATGATCTAGAGAAAAGGGAATTCACCGTTTTAATTCAGCAAGTTTGATGTCTAGGAATAACATGTTAGTTACATTCAAAAGAAGTTTGGAGTAATTCTCACTGAGTATTGGGATATTAAGGTCATTAAGCTTCAATCAATCCATGATGTACCTTCCATTCCCGTAGATTTTTCATTCACTCGAATAACTGATTTAAAATGATTTTGAATATTGAAACCTCTAAACAGTTTTAGTAAACAAAAATTAAAAATCTTACTCAACTCAACTAAAGTTTTAATTTTAATCATGAATCAGCATATTTTTACATACTGAACTGGCGTTAAACGGTTTAACTTAAACATAATTGGTAATCAAAAAAAGAACTTTTGAAATCCATCTGAATAAATTTTTTTTTTCAAATACTTGATTAAAAAACAAAGAATTAATTAAAGTCATTCATAAATGACGAAATTTTAAAAAATGGTTTCGATAATCTTGATTTGAGTTCATCTTTGAAGTTTGTTAACCCTACATGTTTCAGTATAAAACTTTACATCTCGTTGTGGAGGATATTTTTATTAAATATTCAAATATTCAGAATAAAACTGCTTCTAGAGACTAAAGATTTTATGACAATATTTTCAGAGATATTAGGAACGAGTTTTTGAAAAAATATATATGCTAGAAATAGGAGATTGCTTCACTGATAAAGCTCGTAATTTAGAAAAGGCAATTTTATGCATAAAAATGTGAGAAATCTTTCAAGCACCTTTATTATTAAAAAATTAGAACGATTTTATATAAACTGTCATAAAATCAGATAAACATTTCTCTTACGAATACAATACAATTATGATCACAAATTAATCAGCCTGTTTACAAATAAATGCAATAAAACTTTAGTTTGAGCGAGGGAATTATTTTCACTTGACTGATGAAAGTTGTTATTCATACGAGCAACCAAGTAATGGATAGGTGTTATTATTTTGCATTGGAAAAAAAATATTTTGGCTGTATAAAATTGTTTGTTTGCCTAAAATTCTGGAATAAATCCCTATGTAGTACACAGTTTTCTCTTTATCTTTATTTCTATTCACTGCTGCTTATGAAAGATTGTCTTAGAACTTTTCTTTGCCTGAAAAATTATAGTTTTTATGTGTATTTTATGTTTCACATTATACGAGATCTTATTCTGTATTATATTTTCTCATTTTTACACTGCCAACTACACTACTTATCAAAATTGTTTAGTAGTATCCATATAATGAGGCAATTATTTTCTCATAGACGAGGAAGAAATGTTCCTGATGAACTAAAAAGGAATAATAAAAATCAAGTAGTCGTGTTTCTCAAGAGATAAAAATTCCATCAAAGTACGACATGATTTGATTCAAGATTAAATATACTAATCACCAGAGCAAACAAGATAACACCTAATAACGCCCAATAAGACCCTTAAAAATATATATAAATAGTAGTCATAATAATAGGAATAGAAATTGCTTATAAATTAAATTATTGATTAAAAAATTATCAAGTTTTATGGGTTTTAATTAGATTTTTTTAGAACATTTAGAATATTCTAAACTAATTCGACCAGTTTTTTCTGTTATGGGCTGCGCACCTTAAGCTTTTCGGAAAAGTTCTATTTCGAATGAAAATTTTATGATTTTTGCCTGAAAATTTTAAATTGTGAGGCTAAATTCCCAAAATTAATAATACCTTGTATAAAACTTTATTCATAAAAGCATTTTATAGACAAATTAGTTAACCTTATTTTTTAATGACAAACCGATTTAACCCAAAGAATCTATTTAATTTTTTATAGTCAGTAAAAAAAGAATTTTTTAATTTAGAGAAATATATATTTCGCCAGGTCTTATCAATCTCTAATCCTGGTTCAATTAAATGATTATAAATATTTGTTTAATGAAATTTATTTTAATGAAATTGTAAAATTATTGAAACGCTTCCAATTGATGAAAAACCAAAAAAACTTCTCTATTAATGAGTGTAGAAAAGAAAAAATTAAAAATCAATTGGGCCAAGGTAACTGCAAATCATGTAAATGGTTCTTCTGAATGCATAGGTTAGGATCTTTATTCATGATTAGAAACTTCTCTCGGATTTGAGGTCTATAAGTTTATCGTTGGGACATTTGAATAAAATTTTGAAATTTTCTTCACTTCCTTGACAACCACATTGCTCTAGGTGCTTTTTTATTGAGGAACTCTTTCTTTTGAGGTGTTCTTTTATCCTAAAAGCTAGACGTCTTTGGGTTCTTCCTATGTATTTGGCACCACATGTAGCCTGAAAGATGTAGATGAGATTTGATTGCTCAGATGGTTCTAATTTATCTTTAAGCTGGAATTTGAATAGACTTGTGGTTTTAAATACAACCTTCAATTGTATATCGTTATAATTTTCATTTACAAGTTTTGTCAATTTCCTTCTTAAATCATGACTAAAGCCATCTCCTTTGAACGATAATTTGACATAGATCTGGATAGTTGCATCATTTTGTTCCTCTTGGTTATCTGTTTGGTTGTTTGCTTCATCTTCTAAAGCCTTTTCTATGTATTTGCGAACAAAATTCTGAGGATATCCGTTTTCTCTGAGTCTTTCTTTTATCTCAATCTCTTTTAGGAATTCTTCCTCGCTGACAATTCTTCTGGTCCTCTTGATTAAGCCAATGATCAAACCTGTTTTGTAACTTTTTTGGCAGAAACTTGAGAAATTTAGATATTTCCCGGTATCTGACTTCTTATGGTGGATATTTCTTTTAAGGGTTCCGTCAGGTTTTCTCGTTAGCTTTACGTCTAGTAAACTCAATGTGTTTTCTATTTCTTCCCCTTTTGTGAATTTAATTTCATTAAAATAAATTTCATTAAACAAATATTTATAATCATTTAATTGAACCAGGATTAGAGATTGATAAGACCTGGCGAAATATATATTTCTCTAAATTAAAAAATTCTTTTTATACTGACGATGATGAATAACTGTATGGGAATTTCGGACGTATATGTAAGTATACGTGAATATTTAATTTTTGTTACCTCGCTAATGACCAAGCTTATTATTGTATTATATTAGAATTTAAATATTAATCTAATCGCAATTAGTTCAATCTGAAAATCCAATAAAGATCATTTATCAAGTTGAAAATATTTATATTTTCATCTCAAGATATTCCGAAATGTAATTGTACTGGTGGTAATAACAATTACTAGCTTTATGTAAAATCTTTGAAATATCCTTAAATTTCTTGGAATATTTATTGAAATGATGATTATTTTAATTTTAATTTCAGTGAAGTTTCCATTGTAAAACAATGGAAGTGTTTTGATGAGCCTGAGATACGATGTTGAAACGCTAAGGAATTCCATTATTTTTTATTTATACATAAATTTTATTCCTAAACTAATTTTAGATCTCTTTTTCTCATTTGATAGCCTTTTTTCAAATTCAAGAATTCTTTTCTTTTCAATTCTGTTTAGATCTCTTGATGACTGAACACATTTGTGACAGGAGTCCATTAGATACTCCAAAGTAGCCATGGTACAATGCATTATGTAAGTAAGATTAAGGGGGACAAGAAATAATTTGCATTACATTATCTTTTGTGAAGTGTATGACAAATAAGAGAAATCCCGAATAACAATATGCATCAAATATGAAAGTGTAATAAAATGAAAAATTCTAATAAAAAGAATTTCAAGTGTTTATCTGACTCATTAAAAAGAAAAAACTTCCATCATTATTTTTGACATATGTGTAGCTACTTTCAAGTAAATACTTGAATAAATAAATAAAATAATCGGTTTAATTAGCTGAATACATAATGTTAATCAAATAGAATTTCTATTATAGAAATTATGGTATTTAAAGTGTGAAATGATCTAATTGCATTATTATTAATCTTCGCCGAAAATCTATTAATCGTTTCTTCATAACTCAACTTACTCAACAAATTTGAAAAAGAAAACTAAATTATTGATGGTAATCTTAACGAACACTCATTGGTTAATAATTTAAATTGCAATCTGATTGGTTCTTATTAAGGTAACCCTTTTCTTTTATTATAATTTTACAAGCTCGTGAATTCAATTAAAGATCATAAGGTTAAAAAACAGCCAAAAAATTATCATTGAATCCCACACTAGAGTTATGCAATAAATTTCTCAGAGAGATGACAACAAATACCGATCAGGAGAAACAATTACACGTTGAGAATATAATCAATGAGTTAGGTTTTGGAAGGTATCAGATTCAAGTCATACTGATTTTGGGTATTGTACAGTCAACAGATACCATGGAAACCTTGATACAAGCAATTCTCGGACCCTCATTACGATGTGAATGGCAGTTGCATCCAGATTACGTTGCATTACTCACCTCATTGGTTTTTTTGGGTATTTGCTTAGGGGCTGCTCCAATGGGTTATCTCTCAGATAAATACGGTCGACGATCAATTTGCATAATGAGTTGTGTCTCCCTAGTCTACTTTACATTTTTATGTTCATTTTCTCCGGTCTATGGTTGGATTGCTTTCCTCCGAACGACAAGTGGCATTTTCATTAGCGGCCTGTTGAGCAGCTCTAGTTGTCTTATAAGCGAAGTTATGCCAGATTCTTATCAATCCACTGGTCAACTTCTTGTTTATGGTTTTGATTCTTTAATTGCAATTTATATTACAGGAATTGGACTCGGTTGCTATCACGGAGGCCTTAGTTGGCGATACTTTTTGTTTATTTCAACATTTCCCTTGATAATCAGTATTTTTGGATTAATTTTCTTCTCACACGAGTCTCCTGTTCTCTTGGCAAGTTGGGGTAGAAAGGATGAAGCAGCATTGGCCCTGGATGAAGTGGCCAGATCAAATAAAAAAATTATTGACAATAATAAAGATTTTACATTTGTTGGGAAGTTGTCTGGGTCAGAGGATCAACTAAACACTGATATGTCGATTAAAAATTTCAAAATATTTGTCAAAACTTTTGTTTCAAAATATTCTTGGTCTTCTCTTAACCTTTTCATGATATTCTTCATCTGGGGATTTATTTTGTACGGAGGTACGACACTGTTACCCGTGGAACTACCAGTTACAACGAGAACCTGCCTCCAAGTAAGCAATTATTTTTTCATTTACATGATCTGAGGGAGTATATTTTATCATCTTATTTTTAAGGGTAAACTATTTAGTATTTTTCAAGCAAAAAAATACCATGGTTTTATTCATTATTTAAATTATAAAAACCTAGTGTAGTTATAGTATGTGCAGCTTTTTTCAATTTGGAAAAAATCGATTTTATTATTCATCTACTTTTCTTGGGATTAAAATAGCTCTGCGTTGCTAAGATACCTTTTGTTTGTGTGCACAATAAGTTCAAGTATGATGATGCATAGTTAAATGTGTAGATATATATTGATTATATTTTTTCCAGCATCCTTTAAGTAATAACTATACTAATCCAAAGGAGACTATTAACTCCGCTGGAAACAGTGATTGCTGTTTACCTCTGGGGGAAGAGGGCTACAAGTCTCTTTTTTCCTCTGTGATTGGGTCAGTATTGAGTTTCCCGATAGCCTTCTTCCTAATCTGGTTCTTCGGCAAACGATCAACTATCAACATTTGCTTTGGATCAGCTGGAGTTTTGTTATTTATTCAGGTATGTAGAATTTTTATTATTTCAATTTAGGGTTTTTGTTTAAATGATTATGCCGTAAAAATACTCTTTTTCGCAACACGGGCTTTTGCATCAGCTGGATACAATGCTACGAATATTTACTTGACAGAATTTTTTGAAGCGAAAATTCGGAGTTTCGCTTATGGAATAACGTCAACTGCTTATAGAATTGGAGTTTTGTGTGCTCCATATGTTGGTCAAGTTTACTTACATGAAAAATCACCCCTTGGCGCGATAATGATATTTTCTGGTATATCTTTCGTTGGTCTAGTCCTTGGTTTGTTCCTTCCCAAAGGTCCTTTATCAAGCAATAGGACCTCAAGTACTACATCCTCCAACTCGATATTAAAATTTAGAAAAAATCCATTCAAGAATATTTTATCCAAGTCAAAGCCCTCATCAACTGAACTAGTGACCACCACTGCTCAAACAGCTGTGAATAAGGAAAATTAAATTATTATTTTTACAGATTTATTTTTTTAACTCAGAATATCATGTATTTATACTTGATATATTAAATTTTATTGTGAAAAATAAAATTTTTATTATAGAAATAAATATAATAAATTTTATTAAACAATAATTTATTTTATAATAATAATAATTTTGATTATCATGCGAATACATCAAGAACCAACCGGACTCAACATTGTTTAAACCAATGAAAGAATTTAAAAATGAATTGTGTAGATTAGCTTTCGAAGCTTACGACAAGATCCCAACTTCTATAATACCAAAAGATGAATGGACTTGTTTCAGTGCTTTTTTTGTCGGTAAATAAAACTATTTTAGGTAATTAAATTTTAAGAGAGAGAAGATTCTGGAATTAAATGCGTTTCTTTAGCAGTTGGCTGTAAATCTTTACCTTCTCATGTATTGAGTAAAGATGGTAGTCTACTTGGTGATATGCATGCTGAAATATTAGCCCATAGGGCTCTGTGTAGATATTTAATCCGAAACAGATCCTTGTTCCAAGAGAAAAATTGGAAAATCCACATGTTTATTTCACACTATCCTTGCGGAGGAGGGACAATACCAGTTTACGACAAAAAGGAATCAAAAGTTGCACGATTTGATGATAAAATTTACACGGGAGCTAAACCAATAATCAGTAATGGAACTAGGGAAAATTTTAACAACCAAGATTACACGTTACCAAGAAGAAAACCTGGTAAAGGGGAACCTTCCCTCAATATGAGCTGTACCGACAAAATTATCAAATGGATTATTTGTGGGTTACAGTCAAGTTTAGTGAGCACTCTCTCAGAGTTTAATCATTATATTCCTTTGAATTCAATCACAGTTATTGATCCGTGAGTTGATGAATAATTTTACATTTTAATCAAGTATGAATAACGAGCCTACTTATTTGGAAACTTTGGTTAAAGAGAGACTAATTATGTATCAAAACTCTTACCCTGAAGCATTTTCAGTCTCCAGAGTTCCATCAATACGCATATTCAATAAAGAAGATCTCAGTACAGCCTTCAGACTGCAAGTAGACAAGAGTTCCAAGAAAAAGTTTGAAGCAATTATTTGGTCAAATGAGAATGATTGTCATGATAGAAAAACTTACGAAGTTATCGTGAAAGGTTTCAAGCAAGGATGCTCGAAAAAAGATCTGAAGAAAAGTGGCCGGTGAATACTAAGTTTTTAATTATTAAATTCTCTTAGTTCTCTTTATTGTCGATGCTTAATGTTACATGAACTAAATGACAGCTGTGATTCATCTATGAAATTCGATATTCCTGAAAATCTTATTGGCCAAGAGTACACCGAACTAAAAAATAGGCTACTCTCTAAATTGAATGAAGAGTTTCAGAATAGAAAAAAGCTTTTCTTTGAAAAAACAAGATGGATTCGAGGCAGTGATTACAACGATTTCATAATGAATGGTGGAACCATTTCTAAAGATAAATATCAAACATAAAAAATAAATATCTCTTTATAATAGTTGAGCAGCTTTCTTGTCGATGAACCAGAAAATTTCATTGTCTAGACATGATATTAAACTTGCAGGCAGTTCTTTACCAGTGTAATTATCTTTGAATAATTTCTAAAAATATTGAAAAAATAATTGTTACCTTGATTTTTCCAGCTTTCTCTTCGCCTGTTGCGATGAATATTATATTTCTGGAATTACATATCAATTGAAGAGTCATAGAAATTCTCAGTTTAGGTGGTTTGGGTGAATCATAAATGGACACAACTAATTTATCCATTACATTGAGAGCCATGTGGTTTGGGAAAAGTGAGGCTACATGACCATCAGGTCCCATTCCAAGCAAGACTAAATCAAATATAGGAATACATGTCTGGTTATTAAAAAAGTTTAATATTCTCTCTTCGTAATCTGCAACACAGAGGTCAACTTGAGGGAAAGTTTGTTTAAAAGCTATTTACTTGGAAGATTCATGTTGATATGGTTGACATTCTCAGGAGGAATTTTTTCGAAAAATTCTTTATATGCAAAGTAAGTTGAATCTGGCGAAGTAAATTCGATATAGCGTTCATCCACGAAGAAAAAGTGTATGTTCGTGAAGTCAATGTCACTTTTGATTAGAAGGGGAACAAAATATTTTGGCAAACTGCCCCCAGATAATACTATTGTGAACTTCTTTGAAAGATTTTCAGATATAATACGAGAGAATTTCTGAAAAAACTGTTGGTAAGTGGACTCAACATCATCTGAAATAATTAGGGACATTTTCGAAAAAGTGTATGACTGAAACGAACACTATAACATTATATTTGTTTGTTTCTTCTTAACTCGAATAATTCAAATTTTATTTATCAAGAAAATTGATTTTCAATCTTGGTTAACCACTAATAAATCCAAGATGCTCCTTTCTTTCCCCTTCTCGAATTTTTAATCACAGAACTCGTTAATAATTTCAGTTTTAAATTCTATTATCTGGTTCATATCTATTAATTCGTAATATCGATTATGCATCCATTGAGATTTGAGCATTCATACTTTCCTCTCATTGGTTATTTTAGTAGTAATAAAAATTATCCAGAAACATTACTCAAAATCTAGTTTACCCATGGGCTTGATTAAATGCTGTTGTGAGACAAAATTTCAGAAGTTCATTGCGGTCATCACAGGAGTGGCCATTTTATTGAGTGTCTTTATCGTACTAGCAATGGGAGATATTTTTTATCAACTTTGGTAAAGTCTTTTTCTACAATCATTGTAATTATATTTAGCTATTATATTTTTAAATTCAATATATTAACTTTTGAAGAAATAATAAATTATAGACTATAATTTATAGTTACAATGTAAAAAATCAAAAACTATCTTATAAAAGTTGAAATATTGATTCTTGTAATAGTTTTTCCTGAAGTTATTAGTAATAACTTTGAAGTTGTTATAATTACACGATGTAATTCACACACCTTGACGATAATAATTGTTATTTTCAATTATGTACAGATTTTTATAATAAAATTTTTAATTTGAATAACAATCTCTTATAAATATGATTTATCCATTCTCAGGGCTATTAATCCAAATTTATTTTCCATTTTTTATGTTATGTTTCTAATAATGTTGATTGATGTTAAAATTCCAGGTTTCTTTATCCAAGACTCGAGCAAATTAATAACATGAAAAGTTTGGCAAGAAAATGAAATATTTCGGATTAGAACAGAATAAAAAAGCATCTTCAATATTAGATTAGCAATATCACAAGAGAGAAAAAATCCCTAAACTGATCAAAAGCTTTTATAAAGAAGTGGGTGAAAAACACCGGCCAACTCTGATCCGTTAACAAGCTCGAAATTGGACTCTTTATTGGGCATTGAATCTGGCGAGGTGGGGGATCGTATATTTTGAGTAAGGAAAAAATTGGGCGAAAATACCTTCTCTTTGTTGGCGCAGGCATTTTGAAAGTTTTGATAGAAAGAAAAATCAAGTAATTTTCCATTCCCATTAGTATTTTCATAATTTTCGAAATCATCAAAGCAATCGGTATTTTTATTCTGAACGGGAACATAAGGAAAATTGAGATAATCAAAAGATATTTTATATCCACACTCATCTTGAAGTTTATTCGATTCGTCTCTCTCAAAGGCACAATTTCTCTGATCACTTGGTGTTGTGGAACATGTCAAGGTTTCTATTTGACGAATGACCATCTTTATTTCTGGTTCTCCAGGCAAATTGTAAGAATCTTTAAAAATAAATTTATTGCATTATCGGATATAAAGAGATTACTTACTCAAAATGATACTGTTGATTGAATCGGCAAGATACTCCAAGTGTTTTGGCAGCAAAAGACATGAAAACGGACTAGTTTTGACATTGTTGTATGCAAGCATACTGAAAGCCCACTTTAGAAGAACAGTTTTAATTTAAATTAGAGAAATACAAAAATAAATTTCTAAAATTCAATTCAATTTATTTCCACATTAGCTCTAATAGGAAAGAGAGATTTTTTAATTGACCAAGTTGATTTCCTGAAAATTAATTAAACTGATCATATTTTAGATCTAGATGATGTATTTTGTGTACATATTCTTTCTTACTAAAGAAATTAATGTAAGTTATCTTATGCATGTGAGAACTAGTAATTTCTATATGAATCTATTGCACACTCTTTCAAAGAGAACTAGCAAAGAAAAAATATTAATCTTGGCTTAAAAGAATTTACCTTGAGCAGATCAATATGCGAAGTGGTTATTTGCTTCAGCTCATAGAGAGTATAAGCCATGGCCATTAGTTCGCGACCGTAATCGATAATTTTGCTGAGAATATTTGGGGGGTCATCATTTTCATTCTGTATTTTGTTTGAATGACCATTGACTTTTTTGTCAACATCGCATTGGGTATGGTTAGAGTTATTCTGATTCCTATAAAGTAACATGACTTAATTTTTAACAAAATTTTTCCCAGTGATTTGTCCATTGTGATTCATACTTGATTGCTTAATGTAAATTATCAACTTACAAATGAAATGAACTTGAATTGCCATTTTCATGGGGAACCTTTTGCAAAGTTTTTGGTCGATTGATATTTTCCTTCATAGTTGGAGAAGTATTCTTCTTCTGTACAGAAAAATACACAATGAAAAATTAGACGTGATCAATAAATAATTAATCACGATTCATGATATTGAAGAGGTAAATAATTTTCGAGAGTTCCTATTGTTCGGCTACTGATTAGCCTAGATCAACTAACTAACACTTAAACAATTTAAAATATCATTTAATTTATCTATCCTTTTTATTTAAAAGTTAGCAAATTCAAATATTGTTCGGAGAATAAATCAACTCAACATAATATTTGAAAAATTTGAAGATCGTATATAAATTCCTTTCGTAATTCTGATTAAAGTAAGTGGTTAATTAATGGAAATTTTGATCACTAATTATTAGAGAAAGACAAATTTTTTAATGTTTTTATATCAAATACTTGGTTTGAAGAGAATAAAACAGAAAAATTAGAGTTGAAAACATAAATTCTAGAATTTGCGCCAACATTTTTCAATTAATTTCACTACGAGAAATTACTAAATCACTATTTTTAAACAAACTATCACTTTTTCAATATTGGAATGTGGCAAATTAATATTTAAACTGTTTATGACATTGTCCGATAATTGGAATAATTTCGGTGTATTTTTGAGGATTTGAGGAAAATAGAAAAAAACAATCAGGTGATGAAAATATTTGATTCAAATGTTCTAAATAAGCATTCACTGTTTTCAAATGGATAACTTAGGAAAATTTTTTAAAATTTCCGAAAAAGTTCAATCTGACTAAAATTAGGCCGTTTTTCGAATTTCGAAAATGCAAATCTTCAAATCTTTGAAATCGATAAAAATTTTGGATTCGAAACTTGAAAAAGTGGAAATTTGGTGCATTTTCGAAATTCGAAAAACGGCCTAATTTTAGTCAGATTGAACTTTTTCGGAAATTTTAAAAAATTTTCCCAACTTATTGGCTTATTTTATTATGGAATTCGAAAAATAATTTTCCCCCTGACTTTCCGAAGAAAAATATTGAGTTTTTTGTAAAAAAAGTAAATTCTCATCTTCATGTCAATTAAGTTTTTATATACGTTAATATATATTTTAAAAAACATTCGGGAAAAATAAGAATGTTGAAGAGAATCT
Source organism: Gyrodactylus bullatarudis (assembly GCA_012064415.1). Lineage (NCBI taxonomy): Eukaryota > Metazoa > Platyhelminthes > Monogenea > Gyrodactylidea > Gyrodactylidae > Gyrodactylus > Gyrodactylus bullatarudis. Next base: position 258,012 of record SSNU01000110.1, read on the forward strand.
AATAGAGAAAAAATCGATACATACCATAGTACATTTAGTATATTTTTCTACTCTCTAATATATATTTAGCATAGATAAAGCATATATGTATACTTGAAATGTATATTTAATCTATATCTTGATTTAGTTCTAGACAATAAAGCTTTAGACTAAAGTACAGAAGCGATAAATATGTTCTGCAAAAATCTGTTATTCAATGTTAATTAGTTTAAGTGGACTTATTTCCCTAGAGTTAACTCAGAAATGTATGGATGACAATAAAACTGAAATCATTTCCTTGAGGATCTCTAGAAACTATTTTAAGTGGATCCATAGTTTGTCTTTTCCTTGGGCAATCCACTAATTCTCATTGAAATTATGTGATACATGTGTATATTGTATGTAATACGAATTCTGTGATTTACTTGTAATAAAAATATCTTATCCGTTATTAGAGCAGAGATATATTTTGTGAATTGAAAAAATATTTACCAATTAAATCGCTATTTGTATGAAAATTAGAGTTTGTTAGAATATTTCTAAAGAATGTTAGATAATATCAAAGCTTCTTAAAGGTTTCTAAAATTCTATTTTCCTCTCTATTTTAAAGACTCTTTCAAGATGATAAGAAAACTAATGGAGATAGAGACACAAAATTATTAATTATTAAGCGATTATTAGTGTATGAAAAATAAATTTTATTACGGTATTCATAATTTTCTTATAAAAGTTTAGACGCCTATTTGAGACTTGAGATTCGTTCCAATCTCCATATTAAATAGGTTTAATTAAACTTGAGAACTATTTTCCTATACATCAAACAACTCACTAAGGAATTATCATCGTCATTGTGGCCGTTTCTAATCTCCAGATTATTATCGAATCCATTGTCATTGTCGAAATTCAGCTTATCCGATGAATTCGACCGAGAGTTATTGCCGTGAATTAGAGTTAATTCCTCTTCATCTTCCTCTTCGTCAATTCCGTCTACGTCTTCTTCCTCAAAAGAAGAAGAGGAGGAAGCTGTTCCATTCTTCAGATTAGTTTGGCTACCATTAACTTGTTTACAGTGGCCATGAGGATGATCTTTCTTGAAACCGTTTCTCATACCCGTAGAACCATTACAGAATTCTTGCTTGTTCAATTTGTGATCAACGAGCTTGAAAATAAAAACGAAGAATTGAATATAAAACTAGCTAACCCACTTTTACCAATGAAGGAAAAAAATATTTTTGAGAAAAATTTGGACATTCGAGTTTTGAATTAGATTTCCAATTTTTTCGAAATTCGAACTTCCAATTTTGTAATCCTGTAAAGCATCATTAAACTGCCCTAATAAAAATTTTGAGCTCAGAGTTCGGAAAAATAGGAGTTTGGCGACAACTCAAGACAAGAAGACCAAAAATGGTCGTAGATATTTTAGAAAACACTCCATTTACATGCGAAAGTCTACTTCCTATTTTTCGAACACTTACTGCATGGAAATTGCTAAATTAGGATAATCCAAGATCAGTTCAAAATGAGGGTTTTTTCAAAAAAATGAATAAAGATGATTAGTTTCTAATAAGGATCCAGATGAATAAAGTTTGATTCCTCTCGCAAAAAAAATTTTCAACTCAAAGTTTAAAAAGTTAAAAAATCGCGCCAGCATGAAATTAAAAATGTTTCCAGATTTTTTCAAAAAAATTTTTTTGCCAATTTACTTGCTTAAATCAGTGGAAGTGTACCTTTTGAATCATGAATTCCCAAATTTATCAAGAATAGCTTTATCTGTGTAAAGATTCTCGTGAAATAAATTTTGTCAATCATTAAAAGTATTCACATGCATAAACTTTGAAATAGAAATAATTGAACCTTGTTTCAACTTACAAGAGCAATAAAATGTCGACACTGTAGAACAAATGCAATGGACGGAATTTTACGTAATATGTCAGGATAATTTAAACTTAACAGTGATAAGGCCTTGAGAAAATTACATTTCATAATTTCTTGGCGAATTAAAATTCTCTTGGTTATGTCATTCAAATTCTCTGGCCATTGAAAGGTTTTCTGTTGGCTTAATTTCATCGGGAGAGTCAACTCATTTAAGTCTTTATTTTCATAAAAACTCCCTCGATTCTAAAAATAAAATTTAATCAATGTAGAATATTTTTCCCTCTCTGATTCAAAACATATTGCTAATCTTGTTCTTCAATCAGCTGATAGAAAATTTCATTCATAGTCAGCTTGAAATGTACTTGAAAAAAAATTAGAAAAATCAATTAAACTTCCTCTTTTATTACATAAAAAGGTCAGCTATATTTTCTTTGTCAGTGTGCATAAAATTGAAAAATAAAGAAACATTCTTGTTTTATACTATATAACATTACATACATCATTAGATGGTTATAATTAAACAGTCATACAAACCGGACTTTATTTTCTTTCTACTCAATGATATTTTCCGCTTTAGAAGAGAATTTTTCGGTGATTTCAGATATGGGCTTCTTAAAAAATTCTACAATAGAGTTTTCGAGTTATTCGGTAAAAAATGAAAACCCGACTTGTAGTGCATTGCCTTTCAAAAGAGAAAAACATGAATGAGATAGAAAGACAGAAATTACATCATCTTGTTTAGGAATAAATTCTTAACAAAAGAGAGGGAAACTTTCCCTTGGCTCTTCTAGTTTCTGAGCTATTTAAAGCCAGAAATTTACCTATTTATTTCAAAAATCCTCAACTTCAACTCAATTTTATGCCTTTTTAAGCCCCTCGAAGGAGAGAAATCTACCTTAATTAGGATACCAATAGTCCTTGAAGCGTAAAAAACCTTTTGAAAATTACTCTCCTGTAAAATCTCTATTTTTTAACACATAAAAATCAGAACAAACAGTCGTAGTAATTTATCGATCAAATTAATCTAAGTAATCTAAAACTCCATCTTTGGGAAAGTGGAAAATATCATTGATTAGAATTTTTCCATGTAAGACTGTGTTATAGATAAGAATCAATTAATAAAGGAAATGAAAAATTTAGTAAATTAATAAAAGAATAACTCTTTTGTGATCCTAATTAAATTGAGATTGTCGGTTTTAATTTTTTATGATTTCATCAAAATTAGGGAATAAAGCGAATAAATTTTCAAGTCTTTTACGTTCGAAAATGAATGTACATCCGAATCTCAAATCACAATTCAGTAGCCCAGATGAATATTCTTGTATTATCATGTATTTAACAAGTTGGTTGGAAATATTTTCTTGTACTTTATAAAATATGAATTTATTTGTGACTGGATTAAGGAAATAAATATTGATTTTTTATCAAGAACGAGAATATTCTAAGCAAAATCGATTCTCATTCTCATGATTTTAATTATTGGAACAGTAGAAAATGATGAATATACATTTATTTACTCAGTTTGTTAGTATAAACATCACTGTAGACTCTATAGTATAGAGAATAGGCGAGAATAATAACAATAGTTAGTGAAGAAGGTAATATTTCTCTCAACCCAATAGAAACTAGTAAAACTAGACATAATTGGAATATAAAAAACCTTTTTCCTAGATGAGAGTTCAGGTTACAAGCGTCTGATCGACTATAGAAGTTACTTGACTACCCCAACACCGAAATGTCGGGAACAGGCTTTTGAAAAAGGTTTTTTATATTCCAATTAAATCTACTTTTACTAATTTTTATTGAAGATTTCAGATTCCATCATGGAACAAATCCTATTGATTTTCTCAACTCACTTTAAAGAAGGCAGTCTTTGAGTTCTTATTGGGTGGTTTAATAGTTGGCCATTTGGGTTCGTCATAAAACGCAATCGGAGCTGATAATGGGGTATTCAAATCACTTCCAGGTGACATGAGGGTTGGATCATCATTCTTGAATACATCCTCAGAATTGTTGAGTTTGTTTATTTGTTCAGATTTTTCGTCTTCTCTTTTCTTTAATAAATTTGGGCACATTGTTTTGGCTACAGAATAGTAACCCTCATACAAAAGATATGAGAGAACGAATCTGGTCAAAGAAAAAAATTCATAAAGTTTAATATCAAGTATCTTCATGCTTTTTTCTGGATGATATTAGCCTCAAGGCATTAACTAAATACTAATATGAAGGGTCTGTTTATTTTTTTACTCTTTTCATAAAACACCTCTTATTTATTATTATCCAGTTTATTTTATGATTTCAATAAAAGTCAAAAGAAAATATACACAAGCAACAAACGAACAACATTGATGACATTTCCTAAAAGCAATAATTTAAGTAAGTGAATTACATATACTAACCTTTTAGTTGAAAGATTAGATAGAATACTTGAGCATTTCTGATCAATAGCATGATTTTGTAAGTTGACACGTTGTGTGGTTATGTATTTTAATACGTTAAAGGAATATGGTTCTCGGCCAAAGTTAACTGAAATCTTGACATTTTCCCCTCCAAGACATATTCCTGGATATAGCAAAGGACAAGACTACAGAATAATAAAAAAATTTAATGAAAAGTTATCGATTAGCTAATATTATTTTTATTTACATTGGCTGATAGTTTTTGAGATATTCCAATGGAACCTAGATAAACTCCATTTCGTGTAAAAAATACAGTTCGTTCAATAAGATTGAGTCCACATCCAACTATGTCACCAGAAGAATATTGTGGTATGGGTAAATTGATCTTGGATTCAGTCAAAGTTGATAATCTTGTAGGACCTTCCAGACGTGAATTTCTTCCCCTGAACAGCCTCATTAAATCAACACTTTGTTCAGGTTCAGAAATGCAAGATTCTTCAAATGATACACGATGATCTAAATGTAAATCGGAATTGCTTAGATTTGTGAAGGATACAGAACGAACTGATTTTGGACTTGAATCACATATAGTTTGGTGGAACTGATTTTGAGATACAAATGTACAATCAGGTTTAATGCTACAATTTCTATAGCCGAATGAATCATTTTCCATTCCTGATGAAAATATAATATTTATTTATGACGACAAGATGATAAATACATAATATAAAAGTTTGTGTAGAAAAACGAGAAAAACCATGTACATAATTCATTTAAAAATTCAAAATTGAAACTGCATATTGACAAAATAAGATTTTTATTGACAAAAAATTGACTAGATCCATCTCAATTATTAATTATTAAGTAATTGATCAATGTCTGGATCATCATGGCTAGATCCTTAAATTATACCATAGATTTCTAAGCCAATAGAAATCGTTTATTTCCTACACCTCCATCGAAATTTCTATAGTTATTATAAATTAACTAGAGTGATAAATGATTAAACTTTATTTTTAAATAAAGTTTAATAGAAATTAATCCAGACTTTGAAATTAATTAATTAATCTTAAAAGTGATATAGAATATTAGAATAGGTTCTAGTTCAAAGCCTCTGAATTAAAGATATTTCGGTAAATTCAATTATTATTACTCACCTAACCATTTATTAGGCATAGAATCTGGAGAGCATATTCCAATTGAAAAAGTTCTAATAGAAAAAAAAACATTTAATGGAGATCACAATGAAAAATAAAATAATGATGATTATTCGTTCAATTAAATTTTAGTTAGTATATGTGATCGCTACATATATAACAAGTTAGTTTGGCTTACCCATTAATACAACCAGAATATAGTAGTTTTACTTCAAAGTAGAATACCGAGGAGGAAGGAGGAATGTAGCAATCTCCTTTGAGTAATAAGGGAGGAATTTCCTTGCCTTGGTAATCAGATGAGTTTCGAAAATCTATATAAAAATTAAATTAAAAATAGCTAAGATTGTATTAAATTACAATAAAAGATGATAAAGTACCAACCTTGAATGATTTGCCCATTATTTGATAGTTCAAGGTACTGATATTTGGTAACTTTGGATAATTTACGAGGTATAGGATGATTCAAATAGAAGGAAACAGGATATAATGATCTGAGGTAACGATCAGGATCGCAAGCGTGCTCGTGAACATCCAGATTTTCAGCCATTTTATATGGCAAAAATTTTCAGAGTTTGAAACTCAGACGTCACTTAAATTATGATGAATAAGAATATTAAAACAATTATAACTTCTTCAATGTTGATAAATTGAATATATTCTTAAAAATTTATTTTGACTTGAAAATTGCGCATTACAATGCATTCAAGAGAGATTATTCTTTGAGGGAAATAAAAAAAATTTCATAATAAAAAACGTTTTTATTCTTTACAAATTTTCCAAAAGATCCATCGTATACAACGCATTCTGGAATGCTACATTTAATTTCTTTTTCTTAAGCCAGTACGATCTCAGCTGCCATTCATACTTTAAGAACTGTTGGGCTAATAAGTCAGTTTTAGCACACGTAAATACAGCTAGAGCAATTCTCCAAGAAGTATCAAGCTCAAACCAAGATTCATGATCCAAAAGATCGAAAGTAGTTCTGATTGCTAAGCAAAGATAATCTGAAGTTATCAATAACAAATTTACTTGATTTATAGAGTTTATCAATAGAGCGTAAGTGAACATTTTCTTCGTTGACTATTAAAGGAGCTGGTTCAGGCAGGACTTGAAAAGAAAACATCGAGTTCCAATAGAGCTGTTTATTCGAATTTTTTAAATGATTAATTTCTATATTGTATAGTTCTTCATTTTCAAACTTTTTGACCTCTTCTGATTCATATAAAATTATTCTATTGGGTTTTCCGATAATTTGTCTCAAGTAGCGACTAGTATTCGGATTATTTGGAAAAAACTCTTGATATAAGCACAAAATATCATTAGCGTTTTCATATTTATCAGCATTAATAAGTATTTTCATGTAAGGAACTATAAATAAATCTGATACAATGCCCCTTCTAATTGAGTTTTCCAAAATACCAAGTTTTGAGATACAAATATTTTCAAACTGAGAATCTTTTTGGCTCTTGATATAGTAGGCTAAACCTTCAAATAACTGCAAAAGTTGTGTTTCGTGGATTGGAATGTGAAAATCTCTACATCTGAGGTACTAAAAATTACTTAAATTCTTACGTTACAAGAGTCTGTAAATAGATTTCTATCAACAGAATCTATCATTCCCTTCTTAAGGTAAATTTTAATAAGTTCAATTTTTCTTCTATCTTCATCCTTATAGAAAGTCGTGAGTAAGAGGTTATTGATAGATCTACTGGCTTCATCCAAAGAATATTTTTCATCGATCAAATAAAAAATACGCCAGATTAAACAATGTACAGAAATATTGATACCAAACTGATTGATTATCAATCTTAAAACTTTGAGAGCTTCAAGGTATTTATTGGAGAGTAATAACTCATGCAAAATGTATGTGAACTTTGATGCGAAACTCTTCAATTTGTGTAGACAGACGTCTAGCAGATAAATGAATAGGATTTACGAGAACTTTGAAATTTATCTATGTTCAGAATTTCTTCATTGAATATTAATTCTGGGTCTCTATTAGCTATGCAAACTTTATGGAAATTCTCCCGTTGACTGAAAATTTCAAGTCGTGAAGCCATTAAAACAAACTAGACAAATTTCCAAATAAAAGCATTCTTTGAATATGTTTATTCATTAAAATATTTTATTGAATTATGTAAATCTGATGTAAAATGTATTTATACGGTGAAAAGAGTTAGTTTCCCCATCATTGTTGATCTTAATTATATTCTTATATCAATTTTATTTCCAGAAAATGTTTCTTCTCTCGAAGATCTCTGTGTTAGATTCATTTGTAAGAATCTTAAATTATGCACTTATGTTGATAAGTCCGTGAATAACGATGAAAAACGTAAATGGAAGCTTCCATATGAAAATTATAGAATCATGGCAAGACCTGCTCAAAAGATTCTCTTTCAATTATGTAAAAGAAAGCTACTCAACGACGAGAATATGAATTTATTTCGTTTTGAATATGTGGATTTAGTTTCACCTATGATTCGAGAAGCAAAAATATCACAATCCTCTCTTAAAGTTCTTAAGGATCACAAACTTCACAGCTTATCAGCAACAAATTTAGAAAATTTGAACCTCAATGCTATTGTCTCATGTTTAGGAGAACAATCAGTCCGTCAAATGTTTAACCTGAATGTTTCTGGTTAGTAAGATGCAGTATTAATAAATGATTTGATATGATCATATATTTTTCTTTTAGGTACTTCAATCATATGTGAAAATCATCTCCCCATTGTTGTCATTCTAGGAAGATTCAAATCTTTATACTCATTAAATGTTAGCCGAACAGAAATAAAAAATCCTGGTCTTCAAATAATCGTCAAAGATCTAACCCAACTCCGTCATTTGGATATATCTCGCACCCATATTACAGATATTTCTCCCTTGCGCAAAATCTCACATCGTTTAAATGGACTTGTTCTCCATAGATTGGAATTACCTCGTTTTGAAAATTTCAGAGATTTCTTATCAGTTCTAATAGATCTTCATGAGTTACGTTACCTTGATGTCTCTGATAGATTCAAAGAAATGCCTAGATTCTCTGAAGTAACCAAATTTTGTGGTCCTGAAACCTTTCCCCATATTACTCATCTAGATGTTTCTGGAAATCCTTTTGGATTCAAATTTCAGGATATCGAGTGAGTTTCATAAAATGAATTTTTTCTTATAAATATTTAAAATATTTTACCAAAGAAATTTTATATCAAACCATCCGGGAATTCGTTTCCTTGGCTTAGCGTCATGGGTTCAAAATAATCATAATGAAATTGAAGGAATTAAAAGCTTATCAGAAATGTTTACAAATATTACAGTAAGTCAAATTATTTTTAAATAGAGAAAAAAACCTAAAACCTAATTTTAATTTTAGATTTTGGGAGATCGAGGAGATAGTTTATTGTTAAATACTTTAAATTATTACAAAGATAGGACAATTTATCTTAATTATGCTTTTCAAAAGATTTTTGAATCCACAAGTAATGTTGATATGCCAAAGCCTGAATTGCTTTCTGTGAGTATCAATGAAAAAAATATTTTGATGAGTTCATTTAACTTGTATATTAATTTTCAAATTTAGGCCGTTTTAACAACGATGAGATTTCACATGAAAAGATCTGAGCTTATGCTTGCAGGAACTGCTGTTGTTTACAATTTGACTCGTTCGGACTTGAGCACAAAACTACCGTCTGAGTTACTTAATAAAGCTGTTCGAATAACTTTATTAGCGATGGAAAAATTTCCAGATAATCATCAGCTACACAAGAATTGCTTTCTAACACTCTGTAGTGATACAGTTCTTCATGAAGCAGTAAGTTTGACAATTTAAAAAATGAAAATATACAAAATTTCAATCAATTTTATAGAAAAGAGAGAATGCTTTAAAATACAGTATTTTAGTGTTATAATCATTCACTTTACTGCTTTTTATATTAATTTTTTATAATCTCCAAAGAAATTCAATTGTAAGCAGTGTTGCGAGCTAGTTTTCAATGGTCTCATTCGGTTCGATGATGTTCACATGAAAAGAATGGGTGTTGCCATCATATCGATTCTCGCAGCAGAAGTGAGTCTTGCGATATAAGTCAAATTAAAGTAAAATTTATTTCCTTAAACTTTAGATTAAAACATCAGAACTTGAAGATTTAGCAAAGGAACCTCTCCGAGTTCGATGTCTGTTAACATATGTTGCAGAAAAATGTTTATTATCATCTGATTTAAAAGATTCCCCCGATCAGACTGTTCAGCCTGAATACCTCTCTCAGGCTCAGTTTCGTTCAGATGGACCGCCTATATTTGATACAACACTACGATTTACGCTAAGCGCCTTATGGAATCTAACAGATGAATGTTTTGAGGCATGCGTTGGTTTTGTCAACGAAGGTGGACTAAGAATTTACGAAAAGGTCTTAAAAGTGATTAAAATTGCGAAATTTGATTGATAAAATTTTTTCTTAATTTAATTTTATTCTTCAGAGATTTTCCGACCAAGAAGATGAAATGAGAAATCATGTATACACCAAGTGCCTCGGACTATTGGTGAGTAATTTTAATAGATGATATTGATTTGAATTTAATCTATAAACTTAAATAGAACAATGTTGCTGAACCTGAAAAAACTGGAACATATCTAATGAATGTGAAATTGATCAGTTTCTTCTTGTAAGTTTCAATTTCCCAATATGTATTATGAATATTATTAAATATGACATTTCTAATAGAGATATGCTGAAACATTCAAGTATTCAGATAAGCTATTTTGCTGCTGGAATTATTGCACATTTATCCTGTTTACCTAATGAGGTATGGATCGATAAGCTAGGCTCTGTTTACACTAAGGATTATTGCTGTAAAATTCTTGTAAGCAATTCTTTTTACTTCTCAAATATTATTCTTTACCATATTTTGTCTCCATTTATTCAGGGCAATGTTGTTTGTGATTGGTTGACACCTCAAAATGAAATGGTAGCATATCGATCATTCGCACCATTTGAGACATTAGTAGTGCACGAAGAAAGTCGATTGGAAACTCAATTATGGGCTGTTTGGGCAATTAACCACATCCTATCCAAAAAGAGTAAGTTTTTTTATCAAAAATATAGAATAGAATCTAAGATAAATCCTAATGAAAAGATCGAAAAATTGAAGCATATCAATCTTTTTGAACTTCGAACTTGAAAAAAGCATAAAGATTTGTTTTTAGTTAAGGCCGAACAGATAGGAGTCATTTTAATTGTTTTTCTATCCCAAACTTATCTCTGCATTTAATAATATACAAGGTTGATCTTGAGTTTTAAAACTCTTAGTATTAAATTTTTTTCTATTAACAATGCTTGTTGATGATCTCTTGTTTCTTTCGAAATTTAGAAAATCATTCATTGTCAGACTGAATTAGTGAAAATGATCTTTAGAGTTTCATTTTTTTCTCTTTACATTGAATATGCGAATATTCTTTTCTTCAATGCATTAAAAAATATTCTTTTTTTCTTCTTAGTCGATCGATATAGACAAAGTCTTAAGGAATGTGAAAAATTATGTCTATTTTTGAAGAAAATTTGTGATAAAGATCCTATTTCAATTTGTCTCCAAAATGGTAAATCACAAACCCCTACAAAAGAGATTAGAAATTTCTATTTTTCTGGTGATCAACAAAAATACTTTCGAAGTCCCTCCCTGCCGACAGATCAATTCTCATTTATAGGAAGTTCCTCAATAATGAGATCTGAATTTAATGAGTTACCTAATGAAACAGTGCCCAAAACAGAACAACTCTTGGTAAGAAGCATAACTTTAATTTTTTTAAAGTAGACGAAGCTTTTTATCAATATGTGCATATATATTATATTTGATAATATTTCGTATGAAAAAAATAATTTTTGTTCGTAGAAGATAATAATTTTTTCTAACCCTTGAATGCTGCTATAAAAACTTTTCTCAAGAAAGTGATTCGATTAAAAATATAAACCTAATTGACATGAAGATGAGAATTTACTATTTTTACAAAAAACTCAATATTTTTCTCCGCATAGGCAGGAAAAAATTTACTTTAAGAATTCCACGATGAAATCAGACAACGAATTGTTGGAATAAAAAATATTTCTGAAAAAATGGAATTTAGCCAAATTAGACCATTTAACCATTTTCAAAATTGTCCTAGTTTTTCAATGCTTCAGATCAAGATTATTATTATTCATTTCGAAGATTTAAAGCAGTTCGATTTTGATATTTTGGATCAAGATTAGAAAAAGAATTCAAATTTGGCTATAGAAAATCACAGAAATTCGTCATCATCGAAAACAATCTGAATTTTTCAACTAGCTTTAGATTGAACAATGAAACCAAAAAATACATACTAAACCATCTATTAGGGTCTCAAGAAATTAGACCTAAAAATAAATTTGTTAGACTTATAGGCTATAGTTATAAATCATATTATACATAATAGTGTTATAATTATTTTTTTCTATTCTTAGAATTATTTTCGACCAAAGTTATTTGAAAATGTTGCCATATCTCCATGCTCCACTTCAAAGTTTAGTCTCGATCCTAGTCAGGTAAATTAATCTGAATATGCAGCCATTTAAAAGGGATAATTATCCTCTTTTCAACATTTCAGGCGTGTAACAGACAGGGCGAAGAGATATCTTCTCTTGTTAGTGGAGCAGTACCTTCAAGCGCCGGCCCTGATGCAGATTCCTTGAGGTGTGCAAAATTAATTAAACAGTTATCCTGGCAAATACTCAGATGTATCAAATGATTTTAAGAATATTTTTTCCTTAACTGTGACACAATTATCCATTAATTCAAACAAAAATTAATCCCATCTTCCCTCATCAAAGACCTATTTATTTTTATATATACGTAATTATCAGCATAAGATCAATATTATTACCATATCCTTTAAACTGTATCTATTGTAACTTAATCATTTCTTTGAACGTATTACATGTCATGTATAATTGCTACAAAATTTAATCGTTTCTATTATTAGTGTGTTGATGTATTCGAAAGAAAATGAAACCTTTAATACTCAATATTAACAAAATAATGATACAAATCAGCATATCAAAGGACTTCATGAACTACATTTATTTTTGCAATAATAATTGGACTCATTCCTAAACTCATTTTGGCATTAAATGATGATCATATTTATATAAAACGGATAAAAAAACATTTGATAAATCGACATAGGACAGATTCTCACATCATCTATTACATTTTTGTGTTATTTTTTTGAATTTGTTTCTTCTGTATTGAAAGTTGTGCAAAATAAATATTTTTATCAAAATATAACTTTAACCAAATTATAAATACACAGAGTAAATATAAAAATTTAATAATTTTCCATTCTCAGAATGTAATGCATTATTTATTTGTAAATACTTATAAAATACTTAAAAATGTTAATAAATGAATTCTCTCTCATTATTCAATCATGAATATTTTTCATACTTAAGCAGGGAATAATTTTGATAGAGATTCCTGTTCTTTTGATGTTTTCTTATATATGATTCGTTCAATTTAAGAATTGCTACATATTAGGTATCAATTGCTAGGCAAGCTGACTGATCGATATTCCTCTTCGTTCCGAAATTGGGCTCTTTAAACTTATTATTTTTTACTAGAATATTATTATACTAGAAATTCAAAGATAGTTAAAATTCAATTCTATCATTTATCGATTTTGATCTCCGAAACCTAATTAAGATTCTTTGAAAATTTAATCGAAATTAAATTGAATGTCTTGTAACTAGAATAATTTTTGAGTTAGGTTCTAAACTCATTTGGATGGTTTAGAGAACAACAAGCGTATATTTGAGTGATAAACGCTATATTTCGCCGGGTCTCTTCAGACTCTACCCCGGTAACATTTAAATACTAATTATCATAATCAATTGGGGACCTTCCATTGGTTCATTTTCTTATTCACTCTAGTACAATAGGGAGGGGGAGGTTTGATCCATTGCTTTCGGCTTTTTGACTACTTTTGTTTTTTTAGAAAATCGTCAATCTGTAAGAATAATTTTTGACATTTATACAATCAAAGTAAAGTAGTCTCGGCATATACCTTATCGGCGTATGCCAAACTAAAATTCTCAAATCCTGAATAGACCAATTGAAATACTAAACTTATATTAGTCTAAAGCATAAAATCCTAGTCGATATTAATAATACTAAGACTTAAATTAAGTCACTTAAATATACACAATCTTTTTGGTCTGATAATTTTAATAAGCTAACTTCTATAATTGACTTATGGAGTAGTTTCTAAGATCCAATTCGTAAATAAATCTGTTCCTTGTAATAGGTTTGGAAAATTTTTCGTTAATTTATAATTTTCATCAATTATAAATTAATAATTTTCATTATTAAACCTCAATTCTGATCAAAAAGAGATTATCATCTCAAGTGATTTATCTTTTACCAAAATCTTTAGTGTTTCGAGTAAACTCAAATTCAGCACTACCACTACAGATCATAATTATTGAATAAGAACAAGTATTATTTAATAATAATATAAAAAATATGAAATAAATCAAAATTAAGTATTACGCATTCAAAACAAAAAGACACCAGAGAAGATTTTTAACAGCGTAAATTATGATTACTTTATGATCAAACACAATAATGAGAATATAGTTTCAGTTGATTTTCACTTTTGAGGTTGTTTCTCATTGAGACTGTGTCTCTCAACATTTGTGTGTCAGTGTGGTTGAAAAGAAGACAGAATAATTATTTAAAAAAAGTTTTTCTAGTAATAATTCTAATCATCAATTGAAACTAAACTTTATTCTACAATCACAAACATATGAAAATCATCCCTTAGTGTTGGAATATATTCTCAAAATAACATCAGCTAAGACATTACATAACTAAAGTATCTATGTTAAATAAACTCACAATTCAGAAAAAATAATGAATGGAAATCTCTGTTTACCTGGACTTAATCAATCAATGCAGCAAATCAGGATAAATGATTCATGGAATAATCCACAAGAATGTCTAAAAAATATGGACTGTGCCTTACAGCATTGTATGTGAGTCTGATTTGGGAATTCTTTACATACTGAAGATTATAATATTTGATAACGAAGTTTTTAGTATTACTGTATTTTTATTGTTAAAAACTAGGATTTGAATTACAGTTGTACTCCAGTTTTGATGTATGAGAAATTTTCCTTTAAAAAATAGATTTTTCTCACCATAGATCTACTTAAATGCAGAACAAGTTTAATAAAAATAATTTTTTTCGACAAAATTTCATGCATTTTTAGTTTTTTGCCTCAATTTAAACAGAATTCATACCCCTGATTCGATCAGTACTACTAAACCCTATTGAATTTGAACACTGACCATAAAAAATAATGAAAATTACCTATGATAAAAAAGCAATGTGCCACCTTCAAGTTCAATAGCTACAAAAGCTGCGTCAAATTTCGAATCAGGATCACTTTAGTTTATTTTGATATCCCCAGATCGAAAAAAAGTAACACGCCGTGTAGTTAGCTTTATAATTACATCTTTATGTCTAATTAAAAATCAATGGTGAATTCTTACAAAAGTTATTTCAGTGTCTTGATGAGAGAAATCTATTTTTCAGAGGAAAATTGGGGTGTGCGATTTCTCAAACACCAAAACTGGGGCACAAATGTATTTAAATTTGGGAAAACTTTTTCAAACCAGTAATTATTTTCAGACCTACAAGATATGTCTTGTACTGACTCAAGAGGGGGACTGACTCAACAAAAAAGAGTTAATTGGATTGTCTTGAAAATACTTTTGGTGTTTTAGAAACATGTAATGCCCTAAAATTGGATAAATATGCCCAGATTTTTGAGAATTTTTAAAATTCGTGCATGATTCTTTATCGAACTAAAATCAAAATCATTCCAATGAAAAAATTCTGAAGAGAGCCGACAAAAATCAAGGTTTATTTACCAAAAAATCATTCGTTCGTTCTTAACGCTGGCATGATTTCCACAAAGTTTTATCTGATTCTTTATGGGTGATAAAAATTTTGCTGCTTGAAAATTTTAATTATTTAGAGTAGCCCTTTTATTTTAAACTCATAAACCGCATAAACTCGATAATTTTCTTTTACTCGAGAAATAGAGTATTTCAATCAAAAGACCTAGATCATGTGAATCCACTATGTTTTCCTATAATAAAAACTCAATTATAAGAATGAATATCGAGAATTTATGCTCGTATTCAAGACAAAAAAGATCTAGTTTAGTGTGTTTTGTTATTTTTTCAATTGGAAAAATCAATCCATAACTGAATAGTATAACTTGATCGATAAATTGATTTCTTATATTTGCATTAATATTCTTTCTCTGATTTATAGTGATTTATTTGAAAAGTAAGAATTATAAAAAGTTTGGAAAAGGAAAATAAATTTTATTACATGCTCTCATTTTTATGTCACTGTCTGTAACAGAAATACTGTTGAATTCTTCTCAAATAACAAGCCTAAGAAAGAAGAGACGCTTCTTTATTCAAGTTTATACAGTAACTGTTTTACAGTTCATAATCATGATTTTGGGAATGAATTTTTCTCATGAATAGTGCAGCACCTATACTTACAAAGGTTACCTAAGCACATAGAACGAAATATTACTAGTTAATGATTTTTCTATTCACTCAAATTCATTAACTAAGCCAACCAGCTATAATTTAATCTTTCCAAAGAAGTCTCAAAAATTATTTAACCCTTTTGATGCCCAGAACATTTTCAGAAAACTAAAAATATTACTAATTAGTAATATTTATTATAATATAAGCTAACCCTTTCAGGTCTTAGTCTATTTAATGACTTTGAAGATTGAATATGAATACATATTCAATAGTACTTCTAATCAAAACCTTTCCATAAAAATTTTTTTCGACACTTTTCTATACATTTTTCCTATCTAATTTCAAGCGACCGCACAATTAATTTATAGAATTTTTAATATTAATACAAATTAATAAATAAGGTAAACTTAGTTAATTCTAATGAAATACACTGTGCAACTTTTATAGGTATACGATCTTTATTTTTACAGAAATTTTTAGGTTTAGTATTTTGCCCCACATATGTGAACTTTAAATTTTAAATTGAACCAAAAATCAGCCAAATTAATAGACTTACAAAGGTTCAAAAATATTGAAAAAGGGAAATGTATGTCCACCGAAGGGTTAAATTAAATTTGGAAAAGTTTAAATCAAAAAAGAATCTAAAAGCAAAAAACGAACCTCAACAATCAATTAAGCTCGAAATAACGACTTGATGCAAAGATTCTTTTTTATTGTATTGATATTCACAAAAGATTTGTATTTAATCGAACACTATTAAAGATATCTGTCCAAGTTAATTCGCACAGAAAAAAAGAATTGCTTTTTTTTAAAAAACCATTTACATCTAATTTTGTATTAATCAGATTTCATTTCTATGATTAGGCCAGGATTACCTAACAGCTGTGGAATTATCCTCGGACCTTCTGCAATCAATTACACGCATTCAATGGGTCAAGGTGTCTATGGTAATAACGTAAATCGATTGAACAGATCAAAATCATTAAACAGATGCAAAAGTCCTGGAGCAGGACTAATTCTGACTGGGCAGCGAATGATGACACCATCCTTTAATAATCCTTGTTATCCTTGCTCTATGAACTGTGGACTGAATTCAGCCAGCGGAGGTCCAAGTTGCTGTTGCAGTAGAAATGGGAGTACTTACAATGTTGGGAAGATTGTTTGTAAACCCTTCCAGCAAGGTCTTAGCTTTAGATCATCGATTAATGCTAACTTACACAACAATTGTCCTGCAATGCCTAGTATAGATGCTTTTCATTACGTTAATGTGAGTCAAATGAATACATTTCTGTTCTGATTTTATTTGCAAACTTGTTTATCACACGTACGTTAGTTTCGACTCGAAATTGTAGAATACAGTAATCTATACAAAAAAATACTCTGGAAAAAATCTATTTGACTTTGGTTTTTGTCTAGATTAATCGAGTTTACTCACAAGAAACAATGGAAAAATTCTAATCATATAGATTTGGTTCTTTAAATTACATTTATAACTCTTTAAAATAATTATTGTATAGGACAATATCCTCGATATTACGTGACTAGTTGTCAATTTCTATTATTAAAGTTTTAATTTTAATATCTTAATTAACTCTGCGGTCTTGAAAATCAGAGAAGCATTCAGTTCATGAAATAATTTCAAAGAACATGCAAACTTTTCATTAGGATGGTGAAAATTAGTTGATAAATTATTGGAAACTATTAATATAAATAATTTTTTCCAAAAATGCTGCTCTATTTCTGAATTCCTAGAATGCGAAAATTGAAACTTCTGTATTTTCTTATGACTGTTTTGCTGTTATGTGATGACAAAGAGGGGATTTTAGCAAAATTCGGCAATGAGCAATATCGCAATTTGCTTTTTCCTCACATTGATTTCATTTTATCGAATCTCAAGAAGGAAAATGATGACAGAAGTAATACTTATTGAGTGTTGTTATTTAGGAAGAGTTTTTCTCATCTTTTAGGATGTTTAGAAAAATAGAATAACAAGATATACTTTGTTTCTTGTATGAAAATAAGACTATTTTGAAGATCAGTTTATCAATCCTAAGCTGTGCATTTTACAGGTGTATTGATATGCTCATTAAGCTTAAAAAATCAACTGACTGAAATCGATCAAGGTTAAAAAATGTTTAATAAACATAAAAATCTTCTGATACTAATAAAACTTTGAGTATTTATAGGTTATTGCTTTTGAGGTTTGGAGATTATTACTTAACTAGAACTTATCGAAAGACCATATATATTTAATTGCAAACTGGTTTTATACTTAGAAACTAACATTTGTTTTATGCATGAAGTCGTTTTACTTTAATTCAAGTACATGTATGATGAAAATATTAAAATTTTAAATCAAAAGGATTCTGAACAAATAAAGTCTGTGACGAGAGTATTTTATATTTGTTCAAGATAATTCTGCTTCTTATCAAAGTTACATGAGCATAGTTTTTTAGTCAATCGCTCAAAGTAACAAGTTATTTTTTATTGACAACAGTGTGCCAAGATTAACCAATAAAATTTCATTAATTCAATATTTAATTTTTAAAATACATGAAAAATTTTAATCATTAGAATCCTTGTCCGAGTGGAACTTGTTTGCCTGTGAAAAGATCTATTACGAATTGCAACTCAAATTGTGATATCGATTCTTCATCTCTTTCTAGAGTTGCACGATGTAAGAAGAAATTTGAATCTAACTGCAGTAATATTTGTCCTCAATGTAAAAAGATTATACCAGTCAACACCTGTTGTTCCTGCAGTACAAGCCGCCCCACAAGTCCAGTCTATTGTTGTAGGGGTTCAAGTCAAACTCACCTCAATAATTGTGGCACACAAGGAATTCAAACAGAAGTGTGTTGCGAGCCAGTTAAAGCATGTTGCAATCAAGAGTCAGTGGATTGCCAGACAGATAGCTGTGTATTTGATACTAATGAAAATTGTGTTCAAGCTAATATCGAATGCAAGCCAAAGTCGTTTAATTGGTAAGTTCATGAATATGCAGAAACTATAGATTTCGGTTTTAATATTCCCCCCAAATATCTCTTTTTATGATCTCTATTGATAATTTATGGACTATACTATAAATATATTATCATACATGTCAGGATCACTTCAACTAGAACTTTATTATGTGTAGAAATTGAAGTGGTTAAAAATCTATTGATAGAATAGAAAACACATGAACAAACCTTCATCTCACATGATCTGTCTATATTCTACATATGGATTAGTTGTAAAGTTGATCTCATTCTTTAGGAAGATGAATTCAAATTGGTGTTCCTCTCTTAGACTGTTAATGATTAGAATCATTTTACTTCTAAATTTAGACTAGTAGTCAATCTTTTCATTTTCGTATTCTTTTACTGGATTTACTACTCTTGTACTAAGTTAATTGAACTGTATTAAATTACATTTCATGGAAGAGTTTAAGAAATTGATAGACTTAAAATTTTAAAATTAAGGTCAATGCAGACAGAATCCCCCAAGATAGCAAACACTTGGGTAGCACATACAATGGAGCTCTGTGATGACGTTGAAGACTGTAATAATGATGAAATATCCCACATGATATCACCTAGGATTTGTCCTGACACATGTCGGTATACATCGAATAGAATAGCTACAAATTCTGGAGCTGGTGGTTGTGGAGGAGGAGGTTGTGGTTACTCAACAGGTCGAGCTGAATTGGATATAACTGAAATGGGACTGGGAATTGATTTTTCTAGAAATACTTGCAACCAATCAAGAAATCCATGTTCAAATATAAAGCATCGTTATTATCGGATCAGAAATCAAGAGGAGGATGAAGCAAGAAATCGATCAGAGGAAACTTATCAAAATCAGGTGAGACAGATTGTTTATTTCCTGATTCTCATGTGTCATTAATTTTAATTTAGGATTTAACAGTCTAATGATTACTCAGGATTAAAGCTTTTATTTCACCGGAACTCACAAGATAAACTTGGAACAACAATGATTTTGACTGTTTTATTCAAATTAATTTCCAATAATATATTTCAAAGCAATCGATTTCATATGGAAACATAATAAAGCTGCTCAAAATTTTTTTTTTATTGTGTCTGTCACACGCAATTTTTTTCAAAATTATTGATATAACATCAGTAATGTTACATTACTGATCGTATACAGATAAAAATTATTGTGAGGATTTTATTAAATTTACACTACTATCTGGTCTCACTACAACTCTCGTGAGATGGTTCCTACTTAATGTCAGTGCTAATTTTCAGTATATTCTCTAATTAGTTTAAATAACTTCTTATACAAAATTTACCAATTCCAATAATATGAAAAACATAGTTTTTTCCCTGTTTGATTATATCTTCCTCTTTGGATATACATAACACCCAATTCGAATCGGAACATGTTTAAGAAAGGTTTTTTTCTGTCCAAAATTGACTTTTACCATATATTTGAGGCTTATTCCACTGTTGGTTGTTAAATGCAAAGTTTAGAAATATTAAATACAAAATTTTCTAGCTTTCAATATCCCTCCCTAAAATTTGAATGATGAGATTGAGAAAATCTTACTGGTCTTAAATGCCTCATAAATGAGTCATAATAAATTTAAACTTGATTACTCCTAGACTAGTCCTAATATTTGTTTTATTTTTCATTGGTCAGCTGAGTAGTAAAGTTTTTGTATTAGTTCTATGTGAACATTCATTTCAATGTATTTCCTAAAAATGGTTTGACTCCAAGAATCATTCACAAGATTTTTTAAATGATAACGAATATCTATTTTATTTATTATAATTATAATAATTATCGATAGAAAATTAGAGTTTTTATCCATGTTTTTCTATGGTATCATATCACAATAAATAGAATATAGAAAAAGAAAGGAATTCCATTGACTTTTCTCCGAACATTATTCTACTCAACAATGTGAAAGTAATCGATGCATGTGATCTTGATCCAATTTTTTCTCCATTGATATTTCTCTAATATAAAAATATTACGGCAAAAGATGAAATTAGTTTTATGACAAAATATGATTATTTTTTAACTTATATTTTCTACTACATTTTTTAATCATAGTTTTGAAATAAAAATTTTTAAAAATGAATTTATAAATAGAAAATTTATTTATACAGTACTATTATAGCATTTAAAATTTACAACTGTAAGTTTGAAATTTAAGATAAAGTTTTAATTTACTCTTATTTAGAAAGTTTAGGGACCGTGCTAGATTAGGAGTCTATTCATTTTTATACATTTTCTTGGATTACCTGATTCTAGATTCTGTGGTTATGTGATCCTAGAGACTTTTCAACAAGATGATACAGATTCATTTTTTATCTCGTCAATGCTCTATGTTAATAATTTGAATGAATTTTAAATTTGTTCACCTTCATTAATAATTATGCAATTGATTCGACCAGTCAGATGAACTAAGCACGATTTGTACTTGATGAACGAAAAAATTATCTTTATCTTTCTTTTCAAGGTGACAAGAATCTCAAGTGGAAGAAAAGATCAAGAGTGCAATAGCAGAGGTCGTAGACTTGTGAATTATCTTGACGATGATGCTGCAGAAATAGCCTATGGCATTAAAAACCATGAACATTTTACAGAGGATATTGAAGGAAAAGAAAAATTATACTCTACCAAAGTAAATTATCTGAATCTAATCATTTCATGAAATTTTTTCTCTGTAAAAGACTAAAACTTCCGGTTTCATTGTTTTCCTAGAGTCGGGATATTTCTATTCATAACTGTGTATAAGTTATTAATAATAATAAGTGATGCTAAAAATAGTTTTTAAGAGAGAGAATTTTAATTATGAATAGAAATCCATGGAAACTTTTTGTCATGAAACATTTTGATCAGAAAATTACCTAAAAAAGCATACATAATTGTTGAATCATTGATTGAAATTCCATCTCCGTTCGTAATGATGAAAAAAATGGAACTAATGTTATCCATTATCATTTTTCATACATACATGTAGTATAATTATTTTAAACCCCAGATCAGTTATAACACTACAGCGGCTTTTAATAATGATTTGGATCATTTGTCCCCGAGATCTTCCTCGCCAAATCCAAGTCTCTTCTCAGTAGATAATGGATGTCAGAGTTGTGAGCCGGTAACAAAGTATTACACACAATCCTATTACCCGGCAAATTATCGATATCGTAATACGGACGATGATGGAATTGGAGAAACGTCGGCCTATTCAACAAATGAAATACATGTTCAAAACTCAAGAAAGTATTATGATAGTTGAACAACATTAGGACCATACCATAGGAAATAATTTAAAATAAAATAATTACATTAGATTTAATTCAAGATGCATATCCTATATTTACCTTTAAATCAAAAGACTAATTGTATTCCAAAAATGATTGTGAATAAAAATAGATAAATTAGAGAGTAAAAACATCATTGTACATGGTATATCGACATCTACGAATGTAAATAAAATTTCATTACCATAGTAACGTTCATGTTTATCTTTTAATTTAATAATGGAGAATATAGTAAATTTGGTACCAAAAGAGCCAAGTCCACAGAGGGATCGATTGAAATACACCTCAATTCACTCGAATAGAGTCAAATCGGAATTTTACAAAAATAGAAAAGATCATGAAACTTTTGGACAGTCTGAATACATATTCAAAAGTAGAGAACCAGTCTTGAAAAAGAATTCAAGAAAAATCCAGGTATCAACCAACAACTTTTGTGGAAGAGAATGCAAAAATTGTCAAAAAAAACCTGGACTTCCCAATGATAAACCAAAGGTTATAAGAAAAACCAATGATTATGTAAAAGCGAATAAAAAATTGAAAGATTGCAAGGTTAGAGATTTCGAAGAATCAGAAGTGTGCACAAATAGAGGAGATAAAATCAATAGAAAAAAATGTGGTCTTGAGATTAATTTTGGTGAAATGAGAAATTATGGTAAAGTACCTGAGTATATAAAAAATATAAGATTTAATGAAAAAATGCACCACGAAATGCTCAAGGAACAATTTCACAGAGAAATTCAAGAACATGAAAAAAATTTTCTATCCGAAGCGGAGAAATTAAGAATTTTAGCCAGATTAAAAGAAAATTGGCAAGAGGTTTATAAGAAGTACCAAACTCTCTCGATAGTTATCGATACCATTAGCAAGAAAAGAAAGAAAGAAATGCTTGAAAAAGAAATGTCAAGTCTAGAGGAATACATGGAAATGCTTAATAAGCCAAATCAACGGTTTTTCATACAGCCTTAAAATATTTATGAATGAAGAATAGTTGTAACAAATTAAACTGATTTGTATATTAATTCATCACAATTGAAAAACAATTATTAAAGAAAATTATAAAGTTAAAAAAAGTCTTAATAGTCCACTTGCATATTGAATAATTTCAGAACTGCCCAACTTTGAGGATCCATAGATTCGATCCACAAAAGTTATTGGAACTTCCCCAATACTATAACCGTTTGCACTGGCCCTAGCGATCATTTCCATTTGAAAGACATAGCCTTTTGATTTACAGCTTTTAATGAGTTCTTCTAGAACTGGTTTCTTGTATAATCTAAAACTTCCTGTGAGATCACTCGCTTTTGGCCAAAGTAGTACTTGAGCAAGATAATTTGCAGTTCGACTAAAAATCATGAAATAAAACAAACCTGATAAGTTTACGCTTCAAATTCCAACCGTAAACTCCTCCATTCATGGAATAACGAGTACCTGTCACAATGTCATAATCATTTTCCTTTTGTTTACTAAGAAAGTAAGAACATTCATTATACTTACCTGATAAAGTCAATGATAGATTTGGGCTAAAAAATTATTCAAAGTAACATACATGGTGCGATAAATCAGCATCCATCAGTATAATAAATTCACCTTTGGCGAATTTCATACCATGCATATAGGCAGAACCAAGACCTAGCTTAGCAGCTCTCGGATGAAGTTTGATTTTATCAGGGCCAAACATTTTAATAAGCTGTTTAATAGCCATTTGAGTGTTGTCTGAACTATTGTCGTCAACAATTATTACTTCATAATCAATTCTAGCTGGTTAAACAAGAAAACGAACTTTTTTAGATACTTATCGAATAAGTAAATCAAAATTGGAATGTTATCAACTTCGTTATAGGTAGGAACAATGATTGAATACATTTATTTTTGAGAAAATTTAATAACGTAAAAAAATTTTTGGAAAATTATTTTCTTTAAACAAAATGTTTCAGGAGATTAGGAAACTTTGAACTGAAAGTTAATTTAAAATTTTGAGCATTTCAATAAATTTTATTGAATAAATTTTAATAATAAATGTCGTTAAATGACATAAATGACAAATTAAGATACTTAAAATTCAAGAGTTCTATCATTTTCTAATTTTTTCATTACTCTCATTTCCTATGGCTCTAGTAGATTATTCATCGAGTGATGAAGATGTAAAACTACCTTCAGCAAGTTTATTAACGCAATTCTCTGGTGATAAATTATTTTCATGTCATCAAGATGACCCTTCCGAACACCAGAATAGAAAAAGACAATTCCAGCATGTTGAGGGAAATTGGGCTACCTATATTGCCATTAGATGTAATTATTCAAATTTTATCATTCTAGTTAACGAGATTAATGATATCTTTTCAGTTGTCCAAACTACGTTAATAGATTCATCAAAATTGAATTGGTTTCCTATAGACAATCCCCATTTATCGCTCAGTAAAGTTTGGCCTATCAAATACATCTGGATCCAACCGTTATATTTAGATTTAAGACAAGAATTTCTAAATTTTACAAGGTTTTTACTCTTTTTAATGTGAAATTCTAGAACTGAACTCTTCTTCCATGGTGTTGACATTTTAGTAAATGATGATGAATCTCGATCCTTTTTTGTTATAAAAACATGTTCTGAAGACACAATCTTTTTGAAAGAGTTCATCAAGAAAATCAATCAAACAATTGAACCATATCAGGGTCCCAAATACTATGACCAGTGTATAACACATTTAAGCCTTTTTTGGACACATGGAAAAATCAAGGACTCAGTTACGATCGATATCATTGAAAATTTTAAATACACTGAGTTAATGCATATGAATTATGGTCTAAAAATCTCTGGTGTGAATTTTATTAGCGGAAATAAAAATTTCAACTTAGTGTGTTAAAATAATCTTTTGAATCTTCTTATGTTTATTTAACGGAAATATATCTATAGATTCTATAGCAAACCGAGTTAGCCGGGTATTCCATGAGAGAATTACTGTATAATAAATACTTTAATGTATAATAAATGTTTACTTTAAAGTATAATCATGAAAAATGTTAAAATTATAATAATTATTTTTAAAATTAAAAGTAAATTATCTATACAGATTGTACCTGATTATGGATTCTAACCATTTTAAAACAATATTTTCGATGATCAAATATGATTTAAGATTTCACTTAAAATAGTGTTCTAGTCTAGAACTTCAATTAAAATTTTTTAAATAGCTTATAAGTGAGAATCCCAGCCTGGGATTCCTAGGATTCGTAAACGAATTTTCTAATTATTTTGAAAATAATTTTTTTATTATTATTGGCGGTAAACAACCAGTTGAAAAAAAATCTTGAGGTATGAAAATTGTTTTTTTAGTTATTCATGGTCAATGTGGATCATCTCAGTGTCTTGAAGGAGGAGTACAGCCGGTTTCAAAATACAATCAAAGCTTAATACATTTACGAAATTCATAAAACTTGAACAATTTACGAAGTTAAAGAGAATAAAATTCTTGATACAGTAACTTTGAATATTAATCAAGTTATTTTAGCTTCGAAGAATAGCAGCTGTAAGATCTCTTTTCAGTTAGCGAGCGTCAAATTCCAGATTAACCTTCTAATATTTATTTAAATTAAATTTTTCCAGATACAGGTTAAGGACCATGTTACATAAAATATAATTTTTTTTCAGAAAATGATAAAATTTGTATATGTTACTCAGAATTTTATGCTTATTACTAATGATTAGTAATCACTGATATCTGAAACAAAGTATTCACTTTTGGAGTTTATAGAATCGATTGCGAACTATCTATTAAATAATCATTCATTAAGAAAACGTGCTAGAAGTTAAGATAGAAATTCTAAAGTCTTAGAAGAATTTCTATCACATATTCCATTGAAAAGATCCCAAAACGATAGAAGATCTTGTAAAATCTGCAAAAAGAAAACCCCTTACTATTGTAAGCAATGTGAAGCATTCATTTGCATTAACGAGTAAGATTCTTGTTACAAGTTGTACCATGAAATAATTGTGTAATTATGATTATTGTATGAACTAATAAAAATGCTATATTCACAGGATTTTTTGTTATCCTCTTGTAACGAAAAGCCCTATATAGGGAAGTAAGAGATTTTCGTGTTAGTAAAATATAATTGCATCTTATAATATATTTTCTATACCAGAATTTTATGGCGAATTGAATGGTGAAAATTTCATCCTTCTAACTCAGACCGTTTTCTTATCGTCTCGATAGGGTTAATAAGATAAGTAAGATAAGTTGTTGAAAAGTTATGGGACTTCAAAGACAAAACTTATAGGTTAATTAGCGAAAAAATCACTGTTTTGAGTGTTCATTTTTTGCTCCATTTAAACACTTACAAATTTCTGTGAGAGATTTTCATCACAGATCAAAATATCAGATATTATAAAGCTATCTTAGAGCTTTGCATTGATGTGCCTAACTATAATTTTGTTATTACTATTTTTGAATATTTTTTCCATATATCAATTCAGAAATATCTGAATCCGAACTCATGATGAAGCTCGACAATATTATCTTTCATTAAAAAAAATTTTAATTGCAAATATTGATAAATCATGATCGGCAAACAATTCTGAATAAACTGAGGTTCTTCTTTTATTTTGATCGAATGAATTTGTGGTAATAACACAGGGAGTAATTTTAGTTGGAGAAAAGTTCCTATAAATTAAAGGAACACAATTATTTAGAATATATTTCCCTTGATTTTGAAATTGGGCGTACACCAAAAATCTCATTCCGAAAAGTAATCTTGAATAATGATTTAATTGGGCATGTGAAACTGAACGCCCAAAAATTGCATCAATTATCTCAAAGATTTACCATTCATTTAGGATGATTTTAAACTCTTCTATTTTAGAATACGTCGTTTATGCATTTTCCTTCACTTCTCATCCTTTTATCTTCTATTTCACCTTCCCCTCTTCCTACATCTGCTCAGCAATTTCTGTACATTTATTAATACACTTATATAATATATATTTTTTCATTAAATATATCACGATACTCAATTCTCAACTCGATAACACTTATTATTGCTTATCTCAGATGAATGCATTCAACAAATTTATGCGTGACATCTTGTACCATAGGAAAACAAATGTACCTCTTTATCATCCTCATCATCAAAATACATAACATTTCTTCAAGGTGAAAGAAGAGAAATGCATTTTTATCCCTAAAATGTCTACAAGAGAAAAAAAGCATACTCATTTCATTAATAACCTAGGATAGCTTGGTGATTTTTATTGCTTCAATGATTTCCACAATTATTGTTGTTATTAGCTGAAAACTTTTGATGATGCAATAAAGATGCCTTTTTTAATTGTATTGGATTAAGAATACAGAGACCCTCTTTTAGATTTTGTACTTTAGATCATGGCCACTCGTTAGTGTAAATTAAACAAATTTATCAACATTTAGAGATCACAAAAAGCTAGTTGGAAGTTCATGATGAAATATCTCAACTTTTTCATCAGGAAAACACCAATGAGAAAGATATTTTTCAAGGAATGAATGAATAAAAAATGTTTGTTTTAAATTAGAGCATTTATTCTTTAGTGAGTTTTCTTGCCATCTCAGAAAATATATTAACAAGGAATAAAACAATTTTTCCAATTTCTTCAAAAAAAATTTTGAATCAGAATTTTACGATTAGTTTCAACTAAAAGATAGATGATTTTTATTCGGAAAAATATTCATCAAAGAGCAATACAAATTTTTTCCCAAGAAATTCTCTAGTTCATTCAATCCAATGTATCTAATAAGTAAATTTTATGGCATAATTATTTGAAAAAATTGAATTTTATTAATTAGAGTTAAAAATGATTGAAAAATGTTAGAGAAAATATACAGTATCTATATTTATAAACAGTTCAATAGTACTGTATCAATGATTCAAGGAAATAACCAAAATGATTTTATAATAAGATATAATAGAACTTAAGTCAATACAGAAATTCTAATCAATTTCGGCCACTCCAAACGTTTCAACAGCGATGGACTCCACACGTCTTCGTTAGTGGCAGGACCCCGAATTCGGAATGACCAAGACGATTTTGAAAATTAACATGATGTAAAAAGGTTGGCATCTCAATGAAGAAAAAAATCTTTTCAGGATAATAATAAAATCAAATAGGAGTACGCTAGTGACTAGAAAAGCTCGATTTTCCTTAAAGCCTTTCAGTGAATGAATAAATCCAGAGTCTTGTCTTTAAAAGAGTTATAAAAATTTCAAATAAGCATAGCTTAATGATTTTTATTGCTTCATTGGTTTCTACAATTAGTTTAACATCCAAAATACCTTTACTGGATGAAATAATGTTCCATGCCTAACTCTAAGCCATTGAATAACACTGAGTTAATCCCTTATGTTCTATCAAAAGGTAAATTGAATTTAGTCTATCGCAAAGTCTGAAGAGTTAAAAAAGAGTCTCCTCTGGAAGCTTTGCCTAACATTTCGAGATATTTCCCTTGTGTTATACACATTAAGAAATATGTTGAAGAATGCATGGGTCAATGAACTTTCTTCAAGGTGTCTTTGAATGGAATGTACTGTGGTTGTTGTTGTAGAATAACTATGTAATTTAATTGCATAGAATTTCCATGGATGAATGCGAGAAACTTTTCCATCATCTAATAGTGTAAATGAATTGTCTCATCCGTCTTTCACTCTACATCTCTCTTGTTTTTAATAATTCCTTTCAACAAACAGATACTTGTCCTTCTACTTGAAAGTTTCTTTAGATTTTATCAACAAATTTTGCTCAAACTCAAAGATTGATTAATATCAAGAAAAATTCTTGATAAGAGATGTGACCTCGTATATGGATTAGAAAAATCTAAAATAGCAAATTTGTAAAAACATGCATTGAAAAAATTGAAGAGTAGATTTTAAAACCGTTGAAAACTGTGAAATTTCCTGCCAAATATTTGCATTAATTAAAATTACCAATAAAAATAAATCTGAGTTTATACTAACTATATAAAAATTTTCTTAGTCTGTACATAATTGATAATATAGCCAAACATAATTAATAGGGCCTCAAAAATGCATATAAAGCATATTTTTAATTCGAGGTATACTTCTTAATCTTAACAAATTGTATATTTTAAATTGCTATGGAGGTAAGGGTAAAAAAGTTGTTTGTGCATATATGTATCAAGTTCAAATTTCCCATGCCACCTAATGTTTTTTCAATGGATCTTAAAGTTAAAATTTTGAGAATTATAGATCTATAATTCTATAGATTGTTTGATTAAATATTTTATTCGAAGAAAATGCATTATTTGGAAATAACTTACAAGTAGTATATTAATTACTAGAAAATTCGAAATCCAAAAACCGATTTAAATGAATTTTTAGGTCACATTTTTTGTGGCCCTTATAATTAATATTTAATATATTCCTGATTAAATTTGAGAAAAATTTAACATTTCAAAGGGGTTATTATTTTGAATGCGTTAAAATTTTGTCCAATCGACTGAATTTTGTTCTGACAAAAAAAATTCTGTGATTGTTAGATTTAAAAAAATTAAATTTTGTTGAAAAATTATCTCTTTGTCAATCAAAGATCTTGTTGAAAGCTTCACTTGCTATAAAAGATTATGATTTAATCAAATTAATTACGGTGACATTTTTTCAAAGTTCTCTATGCGTTGCATTAATAAACCAATTAAGCTGCAATAGGCATACTGAGGTATTGTTGAAAGCCTTAAAGACGAGGGAACTTTAAAAGTTCACTCAAGCGAAAACTTCCAAGCGTAAATTTTCAATGAAGAAAATATATTTTTTTCCTCGAACTAAAGTGTGCCAACAACAAATTCATTAAATGGCTCTTGCTTTTAATCTTTACGTCTTTTCACTTGATTCTTTTGTTCCATCTTTCTCTATTGGATTGAGTATCACACAGACAATTGCATTTTGAGTAAAATAGGGAGATTTATTCTTTTTCCCTTTATTTAATCTTTTGAATGTGCAGTGCACAAGAAAATTTACTTTTCTATGCATACATGGAAAGAGTATTAGCTCCCGTCTAATAATCAGCTCACGGACACATGGAAATCACTGAAAAGAATTAATTCTCAGATGTAAACAAA
Organism: Gyrodactylus bullatarudis; assembly: GCA_012064415.1. Classification (NCBI taxonomy): domain Eukaryota; kingdom Metazoa; phylum Platyhelminthes; class Monogenea; order Gyrodactylidea; family Gyrodactylidae; genus Gyrodactylus; species Gyrodactylus bullatarudis. Next base: position 288,371 of record SSNU01000110.1, read on the forward strand.
AATTCTTTACGATAAATCCTAACGAATTTGGATTTGTAGTGGGACTTATTATGTAAAGTTGAGAGATTATGTAAGAATTTACAATTGAAATTCTGAACTTTTATGAATAATATTTATTTATTTTAGCTCCATATTCAGTTTTAACAATCCAAATCGCCGCTTGATTTTCGATGAATTTTTATTACGCAATCACTAAAAACCGGAATATCTTGGCCATTTAATTTTTTTAACATTTCCGTGGGATATTTTGGTAATAATAGGCAATGATCTGAGTACTAAATTTTATCAGAAAAAGTTAGTACTCACGTGAGTTGTTTGGAGAAAAAAATTTCACCATAGCCTAATGCTTACTATACTACAAATTAGGTTTTTAACCCTTGCACTGGAAATGGGGCCCATCGGACCCCAACAAGAATTCGAAGCCCGACAATTTTTTTATTTTCAAGATGAGACAAGTGAACCTCCAGGACATCTTTCAGATACTATTGATAAAATGAACAGAATGTTTTTTATTTCCAATTCTGTTTATTTAGGAAGTTAGCAACCTGAATATAAAAAATTTCATATTTTATAAGACGGGGTCCATTGGACCCCATGCTGAAACAGATAAGGATTGACTTCAAAATGAAAGAATAACTCTTCTTATCATTCATTATTACATCAATGGACCCAGCGAAAAGTCACGGTGCTCTTGCTCTCGCTCTTCAAGAGGATTTATTCAGAAATCTTGAAGCAGCTGATGATTTCTCCAACTCATCAGAAGAAGATGAAATTTTACCAGATCCAGAAGAAGAAGAACCAACAGATGATGGATTCGACCATAATTTGGATCATAATTATTATAATACAATTGTATCAAAGTGTGGAGCTATCAAGTATTCATCTTTACCCCCCATCAACTCCCAAACTCCAGCACATAACATCATAAACTTCAGAAGTGGATTAACGCTTCATTCTCGTAAAATGGTTGACCAGGCTGACTTTTTTCATCTTCTGATAGATTTATCAATTTTGGAAGATGTTGTAAAATATTCCAATCTCTATATGGGATTTAAAAAGTCGAAATCCTCACCAATAACCCTCGAAGAGCTGCAGAAATGGATAGGTATTTCACTCTACTTCGGAGTCAGTAAACAAAGAAATATGGATCTGTCAGAGCTTTGGGATGAAGATAGTAAATACCCTATTCACAGAGTCCTGTCATATTCCAGATATTGTGTTATCAAACAATTTATTCGTTTCGATAATAAGCTGAATAGAAATACCGGAGATGATCGAGATAAGTTGGCTCCCGTAAGAATGATGTTCCAGAAATTCTTGGAAAACTGTCAAAAATCTTATATTCCTTCCGAACAAATTACTATTGATGAACAACTCATTAGTTTTAGAGGAAGGTGTCCTTTTAAAGTTTACATGCCTTCTAAGCCCGGTAAATATGGATTAAAGATTTGGGCGGCATGCGATGCCAAAAACTCCTATTTAGTGAATGCGGATATTTACATTGGTAAAGAAAATGGTCAACCAGAAGTTGGACAAGGATCCAGAGTAGTAAGACAACTAATGCATAAAATGCTAAATTCCGGCAGGACACTCACTTGTGACAACTTTTTCACTACTTATGATCTTGCTATGTATTTGAAGAATAATAAAACTGCCCTTGTCGGAACATGTCGAAAGAATAAATCTTTTCTGCCCATTTCTTTTCAAGTAAACACCATAGAAGAAGGAAAAAAAGAATACATCCACAGCAATGGAGCTACAATTCTAAGATTTGGTCAAAAGAAGAACAAACCTGTTCTTCTTCTATCAACCCTCCATACTAACGCTAAAGATGAAGAAGTAAAACCGGAGATGATAAAATACTATAACAGCACAAAGGGAGGAGTTGATACTTTGGATTTACTCATCGAGAATTATTCATGTAGAAGAGCAACTAAACGATGGCCCTTAGCAGTGTTCTGGAATATGCTGGATATCGCAGCATACAATGCTTATGTCTTATATAGTCTGAAATGGCCAGACAGCTTGAATGTGAAAAAATATTCTAGAAGAGAATTTTTGAAATGTCTTTCAAGGAAACTTATGGAAATTTCTCAAGATGAGCCTTTGACAGTAGACCCTCCGTTCAAGAAACAAAAAGTTCTTTCTGTAAGCAAAGCCCGGTGTGGTTTATGTCCAAGAGAAAGAGACAGGAAAACTAGAACAACATGCAGCAAATGTGAGAGGAAGACCTGCCAAGAACATGGCCAGATTATTTGCGATCAATGCTTTTCTAAAATACCAAAATTAGAATAATTTATTTATTTCCAATAATAAATTTATTTTTGTACTTTCTAGAGTTCTGATAGTTTAATATTTGATAATCAGAGTTTGGGGTCCAATGGACCCCAATTTATAAAATATGTTAAATCAAGCATTTCCAGTGCAAGGGTTAAATCCAGGTTTAGAAATTAAATTTTAACTTCTCTAAAAAAAATTTCACGCTTAAACAGTCATTGGTTATCCTATAGTTTGACTCATATTTCAGTCCGAGTTACTTTTCATTGCCTCAAATTTTCCACTAATTTGTCATCCTTTGAATTCATAACAATTCAAATTTCATCTAGGCCTAGGTAAATAAAAATTCATTATGCAATGATGTTGATGATGAAAAAGAGAAAGCTAGGATAAGAATGAGTGCTAGAGAGGAAAAGGAAATTCTTTTTGATGTCCATATGCGTTCTGTTTGTTTGCGATGAGTTTTCGCTTGTATGTGTGTGTGTGAATTTTTGAAAAGGCTACAATAATTGCTGCTGAGTAGTATATTACATACGTATTTAGCAGAGTGCATTTGATGAAAAGAGGAGAGCTAACAACATATAGAGAGATAGAATTTTAGTCGACTTCCCTAATACAGCAATTTAACATTATCTTTTTCATGTTAATATCCATCCCTTGTACTCTTCCTTATACATAGTGAGGAAGAGGTAGAAAATTTTCTCCAGGATGAATTACTCAAAAAGAAATGAGAAAATCATTTCTTAGATTTCTCCATGGAATCTTTTCTGCCTTATCATTGCATAATAACATGTGTCTTGATAATACAGAAAGAGTTTTTGTAGAAAGACATGTATATGTAGTTTATTTTGCTTCTCCTCATTAGTTGGTCACGGAAGAACTCCTGGAGAGAGTATTTCTAAATTTTATAATCAGTACATGTTGGCAAGATTATTTTAGAATTTGATCTAGCAAAAACTTTAAGGAAAAGAAGATAATTCGATCTGTTTCTGTTTCGAAGGTCTTTCATTTATTTATTAATATGAAATTTGTTTTAAATAATATCATTATTATATAGTAAAACCAAGTAAAGAAAATATGTGTTTTACGTGTGCATTTTTTGGGTTTTTTTTCTAAAAAATCATACAAACGACAGTGTGATTAATGGTCAGAAAAATGGTCTCATGGAAATGCTGAAATTATTTTCAAATAATCTTTGGAAAGTTCTCATAGGAAACATCATTCTTGAATTGTAACGACTTGGCAGTTGTTTCGAAAAACTCTTTCGGTCCGCATGAAGTTGAAAAGTTTAGGTTATCTTGTAAAAAAGACATTTGCTGATAGACCGATGAAAGGTTAACTCCGTCATTCGAAATGTTGTTCTTCCTATTCGTTGAATTTTGACCAAGGAAATGATCCATTATTCGACTCAAATTGTTTTTTAATGTTTGATTGCTGATAACTTGAGGAATTGAATCGTTGTTACTACAAATTGAGTCAACACTGAATGAATTTTTCATTGGGGATTCCAATAGACCCTTTACTTGTCCTTCAAATGGAGATGAGAGAAATTGAAATTAAGATTTCAAGCAATCCATGGGAGTAAAGAGGAACTTACCTTGTTTTTCCATCTTATCTGAGCAATTCGATTGACTAAAATGCTTTAAATCATCTTGCAGGGAATGCCTCAATTCCTCTAGACTATTTAGAGTAATTTTTTTTGAAACGAGAAATATCTGAATATTTCCACAACCATTTTCCATAATTTCTATTTTTACAGATATGAAAGGTAAAATTTTCCTGTAGTAGATTTTACAATTTTAAACTCACTCTTAATTCTGTCTGGTAAATCTACATCGTCAGAGATTCCGACAAAGATTCTTAAATTAGATCGTGGAACCCTTGTCAATTTTATCAATAAATCCAATAGATTTTGACAATTCATATCATCAAAGTAAATGAAGCAGTTGGCTAGCAAAAAAAGAGGTTGAATTATTTCTATGATTATGTACGCATTCAAATAAACTTACAATGGAGACTGTGCAATCTTTCAGTAAAATCATTTTCAAAGTTCACTTGTGCATTTATGAAGACAAAATTTTCTGTTTCCACGAAACGATCTCCTGACAGGGAAATGAAATTTTGATTTGACAGTAGTTTTCCCAATTCATTACCCAACGGACCTGAATTAACAAGTTCATATTTTAATGGGTTCAAAGTTTTTTTCAGAACCTAGCCTACTAGTATGCTTATCAACAACAAAAATTGCTAAGGGCGCACAAATTTCATCATATATTTGAGAAATTTTTCTCTCTTATAATTATGAATAGATATCATATTTCAGCAAAGAGAGTTTTTTTCTAATTATAAGAAAAAGAGAATACATTCCAAAGCAACCAGAGATTTTTCCATTCTTCATAACAGAGCGTACTATATTTTTGTGTATTAATTAACAATATCACACATCCTACATTCCCTCGAGATATTTTCTTTCACATTGCCAAAAACTCTCTCCCTTGCACTAAACTCAGTAGTAGTATTACACTATTCTTGTAAAATGCTCAAATTTCTTAGTTTTATCCATGTTGAGTTAGGTTGAATTATTAACAAGTAAAATATCAACAGAAAACTAATTGTTAGTTAACGAAAGATTAATTTTTATTCTCAAACTTTTACAATAGTTTAAACTTCCAAGTAAACTTACAGTCCCCGAATATCATGAAAGATCTTGGCAAAATGTTTCTCTGTTTGATTTGAACTTCATCAATCTTGAGAAGATTCTTTACGTTCAAGATTTGATTCAGGATACTCGATAGGATCATGCTGCTTTCATATGGCAAATTGAATGTACGTATTGAGACTAGATAATAGAAATTCGTTAATAAAGCAAAATTTGATCCTTTTTTCAAGCCTCAATTCAATGGTTGAATAAATCAAAACTCTAAGCTCAAATTGATGAAATGGTGAATTTGCATTTTGTAACATTTCATCTTCAACTGGGAATATTTTCTTTCACATCAAATGACAAATATGAAAGAAAAGGAGATTAAATGAGAAATACAATACATATATATTCCTATCAATTAGCATTGTAATAATGAGATTATTATTTTCCAAGGGAAAACTCACATTTTTCATTTATATTACTTAGAGTTAAATGTAACGTTCTTGGAGAACAGATTTGCAATATTCGTAGACATTTTGGGAAACAGTGGAAAGTTGATGAGAGGAGAATATTCTCAAAATCAATTAATTCTTCTTCTGTCATGAACCAGGTAATGATAACTGAAAATTTCTTCTGCAAAAAAGAAAAAATACGATTAATTAATCCATAGTAGTTGAATTCTAAGCCAGATGGCCAGTATTTGTGAAAATAATAATTAAAAATCAGTAGAATCAAGTGTTTTGTGGAGTCAATGATCAATTCAAAAGAAAAGTTATTTCAAATAAAGGGACTTGAGAAATTTTCAACACGATGTGGCAAATCATTCTTATCTCCTTGAAGCAATCAGAAAAAAAAATATTTCAAGGTATTTTAAATAAGTGTGCAACTTAGAGAGGCAGAATTTTTCACAAGTTTCAGGAAATGATTTGATCAAGAAATTCCAACATCACAAAATAAACGCGTATAAAACAGACAAAACGCTAGGAACAACAAGGGAAAAAATTTAGATTCTCATCCCTGATAATCTTTTTGTTGCGTGATTTCCTCAACTTCATATCATTAAGTTTATTCTTCTCATTGACTATATAGGAATTGTATTTTGTTTTCTTCAAGTGAAGGTAATCTTGCCTTGAAAAGAAGATTTCATAAGCAAGACAAAAAATGCAAGGGCTAAACAATACAAAAGTAACACGTTGTCCCAACAACCAGGGGTCAATACTATTACAAATGAGTAGGCTGACCTTTGGTTTTATCGTGTATTGTTTAAAAGTTTTTTTTGCGAAATAGGAAATCTAAAGATTTGCCAAATGTGTTTTATCATGATTATGGAATTCTTACGACTTTTCTCAAACATAAAAATTCAATTTTGAACATAGCAATGTCATGATAGCGTACTATTTTGATCCATAATCATAGAATCTAAAATTTACAATGTTAAAAAAATCCTAATTTACAAAAAAGAAGCTCCGGTATTTAGATCTTGCCCGAATTATGCTTTGAGTTGCATAATTCTAACAAGATTTACCATCTCAACTACAGAAGAAGAACCCTGTTACCTCATCGTTGAACCGTCCGTAAGGAGATTTGGAAAAAGTTTGTAATTTTTCCGATTAAACTTATTTTTACTGAGTATTTTGATAAGATCAAGATTTGAAAATTTCTATTTCGTATTTTACGCTTCCAGTTTTAAAACAGGATTACTTACCAATGAATCTTCAATTCGAACAAAATTCGCTACACTTTGATAGAATTTGATTGAATAAGTTTCTCGAATTTCATCATCCAAAAAGTTTATCAAATGAGATCCCTTTCCAATTATTATCAGGTCATTTAGGGCATCTTGTTTTCCATTTTTCTTCTCTATTTCATTCAATAAAACGGAGGAATCCTCATTTGTGGGATGAATTTCTGAATAGAGATTATTCATTGGAACTGAAGGCTGGCTAGTCTTTTTCTGAATAAATGAATGAATCATTTGAGACCATGGAGTCGGGGTGGCATTGGCAGAAGGTGTATTCATGTGGTTGTTGCTTCGTGACAGAATGTTTTTAATTAAGTCATTTTGGTTCAGTAAATTCGACAAAAGAACTGGATTTATTGCTGGTTGATGGGAGTTGGAATTTGAATTTTCTTCTTTACCAACAAAGTTTCCCAAAGACAATGAACTCTCTTTGATTTGATTTCCAGAAGGATTCGGCAAATTGAAATTTTCAAACATGCTTGTAAAGTAACGGTCTGACTGAGGACGATTTGAGTTGCAAAATTTGCTCATGTCACTGAGCGATGTTGGCATATTTGTTTTGAAACGTTTTCCTGGCAAGTTTCCGTTGTTTTTCAACTTTGATGCATTCGAAGATGATCGATTTGCCTTTGGTGGAAGCTCTATGCGACATGGAGCATCTATTTCTGGATCAGAGACAGGAATGTCACCCTCTCGTTTTTCACCGCCATAAAAATGGCCACTGCATACTCTTAGCTAAAGAGAGAAAAGGAAAATCTTTTACTTTTTTTCAAATTTTCTCTGCAATTGGATGAAATTACAATTTATTATTCACAAATATCACTATTTTTGAATTAAAAAAAACTGATAAGAACTCACTTGACTAACGATTGTTTCCTCAGTTCGGCCAATTGCTTCTAGCCAGCGTTTTCTCAATACTGACGGCTTTTTTGGAACACGATAAAAATGTCGATTATCTTCACATCCACGGTATCTTGATCGGAATTTACAGTTTGGGAATCCACAAGTGGTCGGCATTCTTTTTTTTCTGGTAGGACTTTACTTTGAAAAATAATGTTTTTTTACTTTAAAAGCTTGTTTTTTTTCTCTTCTTCTTTTTGATCAATGTAACAATTAGTTGTTGATGAACTGATTGGATCCAATAGATTCAGTCAATTATTCTTGATAAATTTCTCTCTAAGCAACAAAGGCAGAGTAATTTCTTGAGTATTTTTCTCTCCGTGTGTATCAAAATAATGAGCTTTTTTGTTTAATATCAAAAATAAACTCAAAATTGAGCGAATATTCTTCCTTCTCCAAAAGTTTAAAGAACAAAACGATTTATTTTTCCTTCTATTGTTACAAATAGGAGGCAGGAGTCTGTCAATATCCCACTCTTTTTATGCCCACAAATACTGATGAAGGAAAGAGGAGTAGAAGTTTGCTTTCGTGGATGTTGTTCTATGGAGTATATTTTTACTCAATAAAAGTAGAGCAGTGTATAAGCAAAAGAAGTATGGTCTGGTATTATCATATTTTTTTGCCAACCAATAGCATTCTAGTAGACCAATAATGGATTGGAAGGGGGAATTTATTCCCTTCTGCTGCTGTTATTCTCCTTTCTCGTCCATCTTGTATGAAAGGTGGTGGTGGTGTGTTTTTGGTCATGTGGAGTTGGAGATCAATTGTGGTTATGGTATTCTTTTTGTGAGATGTGTAAAACAGGAGTAGAGAGACAGAGACAGATAGAGAGAGATGGTAGGTAGGACATATACATAATTCTCCCTTATTCTATCTGGCATACATTTCAAGATACATAATGTGTTTGTAGGTGTGTCTCACTCTCTCCGGATAGTAGGATGTATCATCCATACTATCCAATACATTATGTATTATGGATTTAAAATTTTCTGGAAAATTTGCAGCTATCCCCAGTATTAGTGCGATATTGATATTCTGAATATTGCCCACGTAACTATCAATTTGATCTATATGTTTGAGTATATTGAATATATCATCCTCATCCCCACTTTAATCCCCAATTAATGAAAAGGAAGTGTAGTGGAACTGATTTCGATTTATCCAGTGTAAAAATATTTGTTTTTCCTTTAGATACTATAGAGAATCCTCAGTTGATTTGATCCAAGCTGTATTTCTATAAAGATGTTTTCTTTAAGTAATTTTCATTGGAGAAATAGCAAGAATTGAATACAATACAACATTTAGTATTCGATTTACCCATTCTATAGATGAATCTAATGACCGAAAAATAAAAATTCCATTACATTTTTTTCAAATAAGTTTTCCCAATGTTAAACGCTGTATTTTAGTTATATCTAAGGTCTTTCCGACATTCTAATCTTAAAATTGAGCATCCTATTCCATATTGATTAAAAGACAGGGCTTATCGAACTAGGAATCTTACATTGACGAATTTTACTTCATGCTTCTCTACCCTTTTTATTCAACAGATTTTGCTACTTTACTTTGAAATTTCTCAATTTTTTGAGTCCTTGGTATAAACCTTAGAACCCAACCAGTGGCTACCACTAATGCGACAAGCCCTTTCATTGGCCATAATCTCCCAGTTATGAAAAAATAGATAGAAAAGAATTTTCAACTCTTCAAGACCAAATGATTGTATGTAAGATACTCGAAGATGGTATAATCTCAAACTTGTGATAATGATTGTGGAATAATCTTTAAATTTCATCCACTTTCTAAACATAAAATTGAAATTTATTGGATTAGTGATTAAATTAAACTCGAAGGAATATACCTTATTTTGTATTGTTACCCCTAGGCAAATTCTTTTTTTTATAATTTCGTGAGTTTTGCTAATACAGATATCAATTTAGAGATAACTTTCAATTATAATGTCTTTAATAGGAAACACTTTAGAGGATCGTGCCCCCTGGCCGAATAAATATATGAAAAAGAATTTTTTAAAAACGCATATCCTAGTTACAAGAAAAGTCTGAAAAGAAATCCTCTCATTTTAACATAAAAGCATGGAAACTACATCTTCACTCAAGCAAAAAGCTGCACTAGGATTAATCAACTTCGATTATGAAAACTAAAGGAATAGAAATTATCTTTAATTCTTACTCAGATTTCAGATGAAAAAAATTATGAGGAGGAGAAGTATTTCAAGTGTTCTAATTGAAATCTAAAAAAAACTATGATTGACAGATTATCCTATTATAAATTTCTTGTCCTAAGATATGCAAAGATTTGAATACAATTGAATGCAAATGATCTGATTATTACAAGAAAAAACAATAATCGAATATTATTTAAGTATAAAAAGAAATCTTTATTATATCTATAGAAAAGAATAGTTGATGGAGAAGAGTTGTCAATTTTTATTTGCAATTTCAACAGCCAAACGAGCAGCATGGCCCATATCGTCAGCGGTATGAATATTCAAGTTTTTTTGAGATCCTAAGTAGGCTCTGGCTTCGTTTACATTGGTACCTTCCAGACGAACAATGAGAGGATATTTTGCCAGATTTTTGTGTTTTTTAAATGCCTCGACAAGCCCTTTAGCAACAGTTTGGCAATTAACTATTCCTCCAAAAATATTTACCAAAATGCATTTTACACGTTTATCACCTGAAAATTTATTCGAGAATATATTTATATGTAACTACTTTATAGTATATAAACAAATAAAATAAATAAAACTAAAAAATCTCAAAGAATTTGATTTGCTTACTTGATAAAAGTTTGAATGCACCTTCGACCTGTTCGGCACTCACACTGCCACCTAGATCAAGAAAGTTAGCGGGTTCTCCCCCACTACTTTTGACAATATCCATGGTGGCCATTGCCAAACCTGCACCATTTACAACACAGCCAATATTACCGCTTAGAGATGACAGGGCGATATAATTTAGACCCATCTAGACAGATGATTTTAAAGAATTGGGCTTTTGAACATTCTGAAAACATTTTTAACTTACATTATTAGCTTCTTTTTCCAGTTGTTCATTTTCATCGAGAGTCTCATCCGAATTGCTGATGCGAGCAATCAAATCCTTTTGACGGAAAAAAGCATTTGAATCAAACTGAATTTTTGCATCAAAACAAACTAGTCTATTATCTGGTGTTGTTCCTAATGGATTAACTTCAACTTGAGTGCAATCTAATCTTTTGAATAAATGATATAGATTTCTGATCTGATCTTTAGCTGTTTGATGTAGAGGATGAGATTTGGAAAAACCAAAATCCAAAGAGATTTTATCAAGCTGTTCATGAGTTATACCTTTGAAAGGATCTATGAACATTTTGTGGATTTCATGAGGTTCATTTTCAGCAACTTCTTCTATATCAACACCTCCTTTATTAGAGTAAACTAAAATATAACCGCTACTCTTGGCATCGAATAAAAATGCGACGTATTTTTCTTTATCGATATCCAAGGCTTCAGCAACCATTACTGTATTGACAAGACTTCCTTCTTTGGAAGTCTGCTTGGTTACTAACCTTTGATGGAGCATGGATTTAACAAAATGACGCATTTCTTCTTCACTCTTTGTAAGACGTACACCACCTTTGAATCCGTTCTTGAAAACTCCTTTTCCTCTACCTCCAGCTAGTATTTGCGCCTTGATAACATATTCTGATGGCTTGAAATTACTGATATTTTCGTGTAAGTCTTTAGAAGATTTGATGATTCGAAAATCTTGGATGTTTACATTGTTTTCTTTAAGAATTTGTTTACTATGATATTCTTGTAGGCTTACATAACGCTTGAAAATATCAATAGATTTAAGAGGTGGTCCTGAACAGACGAATTTTTTTAGAAACATTTGTAATTTTTCTTAACTTAAAACACAAACAACATGGAAAAGTTGTGTTTTAGTGACTTTTGATAAATTTTTTTGACTGTTTCTTTTATTATCGAGGTATTTTACAGACTGTATTATACAGTGTATAATACACTGGGTAACTAGGAAGGATATAATTCTCGGTATTATGAAAACTATAACTGATATTGGATTAATGATTATTTTCTAAAGTTTATTATTATTTCATAATTCTTAAAGCAAGAAGTTTACAGTTTTTTATAAAATAAGAAGGAGCTTTGGAAGAAAAATAAAACATTGGCAACTTCTGAATAGGTTTTTCTGAATTCAGTTGGGGATGGTAGAAAACCGATGATGCATGTAAATGATTGAGCATAAACCGAACCTTTGATTGTCGTACGCCTAAATTTTCCAAAAGTGTATGCGACAGTCTTTGAGGTCTGTTTCCTTCGATAGATGAATATTTATGATCTCCAAGTATAGGACATCCTAATGACTGACTCAAATGAATTCGTATTTGATGTTTGTGGCCTAAGAAAATATTATTATTCGAGATTTATATAATCAAAAATATCTTACCTGTAAAGGTTAAGCATTCAACAAGGGCCGCTGAATTATTTCTCGACATTAATTTTACCAAAGTTATAGGCTCTTTAGTTGCTATATTGTCAGTGCGAAATATTAACTCTTTCAAGTTATCCAAAGTTACTTTAGAATTTTCATCAATAATCAATTTCTCTAGAATTTGAGAATACTCAGGTTTTGTTTTGATATCATGTTCAAAGCTAATTTGATCCAAATCGAATAGTTTTAGCTTTTTGGGATCAAACTTTGTGGCAGCACTCTTTGAAATTCTTCTCTATCATTTATAAATTAAAAATAATGACATTATGAAAATATAAAATGAGATAAACTTACAATAAATTTATTATTGATTGATTGTTCGAAAAGATTCTCTGATATAATACACGTGTTATAGTATGGTACTTTAGAAGTAAGAGCTATGTATCTTTTAAGTATTTTTCGCTGATGAAAAGCCTCGGATAATTTTTTATTTGTTTCAGATTCAGTGCTCACGAGAATGACTCCAGATGTCGTTGAGTCTAACCGATGACTTATGTAACCCTTGGAAACTTTTTCAGGAATTATATTTCTCTTGAAAGCTTTGAAAAGAAATTTATCCAATAAAGTCTCCAGGGAATTTTTCTTTTTAGACGTATTACTATGCTGAACTTCCAAGCCAATGGGTTTATTCAAAGCAATAATTGACCCCTTAACTCCAATAATATTATCACAGAGATATTCACAAATTTCTTCTTCTGTTAAATAATCGATTTTTAGGTTGTCATCATCTGGAATTCTAAAACCATACGAATCTTTCTTTTCAATTGAAAGTTTACCCTTTAGAGCTTTTGTGTCGAAAACTGTATGATAATAAATGTATGTTAAATAACCTCTTACCATTTCCAGTATACAAATTAAGACCGTGCTTTTCTCGAATGTCTCTTACTATATCACTTGCGTCATTTTTATTCTGTTTCTTTTGAAGCTTTGATTTCCTATATTTTTTTTCGTTGACTTTTACAGGTTCTTCTGTAGGAACAATTAAATCTTGACAGCCTTCCTTTTCGTTAATTCCAAAGTCCTATGTGAAGGAAATTAGTTAAGAATAGCATATTGAAATAAAAATAGTATAAAAGTATTATCTAATATATATCTTGTATTTATCACAAGCTTTAGACAATCAATCAAATTTTAATTTCTAATGTTATTAAAAATAACTGGATGATCTATCTTGGCATCGGTGAGAATAATTCCAGTCAAATGTTTCCTCCCCCATGTTTTGTGACGGACTACTTTACAGCATCCTATTTCGTCAACATCAAATCCCAAGTATTTCATTGAAGAACTATTCTCAGTCTTGAAGCGATTGATATAATCAAGTTCAGAATGTTTTTCTATATACGGCAAACCTGTAGTAGGATCAATAAAATCTGACCATTGGCCAAAATTTTTCAGTGTGCTGCAAATAGAAATTGCATCGTTGATAAATTTTCTTGATATTTCATTCCTCTCGTTAATTGTTTCAATTTCTGCATTTGACAAATCATACTTGGTAGGATAGACCAATACAATGATAGTTAAATTAGAATTATTCAAATCCTTTGAGCTGAACAACTTTTCAAATTCATTTTTGAGAAGAAGAGGACATCTGTAAGATTGTTTATCGATGTTTGAGTCCAAAGGCTTGTCAATTTTGTAACGTTCTTCAAATGGACTTTGAAGCTCGATATTGGCAAAGGTCTGAGTTAAAAGAGAGGCATATGACTCTTCTTTGCAATTTGGCAGAGTACTTAAAACTGACTTGTACGGTCTAACAATATTTTTTATTCTATCCGATGAGTTATTTTTTGATTCGACCCGAGGAACGCCTACAAAACCAGGTAATGGATATTGAGGATGAACCTGGTTTAAAGGTCCAAGGGTGGAATTAGGCCAACCAGCTAATGATGTTTTTCTCGAAACATAAACATAGTTGCTTCTATTTTCTCTTTGTAGATAAATAGTTCTAGAAACAGATTTAACCAATTTATTGCTTCTATTTAGACACTTGATGAATTTCGAGTACATTTACAATTCAAGCATTAAGAAAAACAAATTTTAACGAAATTGTACCTAGTTTGGTTTTAATAAAAAGTTTAAGCGCCTTAGTTAAAATTACAAGGTCGAGTAAACTTACAAAATTCCAAAGCGATTTATTGAAATAGACTCTTTGGAGTATTTTTGTAACTTTTACTCGCTTAATGGTTGAATAAAGCTATGAGTTGATAGATTCGATTGAGCCTTCTTCTAATATTGGATGATTGTTGAAAATAATTATGTCACAAATTTCCCATTCCTTGGAAAAAAAACATTCCACAATAGAATCTTACACAAATAATACAAAGCCTATAATCAAGATAAATGGACCTTTAAAGTTCTCAGAACCACTTCGCCTTTCGTCAGGCCTCGTTTACATAACTAGGAATAATCAAGGTTCTTACAGCCAAACTAATCCTGAAAATGTATCGGTTCCTGTTAAAGATGCCATTTCAATCAAAACTATAAATATTCCTTCGAATATTCAACTAAATTCCAGTAAGTAATATAATTTTAATATAATTAACGCCCTTAATTTGAATTATTTAAAAATTAATCAAGGTTTATCTAAGCAGTCAAATACAAATCGTGCTATTTATGTGATTCCTCAGGAAACTTTTGCTTTGAAAAATTCTCCCCAAGAGCGTCCAAAAATCAATGTTCTGCTTCAGAAATCTACAACTCAATCTTTAAGAAAGATAATTCCAAATTCCTCAGTGGTCAAATTAGTTAATACATCAAATCTTGGTAAATTTTCAATCGAGAATAAAGCTATTATAAATCAAAATTTCAATACTCTATCTGAAATTTATCCAAAGTCAATTAGTTTAAAACCAGATAATTATCATACATCTCTAATTCAACGTGAATCATCTTGGCAACAGTATATCCAACAATTTAAAAAATTGGGACCATGTCCGATTTGTGGAGATAAAATATCCGGATATCATTATGGTATTTTTTGCTGTGAATCATGTAAGGGATTTTTCAAACGAACAGTTCAAAATGGCAAGCGTTATACTTGCAACATTCCAGCCTGCAATGGTCAATATTGTGATATAACTATAGCAACAAGAAAGAGATGTCCTTCTTGTAGATTTCTCAAGTGTGTTGAAAAAGGAATGAGAATTGAAGCAATCAGAACAGATCGGACTAGAGGAGGAAGAAGTATGTATCCTGGAAGTAGATATCTTCGACAGCTAGCAACTAGATCAGCATTAGACTCTGTTAACAGTTCAGGCCAACTAAATGAACAAATATATCCAAGAATTCAAGTACCCAACCAGAATTTCAACCAAATCTCTGTCAAGAATTTTGAAAATGATTTCCATGTGAACCTTGAAAGTGATGGAGTTTACTTGGATCCCGAAGTTCTCCAGCCCAATCAATCACAAATCCAAACCAAGGAAAAAGTTCCAATTGTTTCTCGTAAAAGTCCTATCATTCTTAGAAATCACAATGCTGACAAGAGAAATTTCAAGCCTCCATTAAAAATAATTGGAAATCGTTTTATAATTAAGCCAATTAAAAAAATTGAAGGTAACCTTACATTTTTTGATTTTAAATTTAGATACTCAAAAAGAAATTTGTACATTGGAGATGGAAAATGAGCTAGCAAGTGTAGACAATATGCTTATTAAGGAATCCGAAGAAAGCTCGGTTAACCTGGAAATTTTTGATAAAGATTCGAACATGGTTTGTTTTTTTTGATATATGCATACTTTGAAAAATCAATTTATTTTCTCTTAAAATAGATCCTACAAGATATTATGCATATCGAAGAGATGATTGAAAATGAAGGCGAAGAAGTTCTCGATTTTGAAGCCTCAATCAGCCAGAGGTTAGATGATAATTCTGAATTGTAAGTTTTTCATTCGAATATGTTTTATTTTTATTTTCTATTACTTCCTTTTTACTATAGATCTTCATCTAAGGATGACGAAAAGATTTCAGTCTATAAAGCTCTCTTTCATCTGGCTGATCAACGTCTTTATAAAATTGTCAAGTGGGCCAGAGCTTTACCAGTCTTTAATACACTTGACACAAATGATCAGATTGTTTTACTACATAACTGTTGGTGTGAATTTTTAGTACTTGATTGCTGTTGGAAATCCTTACCGACCCCCGATGTAAATATTTATTTTCTTATTCAACTAAAAATAATGACTAATTTGTATTTTTTCAGGAAATTCGTTTAACTTCAACCAAATGCATAAATATTTCAGCAGCTAAAGAGATTGGGGGATCAGATGTAGTTGAAGTTATCCTTTTGCTGACGAAAAGATTCAAAGAAATTAATTTGAATAAAATAGAATTTGCTTGCTTAAAAGTCATTCTCTTAATGGAGCCTGGTAAGTACAATAAAGATGAAAGCTACATACTGATTAATTACCTAATGTTAAATTTTTAAAATCATAATAGACATTAAAAATTTGAAAGCCTCTAAAGAAGTTGGAGATTACAAAGAGATGGTCATGTCGTCGCTGAAAATACAATGCCAAACTGATCCCAACCCGGAAAAATGGCAGTTACTGCTTGAAACAATACCCGATTTGCGAAAATGTGCGAACAAATCTAAATTTTTACTCTCAGAATGTGATCTAAGTCTTTATTTGCCTAGTAATAGTCTTCTAATGGAATTACTCAAATACGAAGAAAATGATTCTGTAGAGTCGATAGACGAAGAAGATAATGACCCAGACTCTCTCAATGCAAAGCAATAATTATGATGTTTGGCTATAATTTATTTTCATAATATAAAACTTTTAAAATTCATTTTATATTTAAGCGTAAAATGCTGTAATAAATAGCTATAGAACTTGAGGTATTCAATGGAATATTTCTCATTCCCTAGACAGGTTCTCAATGACAAGTACTGAGTAGAGCCGTTATATTACTTTGGTATTAGTATCCGTTAGTAATGACTAGTCAAAACTCGTAGTACTTGTAATTACAAATTTGGATATTTCAGTACAAAAACATTACAGTCTATATTGCCTCACATATTAAATTTTAGTCAGTCGTAAATTGTTGTATTGAATTTAGATTTCTACAAGTATTACATTTAAACAAAATTTAAAATATAAGAAAACTTTAAATTCTTATTTATTGAACTAAATCAAATTTTTATTTCGTTATCGACTTAGTCCTGATTCAAGAGTCTTGAACTAGAATTGAAAATTTTAAACTCAATTTTATCTATTTACAAGGATTTTAATTATAGCTGCTGAATTGAATTTCTTGCCTGTGAGTTATTATGTAAAATTTTTTAATAGATCAAAAACTTTTATCTTAGCCTCAACATCTCATTTATTTTCGGAATGTTTTGCCGTCGTATATGTGTTGATAAAAGTTAAAATGCTATGACTCTTTAATTGAATGGTTATTGGGAATAAAATTTTAAGATATATTTACATTTAATTTTCAGTGTTAAATGGTTAGTTGTGTGGATTTTGAGTTTGATTTCGGATTTTACTGCATCCCATTCAGTAAACGACCTTTTTTTGAAATAGAAAGTTTTCTTTATTTGATTTTAATCGAAGTGAAAATAAATATATACATAATGAATCTTGAAATCATAAATAGTAGTTTTTAAAAAGATTGTGTTCATCTGGGATTTTTTCAAAAAGGAAATTGGCAATCTGTTTCGTGGATTGATACCTGAAAGTGTTGAGGTTGAGCCGGTACTTTAATCTGACTGTGGTGGTAGTCCTTGTCAGGATCGAGTAACGAGAGTTATTACGAGTTTGATGGGGAGATCTAGATTGGCATGAGTGTTGGAGATGCAGTTTTATGATGGCTGCGGTCCTTCGGAGCCAAAGAGGGGTAAGGTTGGCAATTTGAAGTGCTGAGGGCCTAAGCAGCTGCAGAGCATGATGTATTAGATTCTTTGAATGATAAAAGTTTTAAAGAGTTGTAGTCTGAGATTTGGGTGTTTGACAAACTTCCTGAGGAGGTAGGTTCGGTAGTGAAGCCCTTTGATTACATCTGAGATGTGTCGAGAAGTGTTAAGCTTGGAGTTGTAGGTAAGGCCCAGATCGTTTATTGTTTGGGTAGTGATGTCAATAAGGGATGTCATATCTCAATCAAGATATAATTTAAGATAAGGGAGTGGGTTTTCTAAAAATACTCTAAATTATCTCAGATTTGCATTTATCTCCTTCAATTTATAACAGATACACATAATTATTTAATGTAATCTTCACTGAAGATTCTTCAGGATGCAGGAAGGTTTTTTAGAATTTACTAGATTTAATCTAGTAGCTTTTTTCGGAAGAATCTCAATTGATTTTCTCGTTGATTTATACAAATAAACATGCATGTTAAATTTTATTTTCCCTAATAATTTCCACTGAGGATATTACGGTATCATTTAGACTACTCAGAGATAGAGAGTCGAAATTAGTAAGATTCAATGAAGATTTTTTGATTACTGAATCAGTAATACTGATGATGATATCGGTATTCGAATTTCGAATTGATTTAGGAATTTTTTGAATTTTATTGTTGTACTATTTAACAAAAAGTTATACAGCATAATTAAACACAATATAAATCTGTATAGAATCTCTCTTGTTATTTAAAAAATAAATCTGCCTTCTCTTCTATAAATTGTATGATAAAATTTGTATCCCTGGAATAATTCCAAACTTCTATCTATGAAATTAAAATTTTATTGATTAAATTTATTTTATTTGACGAAAGATAATATTATCATACTCTGGATAAAAATTCCGCTTGAAGATGATCTTATAAAAAATTCATATAATTAATTTTGACATTCTGACTTTTTTTGTAGCAAGTGAGCTGAGAAAAATAGTTGGAAAAATCAACACACACTATTGGTGTAGTAGTTAAACATTGAACAATGGAAATTGAAAATTTACTAGATCTCCTATATAAATGAAAAAGATGATGATTGGAAATGTACTTTTGCTCTTGATTTATTTATTTTATATTTCTCCTATTCAGAAGAGAGTCTCCTCTACTTCATTACTTTTAGTTTGGTTAATATTAAGAAAAATGAATATCAGTTTGATATCATAATCTTGTATTTTCTTCTTTCCTGAAGTTGATTGAGAGATGAAGCAAAAAATAATATTCTACTAAATCTGTTAGTCTCCTTGATATGATATCTTTATATTCACAATTGGATTTAGTTGTGGTCATTTTTAATGAAATCAGTCACTCTTTAGAATAAAAAACAACAGCAGCAAGATAGACTAGTA
The DNA here is from genome assembly GCA_012064415.1 of Gyrodactylus bullatarudis. Classification (NCBI taxonomy): domain Eukaryota; kingdom Metazoa; phylum Platyhelminthes; class Monogenea; order Gyrodactylidea; family Gyrodactylidae; genus Gyrodactylus; species Gyrodactylus bullatarudis. The sequence goes on from SSNU01000110.1 coordinate 307,691, forward strand.
AATCCTGTAATTTATCACAAATCTCATTTATAAGAGGTGAATAGAGACGTATCCCCCACTCCCCTCATGAATATACTCAAATAACAAGAGCAATAATAATAATAATACTAGTAATAATCATTTTTATCATAATCAAATTTACGATTGCATATGCTTTGGGGCCTACTCTTTTATGAGGCATTTTCTGTACAGCATCTTCTGTATTTCCAAATTATCATCGTTTCTTTTCTGAATCCTGTATCGACCAAGATTCTTAATTATATTACACGAATATTTAAAATTCTTTGAGCTCATTAATTAATCCAGAAAATCTTAGCATTTAGGATCCCGAATTTAATTGAATGATGAAATCAGAAAAAGTTAGGCTAAGGAGGAAATCACTCAACTCTATTGGTATTTTCGATCCAATTAGTGCAGAATGTGATGATTGTCTCGAAGATTTTCTTCAGAAGAGCCTACGCGATTCATCTTCTCATGATGATTTAAATGATCAAAAGTACACTCAACAACCTGATGATATTCCGTTTGAAAATAAAGTGAGTCTGTTGATAAAAGATATATTTCCGGATTTAAATGAATCCTAATTTTGCTTTATTTTTAATAAAATAAATACTTTGTTCATTTGGGATTACATTCGGTTTCTTGCTCTTAGTCACTGGTTGAAGTTTTCAAAATTTTAATTTTCAAAACCTTGAAGACTCTTTTGAACTTTGATTAATATATTTTAAGAAAAATTGTATGGAATTTAAAAAATGAAGGTGTACCTAAATTATAGTTGAAAACAAATGACAATTGATGCATAATTATGTATTATAATACAATGTATAAGGATGTCCTAAAGAAGTTGATGCATATTTTACAATGGGTCTAGACAAGTTGAAAAATCAAAATTCATCAATATGTTACATAAAAATCAGAGCTATCGAAATTGTATCATTCAGATGTCTTTCTCATATCAGACAAAAAGGTTATTAAATTCTTTTACAAATGAAATTCTAAGGGTCAATTTTCTAAATATTTCACCATGTAGTATCTTGCGTAGATGATGAATAAAGTTTGCATTACTCATCAGCGAAAACATTACATACAAAATAATGACTGAATATGATCAGTATTGATGATTGGGGTCGCTCGTTTGAATCATTTTCAGATATTCTGTCTCCAAATGTATATTCATACTTGGTTAGTAATCTCTGTAAACAAATTTTATGTAGAATTTAGAGTAACACTCAGAGTTCTGTAGAATTTTTAGTGAATTTTTCAGTGTAACAAGATTTCTATATTGAAGAAACTAAATGAAGATTCAATTTTATGGTTCTAATGTTTGAATCCAAATATCAGATAAATTAGAGAAAAAATTGATGCAGATTTTCAGTAATTTTTCAAATATAATTTATAAGTTAGGAATAAATAGTTTTCTAAACCTAATTGACATGAATTATGGAATTCAAAAAATAAATTTTTTCCTGACTGAGTTTTTTGTAAATAAAGCAAATTCTCATCTTCATGCCAACTAAGTTTAGGCGTTAAATTATTATTTTCTGAAACATTATATTCCCTTTTATTCAAATATCCTGAAAACATGCAAAAAATAAAATTGAATTGCATTTAGTTTCAATGGTATCAAATTAATGATTCAAATCAAAACAAAAGCATCTTTCTGCTGTCTTTCACAGTTTTTCCCTTATGTCTAAGAATTGTTTATCATTCAAAAGAAAGTACTTTGTTGTTCCGATAATCGATGCATTCATTCCATCTTTTTTACATTCAAAATGAGGTGATCTTGTTGAAAAATCATAATAAAATATGATAATAGTGATTCTACATGTAAATAAACATGTAAAAATACCAATAATAGTCTATTGTTTCTCATCTTTCCCGGCAAAAAATGTGTGAACACTCATTTTATCTAGGGTATCAGACATTCAAGACTAATGTAAGAGGACAAGAATTTAAACTTTCGATTTTAGGTTATGTACAAGAAAATGAGTTCAAGTTTTTTTTTCAATCGTCTGGTGTCTTTTATTCATCAAGAATACTCTTCAGAGAGATATATCTCTTGTTTACAAAAAAATTATTAAATTTAGATTTATATATGTGATGCTACAATAACATTTTCTTTGATCGGACGATAACAAGAAGATTCAGAAGATACTTTAGGATTTATTCTTGAAATTCAGAATCTAAGACATGTTATGCAAAAAGAATTAGCCTTCTATCTCAAAAAATAAGAAAGTTATGCCTATTTGAAGTTTGGTTAATTCCAAATTTGATTGGAAAATGAAATGAGTTTGAAAAGATCAGATAAGAATCATTATCGACTTTTATTGTGTGTGATAACATAGTTTACCTTATTAGTTAGACCCTTTCCTGCTAATTACTCGTTACTTTTCATGCGACTTAATTACCCTTCCTATACTTCAATGTTGAGACCCTGAGTGAAATACATGGATGTGTGTGAGGGTATGAATTTACGTTATATACCATCCAATAGACCATAGCATTCCACTATTCTTTCAACTCTACCTCTGATTTTTGATTCCACTATTCCTTAAACTCTCTTGGTGATTGACTGTAACTCAAAATAGATTAAAAACTCACAACAGTTCTGCTCAAAAAAGAACCTCCTCCAATGGTTTTCTAACTTTGCTATTAGATGAGTATTTACCAATTTTTTGATTATTGAATTTTATTTATTACTTCGATAAGTTATCCATTTGGAAATTTATCCAAAACTTGTTAACCCTTGAACAAAATACAGTAAAAATTATTTCGTGTGGTTTTTAACCCATGCTTTATTTTAACCTAACATTTTACTGATTCATCAACCTGGTTTGTTTTTCTTCTGGCCGAAGCGTAGTAATGAGGTTTCGTCACAATAAAGATACTCGATTTTTCCTTGTTCCATCTTTGTTGAGCAAAACTCATTAGGAAGAAATTTTCGAGACTTTCGGCAAGTTCCAACTGGAGATGTTTTATTCAAAGCTAGATACTTCGAGAGATCCATTGATGTGAAAAAGTTATCTGTGATAACTGTTCTTCCTTTCTTGATAAAAGGTTGCATTAGCTCTTTTACGACTCTGGCACCTTGATTCTTTTCTGCTGTGAGATTTTCTTTTCCTATATAAATTTGAGCATTTATTAGAGAAGAGTTCTTCGCATCGCAAGCAGCCCATATTTTGATCCCGTATTTGCCAGGCTTGGATGGAATAAACATTTTGAACGGGCATCTACCCCGAAAAGTCACAAGCTGTTCATCAATTGTTATTTGATCCGATGGTTCATATGCCTTCTGACAAGATAAAATAAACTGATCGAAAAAATTACGTATTGGTCTTAGCTTTTCCCGAACGTTTTATTCCATTCTTTCAATTTTGTCATCAAAACGAAGGAACCGTTTTATGATACAGAATCTAGAGTAGGACATAAACTCATCTATTTTTATTGGACCATTTAAACATTTATATTTATTCATAGAAATTATTCGTACAAATAAGGGAACAGGGAAAAGAGTGTTCAATGTGCCCGGCGTGGGAGGGTTTGAACCTAGGACCCTGAATGAGAGGTGAGAAAGATACCAATGCGCCACACAGGGCAAATATTGATCTGACCATTTATTACTATATTTAGCTATGTCAGCAATCATTTTCTTTGATATAAAATATTCAAAAAATTCTGTGATATCTATTAGTTTTTTTGTCTCGGCTGTCAATGCTGGAGAGAAATTGCAAATATTTCTGGCAGGAGTTCTTTGTGTAGGTCTTCGAGTTTTTCTATAGGTGTAAGTACCACACTTAGAAGTTAGAGTAGGTTCATTTTCACCAATTGCTATATCTTCTTCAGATGTAATATCCAAATTACTTATTATATTGTCATCAGAATCGGATAGGTTGGAATCGATGTAAATCTCATTCACTAATGTTCTCGGACAGAGCAAATTTTCGTGTTGACTGGACATAGCTTCGGGATATAATAAAAGATTTTCAACAAAAATCTAAAAATAACAACAGAACTGTTTCTATGATATCATTGATACGTAATAAATAAGCAAAAATTTGGTCTTGGGTGAAAAATCAACCATAGATACCATAGTTGTGACAAAATCTTTATAGCACCATACCTAAAAACCAGATGTCGCAAAGAGGATTCTCCAAATAGGTTATTTTAAAACAATAGTTAGAGATAGATTAGATGTAAGGTTCAAAGCTTCATTTTAATAAATTATCTTATTATTATTTTTTAAATTTGTTCGGGTGAAAAACAACCCGAGATTTCGTTCTAGGGTTAATATCATGTAAATTAAATCTTTAAAAATTGTCTAAAATTAACAAATTTGTCATTTTAATTCTTGCTAAGCTAAAGAAGAACTTTTGTGAAATCCAAATGTATTTTCTCTTGTTGAGTGAGCTTGGTTCAGGATTGCTGCGATAAAAACAAGGGAGCTATGACTACACAAGCGAGGATAGAAACTGTCTCTGGTCCTATAATTTTAACTTTTATCACAAAAAAATTGAATTGCAATTGTCCACTGAGCGCTCTTCTTTGTCGATTTTGGTTGCCTTACTTTCATATTCATTCCAAAACTGAAAATTTACCTTCAGATTCTATTTGATAAGATTATCGTTCAGAATAAATTTCAACGAATTAAATTTTTTTACAGTCATTCAATACAAAAAACCTATGAATCATTGTTTCCAGATTGATTGTTTCTGAAATGATATTTCATCTATAATACCGTAGTGGTTTCTTTGAAACTATGAAATCAAATAAGTGTTACCTATTTGGTAATACCTAACAGAACTTATTTCTGTTGTTATAAGTTGAGTCGAAATTTCACGTCAATCTTGAATGTCCACTGAAACCGACGTGAAGTGCAAGTTTATCTATGGAAGCTTTCAATTAATCTTTAGAAAAATCTATTATTTCCTTCAAGCTTGGGACGAAGGATGCTCACATGATTTTACATTTAAAATTTTCATATACAATCCTATCAATTACAAGATCACATTGAACTAAGTGAGAGAATTCCGCTACATTCTATCCGCATTTATTTCTCATGATGCTCTAAATCCTTTAACTTGTAAAATGATAGATAACAAATCTTTTAATTACTTTTTTTATCTCTTATCCATGTCTTTAATCCTTAGGGAGTCACTTTTTTTCAGGAATCCAGCATTCTTAGGATTATTATTTTAAAAAAGCACAAAAATTATAAATAATTACTTACAAGTTTAACTTACCAATTAAGATACGTATTTAAATATCAAACAGACAAAAACATAAACTTGGAGAATTGAGAATTGATGCTTGTATTGATCAGAATTTTTAAAATTATTTCAGACTTATTTCATTTGTGACAAATCTTCAAGTGTCGGAGTCCAAAATATTCCACCACCAATGCATCTGCTAAATCTTGATCGTTTGATGAACCATCAGACAAATTTATTAACAGACCAGCAAACTCAGGATCAAAATCATTCGTCTCCGTCCTATTTAAATCCTATTTTGAGTTCTTTTGAAAAAATGCTCAAGGAAAAATCACAATCAGTAGAGCATCAATTTCCCCAGGCTCCTCCCGAAGATTATCATCAAATTCAGAATATTGAAATTTCTACACGTGACAGTGGACTCAGCTCACATTCGAGCAATAGTGGTCAAGATGTTATAGGAAATTTAAATTTTACGCGAAGGAAATTTGTCAAAAAGAGTAAGTTTCTCATGAACAAGATTAGCCTACTTAAAATATCTATATTTTTAACCTGTTATTTCAATCTAAAATACATAAAATACCTCTTTTTTCACTTTTAAGCGAGCATTCGTATTCAAGTTCTTTTTCACAGAGTTGTTAAACATTTTAACCCTTCCGTAGCCATTGTACCCTGGAGGGAACATTGCATTCAAAATGCATTTTTAGATCAAAAATTTGCATTTTCACAAAAAGTTTTATTCTCATTCTATTATTTAAGAAATGCTCTTTAAGATGATATAAAAACCAACTTTATTTTTGATTTAAAAAAATTAAAAAATTTACATTGAAAATCGGAAAGTTGAATTCCTTCAATAAAATATTTTCAAAATACAAATTATCTGATTGTGAAAACTTGACTAATCTTAAATTAGTCATGTCCCACATCAGATCTAACCTTGATTATTCCAAGTCTTTGCTCTATTCTCATCTTAATTAGTAATTACTGCCAGATGATTAATGATTTGCTTTCAGACACTAGAGTTTCTGTTGATCCATTGAAATCCAAAGGCTTTATCTAACAAAAAAAAATTAGGTTTAGTATGGTACAATACAATAATGCTAGACTATCATGATTTTATTTTCAACAGGTTAGCGTTAAAATTTAATTCGATATTCAATATCTTTCGCTGATACGTCTACTTTTGATACAGGGTGACCTGTGTAGTACTCTCCTCTCTGCCCCTTTTCAATATCCAAAAATGAATCCTCAGACTACTTAAAAGTCATAACTGAAAAATACTCAAAAAATTAAATTTTATTGAAATTGATACCATACGAAAGACCTTTTTTCGCTGATTCGATCAGTCTAGTATTTTAATAATCTCTCAAACATGGTTTTCCCGCGAGTTAACTTCAAAGATCTCAAGAAATGTATTTTAAGATTCAAAAAACTAATTTTCTTTCCAAACTCCGAAAACGTTTGTCTTATCCCCAAAACAAACAAACGAGTCATCGATGTATGACGCAAAGATAGGCTAACAAACAGATGTTGAATAATTTTAGAAGAATATAAAACTGGAGAGAGCCTATGGTGTTGAAAAAAAAGTTGTGAACCGAATGTTTTAAAATTATTCATTAATAATTTACAATACGAATTGATTTGTTCTCACACTATTTTGCTTTGGTGATAATTTAAGGATCAATTTTTCCAGTCATATACAAAATGGTGTGAAAAACTCAATTTTTCCAGATGTGTAAAATCGGTTTCTTCAAAAAATATATCCGAATAGGACTCTTCTTATTGGCCAGATCCTAATTTATTTTTGCTTATAAATATTCTTGCTCCAAGATCATCATTCATGAATCCCTTAGAAACATTGAGAATCTTTAAAACCTAAACTAATGACAGGGTCTTTTCTTTAACCAATAAGAATATTCTAACTAAAGAATATTATCGAAATAAGTACAATTATCATCATATAGGAGTTTATTTCATTGCAAATAATGAGTCTCATTGATAATATCAACCCTGATGTCAGTGCTATGGAGGATTGTGAATCAGACGAATCCTGCTTGGAAATACAAGAGGATTTACTTTCTGATGAAGAAGAAATCATTTATACCCACAACAGGACACTGAAGTGGGAAAAGAGAGATATGAAGGAACCCATAACTGATTTCAGATCACCTCCCGAATTGGACCGATCTAGCAGAACAGTTCTAGAATGTTTTCAAGAATTCATCGCTGACGAGATGCTAGATCTTTGCTTGGAAGAGAGTGAGAAATATGCATTGCAGAACTCAGGCCAAAGTTTAAACTTGACCAAACAAGAGCTCCGTCAGATAATTGGCATGCATTTCTTAATGGGAATAATTCGACTGCCTGCTGTCTGTATGTATTGGGAAAGTGACATGAGAACAGATATCGTAAAATCGTTGGAAATCTTCATTTTACTGATAATCTCATGGCTACAGAAGAAACGAAGAAAGACAAAATTTGGAAGATTAGAAAATGGGTTGATATGTTCAATATGTCTTGCATTACTTCAAGAGATCCAGATGAATTTCAATCGATTGATGAACTGATGATTCCAACAAAAGGTAAATCCATTAGATAACATTTTTAGGAAAATTTTGTCCAGTACGATAGTACATAAAAGGTAAACCCAATCCCTGGGGAATAAAAGTGTGGGCTCGTTGTGGACCCGATGGATATATCTACGAATTTCATCCGTATCAAGGGGCAAATAATGAAAAGTATCGAATAGGTCTTGGTGGTGATGTTGCATTTAAGCTCATTGCAAACCTTCCTGATCATCAAAATTTCAAAATATTTGCTGATAATTTTTTTTCAAGTGTAGACCTGGTTTATGAGCTCAATAAAAGAGGCTTCCAGTACATAGGAACAATAAGACCTAACAGGCTACCTAAAGTAAATTTCATGAACGATAAAGATTTGCATATCTTGGAGTTATCTTGGATATGTCGTCATGTCCACAACATAATTTAGCGAAGTGGTTAATTGATGTATTGAAACCAATACATACATATTATGCTAAATATGTTGTCAAAGATACATTCGCTTTTGTAGATAGAATTAAAGGCGAAATTTTTAATAATGAAAGCCGATCTTCTCAACCATAAGGGATCAAGTCCAGAGATAGAGATTAGTGAATTATAAGAATCAATATTAGGAAAACAGGAATGAAGAAATCTGTATTGGATCCTATCAATGGTAAGCGAATTCGAGTTATTGATATGAGGAAGGAGAGGGGAAAGGTAATCCAAATGAGGAAGAAAAAATGTTTTATAACCCGAGATTTTAAGACCAGTGGAAGAGGAGAATCTAATAATTACATAGATTAGGGAGTTAACCAGACCAATTTTAGACAAAGGAGCAATTTTTAATGAAGCATCCAATTCAAAACCTAGATCAATAGTAGTGTTGACGAACTCACCAGGAAGGTGAAGGTTAGAGAGAAAGGTATCAGGGAGACCATTTGGCAAAAGGAGTTTACACTATTGATTTACAAGCCCATTTTAGAAAGAACATTTTTGAAGGAATCAAAATAATTATTAATTTTTATAATGTCGAGAGAGTTGTTCACATTATAGACAATTTTAATATCATCCGCGTATTTAAAAATCTTACCAATTTTGTCAGGAATTTGGATATCCAGCATGCATAAATTAAAAAGCAAAGGACCTAAAGAAGAACCTTGAGGAACGCCTGAGAAAATTTCACAATAAGAACTAGTAAAGGAATTGAATTTAACCGATTGTTTACGACGCGTAAGAAAAAGAATTATCATATTAATAAGAGAATTATCCAAACCTAAACAGATGAGTTTATTGACAATATAAGAGAATTTGAGGCGGTCAAAGGCTTTCGAAAGAACAATAAAATGAATAATCATGAATTTACTGGAAGATTTAAGAGGCAACGAGTAATTAAGAAAATCTAGTATATTAGAACTTGTACTTTTGGATCTAATAAAACCATGTTGAGTAGGATCAGGGAAGGGAAAGGGAAGTGCATCGGAAATTAAGGAGGTGAGAAATGTATCAATTATCGAAAGAAAGATATTTAAAGATGAGATCGGTCTTAAATCAGAGAAATTTGAATATTTTTTAGACTTGGGGATAGGAGTGATTGTAATGAGGAACCAATCATCAGGGATAGCGTTTGAAACGAAACAAAGGTTTATAAAATTCGCTAAGCTAATAAGAAAGCAAGGAGGGAGAGCCTTGATGAGGTTGAAGGAGTTAAAGTTGGAATCAATTCTAGTTTTAGTTTTGGCCGATTCCTTAAGGTCAATAATAAGTGAAGGTGTTATAAAAGGCGGAGAGGAGGAACAAGGTGGTAGCTCTATATTTTCAGGCGAATTGAAAGAGGAGACAAAGTAATTGTTTACTTTCTCACAGAATGAATTATCTTCAAGGTTAGTAAAGTTAACAATGGATGAGTGTCTATTAAAGTTCAAGAGTTGTTTGAATTTAGACCAACCTCTTCTAGGACAAAATTTGAGATCTTTGGAAATAATTTTTTCGAAGGAATCGATGCAAACGAGATCAAGATCATCAAGGGAGTTAAGAGTTTTTCGGGAATTAATCGTAACTCTGGTAGAGTTAGATATTAGGAAATTGAAAATGAAAGAATTAAAATTATCATTGTAAAAAAGAAAGTCCTTATAACGGGAATACAGAAAGTTTAGTCTTTTGAAGTCCACCGTTCTTTTCACATTAGAGTAGAACATTGCGTATTGTGACAGACCATCAGAGAAAGAGTTAGGGATCAAGGAATACAGGCTAGTAATGAGATCATCATCGTTGATATAGAATTTACTACCAAGAAGTTAAGTCTGAAGGAAAATGGTTATCCTGGTAAATTTGTTGACAAATTCATGAATGTATCTATGGATAGAAATGAGGTTGTCGAAACAGATGAATTGGAGAAAGCAACTATTTTTATGAAGCTTAACTTCAAAGGTGATGGGTTCAGCAATGACATTAGAAGAAGGCTAAATGATCTCATCAATCAACATTATAATAACATACAATTGAAAATTGTATTTAAAACTCAGAGATTGTTTAGTTTAATTCATAAGGATTTACTGAAGCCAGAGGAGAAAACTCTATTAGTTTACAAATTCCAATGTGATTGTGGAGCCTCGTATATAGGTAGAACGATTAGGAAATTATCTACACGAGCGGAGGATCATCTGAAGAAGGATACTGCGGTTACAAGGCATCTTAAACAAGAAGATCATACAGCTTCAATTTCAAATTTTTCCGTTTTATACAAAAACCCTAATGACGACAGCATAGATGTATGGGTGAAAGAGAAATTTCTTATTAACCTATATAAACCTAATCTATGTGTTCAGAAAAATTATTCCTATAATCTTCAACTCCCTTGGCCTATGTGAGCTTTTTCACTTTTCTCTCCACTGTTGCTATTTATTGGAGAGTTTTGGTGTTTTTTCAGCTTGCATTTTATTATTATTTTCTTTGACTTTACTATTTCTTTCATGATTTGTAAAATATTATCTTGAATGAATTCTTAACTTATATCATTTTTGAAGAATTACCACTGATGATGCTTCAAGAAATGTACATTTGGTTTTAATATATCTTTTTTCAATTTTCCAAATTATACTATCAAGAGGCGGACGATATAGCAGTATAAAGGAAAGTAAACGATTGTTCAAGAAAATACTTAAGAAAATGATTTGAGTTGGGAAAGTGATAACCTTTATAGATTTGATAGCTATTGATTCATGAATATAGAGACAGACACCACCCCCTGTAGAAAGTAATCTATCTGATCTAATTAATTTATAGCGATTGATATGAAACATGGAATCAGGCAAACCAGGTTTAAGCCAGGTCTCAGTAATAAAGAATATAAGAGGATTATAAGAAGCAATAACATTAGAGATATGAGTAAAGGAGTTCTTAGACAATAGAGACCTTACATTCAATAAAAAGAAACCTCTTAACTCACAGAAAGGACTGTTGAATTGATGTAGCAGCTTTGCCTGATGGAATTGCATTTTGGTCACAAAGACTAGTTGCAGGGCGAGAAGAAACGTCAACTGCCTTAGAACAAAAAGAGGAGACACCAACAACATCTTCAAGGACATCATTATCAGACTTTAAGAAATTATGAGATTTTGAAGAATCGAGGTCAACATTTGTATCCTTGGAGTCGTCGAAATTATGGCCATGATCAGCATCAATTCTGGGAGGCATTGACATGAAGCGTTTGCGAGATCCAAGAGGCGAGCTTGACAATGAGAAAGACCTGAGTGTCCTTTTATTTGAGGCAATTTTAGAAAGCAGTGGTGATTTGTATGATATAGAAATTTCTCTTTCCATTTGACTGGAATTGATATCTTGAGTGGAAGACATTGGAGTAGAGTGGACTGAAGACAATGGTAACTTAGCACAACACTTGGTAATAACACTTTTAACATCAGTATTGGGCAAAATTGAGGGTTTAATCAACTTGGCAGGGTTATGACGTGAAATCGTAATTCCAAGAGGTTTGAAATGAGAATAAATCTGATTGAGAACAGGAAAGTTTACTTTCTTCTTGGAAATAATTTTAAAATTGGAAAATTTGTCATTTACTAATGGACCAGCTACTGGTCTGGCAACGAAATTTGAGTCAATGAGCTTGATATAATTAATAACAGAATTGGCAACTTCAGCAGAGAGGTTATTAGAATGAACAATGATTTTAAAGCCATTTTTCTTAGGACGGGAGAAACCATCACTGGGTTTTGACAAGTTCTTGACAGGAAATGTTTGATTTGAAATTGGGTACCAAATTATTCTTGGTTTTCATTGGATGAGAATTTTTAATAGTCATACTAGTGACATGACTGTTTGAAGGATAGACAGACAGAGGAGGAGGAGGAACATTAACATTAGGTAGTGTATGATTAAAATGACTAGTGTGAGGTACAACCATAGGTAATGGTACTAATCCTTGAGAAGGAATGCGTGGGCGAGATGTGTAATTAGTTTGTGTAGTACTTTAGTACATGGATAGTTCATTTTCAAGGTATTTGATATGACTGTCTTTTTGTTGAATGATATTTACGAGTGTCTTTAATTTTTCATTGATAAACGTAGATATTTCGGCAAAAAAGGGATCGCTTGTAGAGGAAGATCCAAAACGACCGCCAGGTTGAGCGTAGTTAAACCTTTTTTTTTTATTGAGACTGTTGACTTGAGAATTTTTTCACATAGGGAGGGAACATCAGTATCAGCAGGAGCATTATAAATAATCATATTATTCTCTCCATCAATCTCCCGTTTAAGCATATTGATACTTCTTTGCTCACTCATAACACCATTGTGAAGTTCATCTTTATTAAAAGTGAATGATGTAATGATAGGTCTAGTTTTAGTTAGCTTTATTTGATTCTTTAAGTCCTTAATTGAGTTTTCGAAGCATGATTTCATCGAATTAATAGTTTCGTTCAGCATCTGGTTAGAACTCTTAAGATCATTTATTTGAGCTTGAGTGGTTGAGAGCATCAAGGAGAATTGATTATTCTGGATATTGATAATTTCTTTCAAACTATTGACAAGTTCAATGAGAGGATCATTATTATTGCTGTTGTTAATAAAAGGAGATAAATAACCTTGATTGTTATTATTAATCATTATTATCAGAATTCGAACCGTGAGTTCAGACAAACAACAAAAAGATTGAAATACTTATTCCCTTCATATGGGCGAAGGATCTGAAACCCATAATAGAATTTTCAGATTCAGTGATGATTTGGTATTTCTCAGAGTTAGTAAAAAGTTTCATTTTTGATTTATTTGATGGATGTTTGGGAACTATCATAAATACGATACAAAACAATGATTCGAATGTAAAATGAACCGATAGTTATCAAAGTTAAAAAAGGGTGAGGATTTACTATAGTCTCGTCTGATAGATGATGCAATATGTTGAGTATTTTCACCAAAATTCTGACCAATCGCTTTCATTCATCTTTGATTTGCTAATGGGGTTGAAGTGTGTTCCTCATGTATTCGGCTTGAAGTAGTCATGTATGCTCTTGTTGTTGCTCGGGATCTTTTTCCTCTGTTTTCCCTTTTGTTGCTGGGGTGAAATTGAAGCGTTTCTTTTTCTTGATGGGGTGGATGTTTCTGGTTGTGAAAAGAAACGAGTTCTGGCGATTCCGTCTGTGTGCTGGTTGTCATTCTGGGGGACCATGGTTGCTAGGATGAGTGTTTCGTCACAACTTTTTTGGGATTGTTTATCAACTAATGTTGAGGTTGGAGTTTTTGTTACCCTGGTTGTTGTGGGGGCGGAATTTGTGTTTTTGTTTCTCTGTGAGGTGGGGTTAGGCAATTGAGTTGATGTGAATTTTGGTTCAGGCGTTCTTCCAGAGGTTGTGAAGTCAACTGATGTTGATTTTGGTGATTTTTGTGCTGGAATTGGGCCTGTTTTTGTTGGTCTTGTTGAGTTAGTTAGTTTGGCAACCTTTTGAAGGACTTTTCGAGATTTATGGAAATTGGTTCCTGTTAAACCTAGTTGTCTTCCAAGGATTTTTTCTCCCATGAAAGAACTACTTATTAGCGACCATATATATTTATTTTACATGAAATTCTCTAAAACAATTTGTGGAGGGCAATAGACACATTTTTACATTGCATTTTTCACAAATCCATTCAGTCTTTAGATCGCATACTTTACATCGACTTCTACCCTCGCTGATAACAGGCATATGATCAACACCATCATACCTGATATCATCAACTGACAAGGGGAGAATTTTTCTTCTTTTTGGTGTTGGAGGTTCAGTGATACTGTCATTAAGAGGCCTGCCTCTTTTATTCTTTGGCGAGATGTTCATTAAAGAATTTGCTAGGTTGACCAAAAACTTCCTTCTTGAAAGCTCCTTCATTGGCACCCTTGGCTTAATTTGTATAATCTGAAAACTAGGAATGCATTGATGGTTGCTGATATAATTGTCTGCCAAAAAACATAAAGATACCATTTCTTGGATTGAAGAAGGAGGAAGATCTAAGATTATATGAATTTTCAAAAATTTTGGCTGATTTTACAAAAGTTTTTGTGATCATAAGCTGCCTTATTTCTTGGAAAATGTTAGTTTGGAGAGATGTACTCAAGATTATTCAAGACAAAGGCTTTATAAGCTTTAAGTCTTAAATTAATTGACTTGGAGAATTTTAAAATTGAAAAAATTATGGTATTAATCTTAGGTAAATTAGAGAGTGGGTCAATTTTAAGTCCATCAGAAAAACTGAAACCTAGATCTGAAGTAAAGGAGACAATTTCTCCAGGAAGTAGAAGCGATTCCAAGAGGGTTGCAGGGAGACCGCATGGGAGCATAACTTTGCATTTATCTCTATTAATATAGAGCCCCATGGTCTCAAGGGAACCTTTAAGAAGACAGAAGTTATGATTTTTTTTGGTAGAAATAAAATCTGTATTGATCGTATAGAAAAAGAAAATATTTACAATTTTTAAAAATAGGAACATAGAAATGAGATATTGAATCTTGAATTGTTTATCAAAATATATATGGAGCACAATAAATGAAAGAGTTTTTCAGATTGAAGTTGAGTAATGGTTGACAATGATGAATGTCTGAAAATTAAATCGTAAATCACCTGGTTTTCTCTTATTAATGCAGATCAGGATAAAGTAAGGAATTTGTGTAATCAATTTTTGAGCGGATATGTTTAATTATAGTTTTGATAGAATATAGGTTGTTGCAGTTTAATAGGTCGTATTTCTCGTTAAGTACATTAAAGATCGAGAGTAGGTAACTATTCTCGTAAGATATATTTCTTAAATTATATGACCTTTCAATTTTGATAGAAGATTCAGTAAATTTTTTAATTATGAAGGCGTAGCGGCGGACCCATAAGGGACTAAGACCGGACGCTGAAATGTGTAAAGATTAGCTGTTTACGTAATACGTAAATAGTAGCCTGGTTGCAAAATTACAATGTACATGTCTGTCCACAATCCCATGCATCAAACGAATGCTTAATATGTGATTGCTGAATTGGATGTCGTTAATAAACTATAAAACGTCCAAGGACAGTGCAGTCAGGCAGAGATTTTCTCTTAGTGTTCATAGTCTAGAATAAATATTTCTTAATATGATTAAGTCTTCTCTTACTATTCCAGATAGACTGAGTTATTTGGAGGATACGATTCCGCAAGGATCGGTTCTGATAGCTACTGCAGACAAAGTCTCAGAAGCAAGCACCTCAGCAGTCAAAGACTCTGGGGATAATATTATCGATGGAAAGACCTTCGATACTATACATGGTGACCACGCTACAATATCTCAGTCAACTTTGGACAACACATCCATTCTATTAGACAAAGTCGAGGAATGGTTGGAGTTGTCGGAGGATTTCTGGGTGTCAAGAGGCATCAATAGCGATAAAGTTCGCAAGCATCTGCTAAAAGCAACAATCTATAAAAGCAAGAACAGTTCCAAGGCTATCTTGAAAGACATTCTGTCGCAAGCTCTACTGCAATGCTACTGCAATTGCCATACTTGAACGCATCAGGTCAAAGACCAGAATAGATTAATCAAAGAGATTCGAAGAGATAATTGAAATGGCTGGCACAATTCAAAGTCCCCAGAGCCAGTATCTTAAAATTAAAGAATTCCTCAAGGAGGAAATAATGGTGAAATCTACTTGGTTACGAGTACTTGACAAAAGTCTATATGCCTACATCATGCCCTTTATCAAAGATAAGCCTATCCAAGACTTGGTAGAACTGGCAGAGAAAAAATTTCATCTAAGACCAGACCATCAAGTTTTTACCGTTTTCAATGAAAACAAAAAGAAAAAGTTCAAAGAACAAAAATGTATGACGTTCAAAGCCAATGGCAAAGAACATCTGTTGTGTCCGATTCATTACAAGTTTGGCAAAGAAATTATTCTATATTTAAAATTTCATCCTTTTGAAAAATCTTTGAAGAGAAAATACGCAATTGAATATTCGAAAAAGACGTCAAATGATATTCTTAATTTTATTTTTAGGTTTTCGATGCTCAAAATATTATTATTATTATTTTTGATGCGTTAATTGAATATCTTTCATTGAATATAACGTAGTTAGCTGGCTATGTTTTCTTTTGGCTTGCATTAGTCTATATATAGAAAGATAGGTAGTAAGCGAACAACATTAAAATGAGACATCTATGCCGAACTATTTGGTTATAAAATTATGAATCTTTTTATTAATAAATATTATATAATTATACTATTAGAACCCGGTCTGGGAGGGTTTGAACCTAGGACCTAGTTTTAGAGAAAGATTCATAAGAAAAACTTTTATCATTAATGATAATCAATTAAAATTGATGTCCTAAATGATATTTCGGGGTTATGTGACTCAGTTGTCCACGCAGTTCGAAAAAATATCCCATAATTTATTTTAAAATTCACGCTTAACAATTCTCAAAAGTACTTAAAAGTCTAAACTTCGATAATAGAAACAATATTAGTAAGAAATGTGTTTCATCTACTTGCAAGTAGAGGGGGAAATTCTTAGACAGGATCTAAAGAATCCTTTTTGAATCGAATTCTTATTAGAATCTCATTTAGAATCGTCCCATATTGATATATTTTCTCGATTGGTTTTCTTATCGTCTTGATAGGGTTAAACATTTGAAATTGTATGTTGACTCATTGCATAAAGTTTAAAATTATTTGTAATAAAGGCTTATTCGTATTTTAACTAACAGGTTAAATAGGTCAAAAAATGCATTTCTAAAAGGTTCATCAGTAGTGTCCCTTTGATAATGATAGTTAAATAATTGAATGAAAATAATGATTTACAAATTATGAAAAAAAATAGTAAAAGTTGAAGAAAATTAGAATAAATGTGAGCTGAAAAAATACCAAAAATCTCCAATAAATAGCAACAGTGAAGAGAAAAGTGAAAAAGCTCACATTAGCCAAGGTAGTTGAAGAATATAGGAATAATTTTTTGAACACATAGATTAGGTTTATATAGGTTAATAAAGAATTTCTCTTTAACCCATACATCTATGCTGTCAGGCAGTATGATTCTCCTGTGTAAGATATTTCAATATAATCAATAACCCATATTTACAGTAAAATATTTTATTGGAACATCATATTATTATTGGAACACGAGTAATTACCAATAACCCCCCCCCTAATCAAGTATTATTTATCTCGACCAATCAGAATGCAGCAAGTGATTTCTATACATTTAGATAGGAAAATAAGTTAGTTTTTGTGAAAATGGGAAAATTCACTGTTTTCAGGGGAAAATGAGTGCCAAATCCATGTTCAGCACATTTTAAAAACCTTGACCATCATTAAAGAGGAAAAGACAACAAATTGGTGAGTATATACTAGAAAATGTATTCGGTAAAATTATGTCAATTACAAAAAGTGAGATAGTTTTTGAAGGAAGAAAGGACAGGAGAAACTCTTTGAAACTTAGATTGGACACATATAGATATAGGATTTGAGCATAAAACCAAAAGCGAATCGCATAAGAATCAACACAGAAATACTCACTGATACTCCATTATTGAAAATTGATCAAAAGTTGAGCTGCATGGTTAAAGTCGACAATCAAACACATCAGTACTCATTCCTGAAAATCGTCCTTCTTTTGAGACTAAAACTAATCCTCATTTGTTGGCTCGAAGGTGGTAATTGATAAATTCGTTGGACTTATTATTTTTTCATAATATCGACATATTATATATATTCTAACAAAAATGAAAGATTATTTGAGGTTTGTTTTAAATTGCATTTTCTCAGTAAAGTTATTTTTCAAAAGAAGGAAATTTTTGGATTTAACCTTTTTATCAAATTATGATCATACATGTATCTTAATTACTTATCACGAAATGACTTATTTTAGTACTGTTTCGTGAAAAGTTGTATTGAATTAGATACATGTATGATCATAATTTGATAAAAAGGTTAAATCCAAAAATTTCCTTCTTTTGAAAAATAACTTTACTGAGAAAATGCAATTTAAAACAAACCTCAAATAATCTTTCATTTTTGTTAGAATATATATAATATGTCGATATTATGAAAAAATAATAAGTCCAACGAATTTATCAATTACCACCTTCGAGCCAACAAATGAGGATTAGTTTTAGTCTCAAAAGAAGGACGATTTTCAGGAATGAGTACTGATGTGTTTGATTGTCGACTTTAACCATGCAGCTCAACTTTTGATCAATTTTCAATAATGGAGTATCAGTGAGTATTTCTGTGTTGATTCTTATGCGATTCGCTTTTGGTTTTATGCTCAAATCGTATATCTATATGTGTCCAATCTAAGTTTCAAAGAGTTTCTCCTGTCCTTTCTTCCTTCAAAAACTATCTCACTTTTTGTAATTGACATAATTTTACCGAATACATTTTCTAGTATATACTCACCAATTTGTTGTCTTTTCCTCTTTAATGATGGTCAAGGTTTTTAAAATGTGCTGAACATGGATTTTCCCCTGAAAACAGTGAATTTTCCCATTTTCACAAAAACTAACTTATTTTCCTATCTAAATGTATAGAAATCACTTGCTGCATTCTGATTGGTCGAGATAAATAATATAGTGGTCGACATAAAAAAGTATACACTTATAAAATATCTTCTAATTATTTAGAAAAAGTCATTATCAAGATGTAATATACATCATTCGATAGGGCAGAAAATTCTACACATGAATCTGTTTACATATGTGTATTTACTCTCACCGTTATTCATTCAAACTAAATTTACTATCAATCATTAAAAATAACAACGACAAATTAAAGTATACACTTTTATTTAGTGAAATTTCCCTCAGATAATATAACATTGAGGCATCTTTTTTGCATAGAGTTATACAGGCTATCTATGGTTTCTTTCGAGATTAAACTCCACTCCTCTAAAATTTTAAATATCAAATTCTGCCTATTTGAAAATGTTCTTCCATTTTCATAAACTTTTTGTGATAAAATCCCCCAAAGATTTTCGATAGGATTTAAATCTGGGCTTCTTGCAGGCCATGGCAATATCTTTATCTCATTTTCCGAAAACCACTTTCTAGTTGATTCAGAACGATGGCATGGAGCATTATCCTGTTGGAAAATCAGATCTTCAGCAATGATTTCCTGTTTAAACGCAAGCAAGTGGTCTTCAAGTAAGTTTTGGTAGGAAATTGAATTGAGTTTTTCATCTATTATAACTAAGCTAGATATTCCTTTGCTTGTTATACATCCCCAAATCATGACACTGCCACCACCAAATCCTCGTTTGATCTTTGTTGGTTTGGGTTGTTTTTTATCTAACCAGCAAGATGATAGACCATCAGGACCATCTAAGTTAAATTTTTTCTCGTCAGAAAAAATTATTTTAGTCCAATCCTGATTTTTGACAATTTTTTCGTAAGCCCATTGCTTTCTTGATTCTTTGTCATTTGAATTGAGATTCGGAACCATCTTAGGCTTACCCCAAAAGAGGTTCAGACTATTCTTCAATTTTCTCTCAATTGTCCTTATACTGACGTTTAAATTACATTCTGATTTAATCTGAGATGCACTCAAGTGATTTTTTATAGCCAAATCTTTGATTTTTTTCGACATAGAGTTTGGAATTAATGCCTTTGGACCTCTTTTCTTCAGGGGTTTTTTCTTCAGAAATATCTTACTTATGGTTCTAGTTGTCCTTCCCATAATATTTGCAATTTTCCTCATACTTAAGCCATCATCTCGCAGCGCTATTGCTCGATCTTTCTCTATATTTGTCAACTTCGAATAATTCGGTATTTTGTTCTCCATTTAGGAATTTATGAAAAAAAATTTGGGAATAGAAATATTAATGCCAGATCTTGAATCTAAGTTTCTCGTGATTGAGTTTCAATTGTTCAACTAATCAAAAAATGATCGAAATTAGTGTATACTTTAATTTGTCGTTGTTATTTTTAATGATTGATAGTAAATTTAGTTTGAATGAATAACGGTGAGAGTAAATACACATGTGTAAACAGATTCATGTGTAGAATTTTCTGCCCTATCGAATGATGTATATTACATCTTGATAATGCCTTTTTCTAAATAATTAGAAGATATTTTATAAGTGTATACTTTTTTATGTCGACCACTATACTTAATTAGGGGGGGGGGGTTATTGGTAATTACTCGTGTTCCAATAATAATATGATGTTCCAATAAAATATTTTACTGTAACAGGTGATTTTTTCATGTTTTCTCAAAAGAATATTTTTATAACAATATATTGTTATATATTTTGCCCATTTTTTCCAGTTTATAAATTTGAGAAAGTGCCTATTGTATTTCATTTATTCACAATGCCAAAGACTAAACCTACTGCGTACGACGACGTTGATTTTTCTGATGTTATAGGTATAACCATCAAAGAGGATGCCTCGCGTGGAACTGTCCCAGTGTACCAACCTTCTGAGCATAAACATAATACCCATAAACCCGTACTTGGCGGACATAAAAATAAAGATGATGATTTAGTTTTAACAGATGGAAAAGAAGTTATATTCATTAAGAAAGAAGGGGAAGATGAAGTTGACGCAAAGCTACCCCCGTATCAAGAACTAGTTGACCTAATTGAGAATGACGGAGTGAATCTAGAAAGCTTCCTCGCTTTGTATGGAAAGTACATGAATAGAAAAACTCTTAAGCAATATTGGTGTGATTGGTATAGAATAGGTATAGAACAGACATGTACTGAGGATTCTCAATAAGGACGAAACGCGTCTATACCTCATGCATTACTTGTTTGAATTGTTTCTTTACTAGCTTATAAATTAGATACACGCTGAGTCTTATGTCTAAGGGAAGATGTGTGACTTCTTCGGATCCAATTAGATATACTAAAAGACTTAAGCACTTATCCCTCGCCACCATAAATATCTATAACAAATAATTAAGTATCTAAAATACTTAAAAAATAAAATATATAGACATGTACATTGTACAATGCAATCAAATTTTTAAACCAGTTTAAATCAATCAAGCATGCCACTTTCTTCAAAATAATTTCGAAATTGTTACTCAAATATCTAATTTTGAGATTCCGATTTTAAGACCTAAAAAATTGATCTTAAGACTTGATCCGGATAAAAAAAAAATAAATTCTGAAAGCAAATTCTTCGAGTGAAACTCTCTCTTAGAAAAAAATATGACTCTTAATATTTTTTGAGGCCCTATTCATCACTTAAATTTAAAAAAATTTTCGAACAAAAATAATAGAACGTAATTTAGGACAACTTAGGTATTATTATTAATATTATTGCATAAATTGAAAATGAGAGACCATGAGAGAAATTTTTCTATTCACTCTACTACACAATAGAACTTGCAAAAATAATAAAATTTAATTTGTTATTAATTACAGCTATGGATACAACATGATGGTATGATGTAATAATAATACTTTCTAATTAAAATAACAGTCTAGTGTAATTAATCACAATCATCATGAATTGACAGATTGGAAACAATTTTTCTTTCATTTATTAGAAATCAATTTTCCTAAACAGTATTCTAATTTAACCCTTCATGTCACAAACTATTTTTTTTTCATTACACAAATGAAATAATTTTTAGCCTAACCAAAATAATTACGCTGATTCCAAATTCCATTTTGTAAGCCGACTCATCATTTCAAAGATAATAGAGGTTAAAATTGGCATTTTTGGCTCTAAAACCAATTATCTTCTAAACTGTAAGAGATATCGATCAGCCGATTGTATATTTGAAATCTACGGCTATTGTTTTACGATAGAAAGTTATTTTTTTCCAAGACCTCAGCAAATAGGTTTTCAAGAAAAACGTTCTAAATATTTGACTACATTCTCAAAAGATCACCCTTCTTTATACATAAATAAATTCCCTATTTAATGAGGAGTGAAAAAAGTATTTTAGGTATCTTTCAGCTCAAAGTATCACTTGAAAAAGTGCTGTGTTTCACTGGTGGGATAGAGAGACCACAACAAGCCAGAATACAACAACAGTCAAACATCTCCCTGATTGACCTACTTGATTCAAAATTATGATAATTTATAACATCAGAATAGAAATAGGGTGAGATGTTAACGTGTAAGATTATTCTAAAAATAAACCAAAAACTTTTTCTGTCAGAAATAGATTTTTGATTATTTTCTCTCCCAGTAGTCCAGAATCAGCGATAACATTTTTGAAATAAAGTATTGATAATGAATCTGACACAAATAGGATATTTTGTTATTATTATTTTTGTAACAATTTTGCAGCTAAATTGTTACATTTCAGAACGTCAAACTGCTATTGTCATTTCATCAGAAACAAATTGCAACTATCCAACTACAAAGGGGTGTTTAAAAATGGTACAAATCTTTTTTCGGAATCTAAAAATAGTTGGTCTTACTTTACAATTTTATTTAATTTACAAAATGTGTATTGATGAAAATGAAGGTTTTGAAATGCAAAGTAATGAAATAACTGATCTCATTAGGATCTGTTGTACAAACGTTCCATTATCGTTTCAAAACAAAGTATTCATCCAGAAAGATGGGATAGCTATGAGATCACCTCTTAGTCCTCTCTTAGCTGATATCTTCCTAGGTTGGTTAGAATTAAATAAAATGTCCGATACTATCAATACTTTCACTGATTTATACATCAGATATGTTGATGACACTTTTATTTTGATGAAACCTCCAAGATGAATTCGTTTCATCCGAATATAGTTTTTACTATGGAAAAGGAATCTAATGGTACTTTGAGTTTCTTAGATGTCAAATTGACTAGAAGAGAAGATGGATCGATTCTGAGAAATATTTATAGGAAGAAGACTGACACCGGGAAGTATCTACGCTATGCCAGTTTCAGTCCTATTTCTCATAAAATAGGCTTAGTAATTGGTCAAACTATTAATAATAAGAGGATAAGAAAGATAGCAAGCCCTGAGGAATGGCCTAACGAAATAGAGAACGTGAAGTTAAGTTTGAAGGAAATTGGTTATCCCGGTAAATTTGTGGACAAATTCATCAATCAAACTATGGTGAGAGATGAGGTTGTCGTAACAGATGATTTGGAGAAAACAACTATTTTTATGAAGCTCAACTTCAAAGGTGATGGGTTCAGTAATGACATTAGAAGAAGACTTAATAATCTCATCGATCAACATTATAATAATATACAATTAAAAATTGTATTTAAAACACAGAGACAGTTTATTTTGATTCATAAAGATTCACTCAGACCGGAAGAGAAAATTCTATTAATTTACAAATTCCAATGTGACTGTGGAGCCTCATATATAGGAATCAATTGATGGTTGTATTTAAAACCACAAGTCTATTCAAATTCCAGCTTAAAGATAAATTAGAACCATCTGAGCAATCAAATCTCATCTACATCTTTCAGGCTACATGTGGTGCCAAATACATAGGAAGAACCCAAAGACTGTTAGGATAAAAGAACACCTCAACAGAAAGAGTTCCTCAATAAAGAAGCACTTAGAGCAATGTGGTTGTCAAGCAAGTGAAGAGAATTTCAAAATTTTATTCAAATGTCCCAACGATAAACTTATAGACCTCAAAATCCGAGAGAAGTTTCTAATCATGAATGAAGATCCTAACCTATGTATTCAGAAGAACCATTTACATAATTTGCAGTTACCTTGGCCCAATTGATTTTTAATTTTTTCTTTTCTACACTCATTAATAGAGAACTCTACAAATTTCGAAAATGGCCAAGACCCCTGCCCTCAAAGCTCTTCTTTTCAAGTTTTATGCCAGATCTGTGGTTGAATACTGCTCTCCAATCTGGAACCCTTCGTCGATTAGTTCAACTTTCAATCTTGAGATGGTCCAGAAAAGATTTTCGAAATATTTTCGTCATTGTCATCCAAATTCAGCCCTCAGAGTTGATTTATTACGTCACAGACGCCTTGCTAGGTCTATAATTCTGTGTGATAAAAGACTCGAAACCTTATGGAATAAAGCTCAGTCAAACCCACGAACCGAAACAGACCGAAGCGCATTGAGCCTGTAAATGTTATAAAGATGAAAAACATTCATTTATTAGAAAGAACTCCATCATTCTTTAACGAGTACTCCATGAACCACAGTAAATTTGTAGGTATATAAGAAAAGGTAATTTTATTAACTAAATGTACATTTCTTTATGGTTCATCAGTAGTGACACATAAATAATGATAAAAAATAAGAATTCATTGAAAATAATATTTTACAAATTTTGAAAGAACTATAGTAAAAGTTGAAAATTAGATTATAAAAAAAAACACCAAAACTCTCCAATAAATAGCAACAGTGGAGAGAAATGTGAAAAAGCTCACATAGGCCAGGGTAATTGAAGGTTATAAGAATAGTTTTTTTGAACACACAGATTTGGCTTAAAGTGATTGATGAAGAATTTCTCCTACCCACAAATCCGTGCTGTCATCCCCCGCATTTTTATACAAAATTGAGAAATTAGAAATCTAAGCCTCATGATTTTCCTGTTTGATGTGTCTTGTCACCGATGTATCCTTCTTTAGATGATCATTTCACCTAATTGACAATTTCCTAATAGTACGTCCTATATAAGAAGCTCCACAGTCACATTGGAATTTGTAAATTAAAAGAGTCTTTTCTTCAGGTTTTAGTATATCCTTATGAATCAAACTGAATAATCTTTTTGTTTTAAATACAATTTTCAATTGTATATTATCAAAATGTTGATCGATAAGATTAACCAGTCGTCTCCTTACATCATTACTGAAGCCATCACCTTTAAAATTAAGTTTCATCAAGATAGTTGTCTTTTCTCCTTCATCTCTGTCGACCATTTCATCTACATCATCAGACATATTGATGAATTTGTCAAAAAATCTGTTGGGATAACCATTTTCATTTAAACATAATTTTGACTCTTCTATTTCTTTTGGCCATTCCTCTGGACTAGCAATTCTTCTTATCCTCTTTCCTAGACCAATTACTAAGCCAACCTTATGAGATAAAGGACTGAAACTGGCATAATGAAGATATTTTCCATTATCAGTCTTCTTCTTGTAGACATTTCTTAGTATTGACCCATCCTCCTTCCTAGTTAGTTTGACATCTAAGAAACTCAAACTCTCATTAGACTCTTTTTCCATAGTAAATTTAATATTAGGATGAAACGAATTCATCTTTAAGAAAAAATCGTCTACTGAAACATTTGGCTTCATCAAAATAAAAGTGTCATCAACATATCTGATGTATAAATCAGTGAAAGTATTGATAGTATCAGACATTTTATTTAATTCTAACCAACCTAGGAAGATATCTGCTAAAAGAGGACTCAGAGGTGATCCCATAGCTATACCATCTTTTTGAATAAACACCTTGTTTTGAAAAGACAAAGGAACATTAGTACAGCAAATCCTAACAAGATCTGCTATCTCATTACTCTGTAGTTCAAAACCATCATGTTCATCAATAAAAGATTTAATAACATCAAGGGTCTCCTCAATAGGAACATTAGGAAACAAAGAACTAACATCTAATGAAACCATTTCGTTTAAACCAATATTTAAATCCTTAACCTTATCGACAAAAGAAAAAGTATCTTTAACAACATATTTAGCATAATAAGAATGTATTGGTTTCAATACGTCGATTAACCACTTGGCTAAATTATGTTGTGGACATGACGACATATCCAAGATCGGCCGGATAGGAAAAACCTCAGGAATGATATTATCTACTATCTTATGTGTCTTAGGATGTAGATATAATCTAGACATCCTCGTATGTTTCCTAGCTATAAAACTTCTGGTTTTATCAGAAATTAAATTCCTATCAAACAAACCCTTTGCTATCTTATACATGGAACGTTCCATGGATTCCATTTCCTTATAATAAGTTGATCTATCTTGCCCTGTGTTAATAAATTTACTTTCATCAGAAAGAAAATCTAAACCTGCTCTATAATAATCCTCCTTATACATTATAACTATCCCTTTACCCTTATCAGTAAATTTGATAAAAGATCTATTTTGAATTTTGTTAAAAACTTCTGATATTTTGATATATTTAGATATTTTGTGCCAAATATATTTATTCTATTCTATTCTAATTTTTTCTTTTCTACACCCATTAATAGAGAAGTTTTTTTGGTTTTTCATCAATTGTAAGTGTTTCAAGAATTTCACAATTTCATTAACATAAATTTCCTTAAACAAATATTTATAATCATTTAATTGAACCAGGATTAGAGATTGAAAAGACCTGGCAAAATATTTATTTCTCTAAATTAAAAAATTCTTTTTATACTAACGGTGATGAATAACTGTATGGGAATTTCGGACGTATATGTAAGTATACGTGAATATTTAATACAAAATAAATTTTTTTGATTTTAGTGAAAAATAATAATTATTTTCTCCAATCATCTTATGAAAATTTACTTGATTTACCTTTTTTAGATGAATTTCGTATAGTTCAGTTTTCAATTTCTTAAAATTTCAATAGAATATAAAACAAATTCCGATGCGACTGTGGAGCTTCTTATATAGGACGTACGATTAGGAAATTGTCAACTAGGTGAAATGATCATCTAAAGAAGGATACATCGGTGACAAGACACATCAAACAGGAAAATCATGAGGCTTAGATTTCTAATTTCTCAATTTTGTATAAAAATGCGGGGGATGACAGCACGGATTTGTGGGTGAAGGAGAAATTCTTCATCAATCACTTTAAACCAAACCTGTGTCTTCAGAAAAATTACTCTTATAATCTTAAACTACCTATGTGAACTTTTTCACATTTCTCTTCACTGTTGCTATTTATTGAAGAGTTTTAGTGTTTTTTCAGCTCACATTATATTCTTATATTTTTCAACTTTTACTATACTTAAATTTTTAAACTTTTATCATTATTTATGTGTCACAACTGATGAACCATAAAGAAATGTACATTTGGTGAATAAAACTTTTTCTTCCATAACTACAATATGATTTTAAGCGGATTTTCGGACGTTTTTGATAAATTACGTGAATCATATCAACGCCAATATAATGTGAGCTGATAAAAACACCAAAACTCTTCAATAAATAGCAACAGTGAAGAGAAATGTGAAAAAGTTCACATAGGTAGTTTAAGATTATAAGAGTAATTTTTCTGAAGACACAGGTTTGGTTTAAAGTGATTGATGAAGAATTTCTCCTTCACCCACAAATCCGTGCTGTCATCCCCCGCATTTTTATACAAAATTGAGAAATTAGAAATCTAAGCCTCATGATTTTCCTGTTTGATTATATTCTTACATTTTCAACTTTTAAATTACGTGAATCATATCAACGCCAAGAATATTGTAAATTTTCAAATCGTCTGCGTATGTACGATAGATTCATTCATCAAATGAAAATATCTTCAAATCTTTTTCGTACATGATTATGAGCTTTATATCTTGAGAGATGTAAGAAACTCTTCCATCGGCATAAACTGTTTGGAGAATAAGATCGAAAGAATCATCTATCAGAAATTTTGAAGGCCAGAGCCGACGGGCGCCACTTGATATGGTTAGATAAGACTTATTTTAATCTATTTTGTAAACGAAAAGTAGGTTTTCCCCTTATTGGAACAAGAGAGAATGGGGTAAACACAAATACTAAAAGAAAATAAATAAGAAGAGATAGATCTTCATACTATAAAGAAATAGAATCCATGGAACGTTCCATGTATAGAACTTTTAAGGGGTTATTTGATAGAGATATAATTTCTGATAGAACTTTCTATAGCAAAAAGACATACTAGGATGTTTTGATTAAACTTACATTCTAAGACACATAAAATAGTTGAGGGAGATGTTCCTGAAATTTTCCCGATTCGACCGATATTGGATATGTCGTCATGTCCACAACATAATTTAGCTAAATGGTTGATAGATATGTTGAAACTAATACATGAACATTATTCTAAATACGTTGTAAGAGATACATTTTCGTTTGTTGAAAAACATAAGTTCAAATGAGATGATATCATTAGATGTTAGTTCTTTATTTCCTAATGTGCCTATAGAGGAAACTCTTACTATTATCAGTTCTTTTATTGATAAACATGATGGTTTTGAAATACAGAGTAAGGAAATAACAGAACTTAGGATTTGTTGTACAAATGTTCTTTTATCTTTTCAAAACAAAGTGTAATAACTTGATTTGATTTTTCCCGCACAGTTATATACATTTATACACCAATCGACTAAGAATTTTCTATCTAATGATAACGGGTTGTTAATTAAATAATTTCACAAGCCTGAATCAATGTATAGAAATCCTACACATTTTTAATCAAATAACAATTCTTCTCTAGAGTTAAATTTTATAATGTCTTAGCAAGCTATCTCCCTGGTAGGTTGATATCATTAATTCTTGATCTATTATTATCAAAGCTTGAAGAACGATAGATAGGTACAATGAAGATCCTAGGTATCCTTAGAGATGGTTCTTGCGAAGAAGAAGAATTTTTATGATATAATTAGGTGATCAAACAATCACAAAAAATCATAATAAAAAAGTTCACTAGTAAGAAGTCTTTTGCTGTTGAAGGCCTAAAATTGAAATTTCGGCTATATTTTTTCACCACTTAAAAAAAATTCTTGAACATAACTCGTTACATCTTACACTATTGAATGATTTGTAAGGCTAAGCATTTTGTAGTTTCTAGGGCCTTAGAAAAATGCCAGCTATTTTAACCAGCTATTCCCTCTGTTCTGAAAACCATTTAAGACAAGTTTGAGAGATGATTTCATTCATTAAAATAACAATCTTATAAGCTCTAAAATAACCATAAAGATAATAATTTTGATATTAAATCGATTTTTTAATTTAATTTCGACACTAATTCATTTTTCATATCTATATTCGGTTTACTTGTAAGTAGTTTACTTGAGACATGGTAAATACGTTGAAATCAAAAAATATCTTTTTTCTAAGATTAAAAAAAAATAATTCTTATTTTTAGTGTTCTAGTAAGTTTTTAAAAAATGAATTCCTGAAATCTACTCCTTATGATCAGGGGTTTTCCTCGAAATCTCTTCAATAAATTTCATAAAGAAAATAATAATATTGTATTCAATATTTTTATACTTTTTCAGTTTTTAATGTGACAAAAAATATATCAATCTTGCCAATTGCAATTACGGCAAGAATTACGGTAAAAAGATTTCTTGGTCAATAATTTAGTCCTTCTTCTTGTCTTTAATCTGGCAATGTTCATATCCTTCTTTTGCAAGATTGACTGGCATTTAATAACAACAATGAATGATGAAATGAATTGTAATTGTTTTATCAATTTAAAATCATTTTTGTAATACTTTTTATACAGCAATTAAAACATTTTTCTCTCATTAGATGGCTTGTTGTTCTCCATTTATTATTTAGGAAGCATTGACTTTCATAGTTTTTGTTGCCTTTGCCGTTTCTACGTTGAGAAGACATTCCACTGACTGGCTTCTGGATAGACTATCATTACTCTCGATACTAAGTAAATATAGAATAATTAATTTAATATAGATCAAACGAACTTGAATCTGATTGGTTAGTCTATTTACGTTCTAAGAATTTTATTTACGTTCTCTTGAATGAATCAAGTTTTCTAATTCTGAATTAGATAATATGCAATGAATATTGTTCATTTTAATGAAAATTCACGATTATAAGAATAATTGGTTATTTTATAAAAAGAATTTTATAAGAGAAATATATATATTTCGCCAGGTCTTATCAGTCTGTAATTCATCCAATTGATGAAAAATCAAAAAACTTCTTCATTCTTGATTTGTTTAAGTATAGAGAAGAAAAATTTAAAAAATCTATTGGGCCAAGTCAATTCAACTGCAAGTCATGAATGCATAGGTTTGGATTCTTTCTCATTATGAAGAACTTTTCTCTTATTTTAAGTTCTGTTAGGTTGTCGTTTGGGCATTTGAATAAGATTTTGAAAATTTCTTCATTTGTAATAAGAATAATTATTCTAACGAGATACGATGAAACGAATTTTGTCTTATAGCAAGAAGAAATAAAAATCTTCAGCGCTTTGATTCAGTGGTAAAGCAAATGGACGAAATCTCCCAACATAAAAACTCATGATAAGGCATGTTTTTCATGGGAAAAAATATGTAAATTTTTCCTTTGTAGATATCTCTAGTAATAATTGTTATCTAATCTGAACGATGAAGGGAATAAAATATTTTTATTAGATAGAAATATACGTACATTTTCATATACGTCCGAATGACTGAAAAAATTGATCAATTAAAAAAGTAGTTGAATCTACGCCTCCCCTAAATGATCTCCAGTCTTCGGCCCCAGTAACAAGTACAATTGAGATTGAAAGTGAAAATTCAGACAAGTCAACGGTAGTTGATAATCTAATTAAATCTCAACCTGTAATTAGCAGTATTCAAAGCAAAAAGAAGGCTGCACCTGCGATTATCAAAAGAGGTAGAAAACGTAAAAGTCTAAGTGGGCAACCAACGATGGACAGATACGTGAGGAGGAAACAATGATCGTGGATACTAGCAACCAACCCTCCCCTGTTGTACTCGGGAATGATAGAACCAATCAGAGGATATTATTGTACATTTTATTTATTATATATATCTAGCCGGTGTAATAGTCTGACGAGATCCGGTGAAATATAAGCTTTATTACTAAATATCCACTTGACTTCCAAATCCTCTAAATGAGTCTCTCATTTGAAACTAAAAATATTTTCGAAGAAGCTCGGCAGTTCTTTCCCAACAATTAAAATTATAACAAAAAAAATATTTTCAAAGAGATATGTACATTTCACCAGGTCTCGTCAGCCTCAATTCCTGGTTCAATATTATTGAAAATTGTAAAAGATTGAAAAGATACTGTTAAGTTTGATTCATTAGGATTTGCTGAAGCCTGAAGAGAAGAACCTATTAATTTATAAATTCCAGTGTAATTGTGGTGCTTCGTACATAGGAAGCAAATTGTCTAAAAGATCAAATGATCATCTTAACATAAGGATACTAGGGTTACTAGACATCTGTTGTGGTTAAGTAAAAGTATTACTTATTAAGTAACAACACACGTTATATAAGAAGTAGGTAATTCGTATATTTACAGCATTTAAAGCAAAAATCTCTATGAGAACGATTATAAGATAATATATGTTTATATCGGTTAAAATAGGTTTGTCTTCAATATGTATTATCAATCTCGTCGATCCTCAACAACAACTTAAGCAGGAAAACCACGAAGCTTCAATTTCAAATTTTTCCATGTTAAGGAGAAATTCTTCATTAACTTATACAAACCCAATCTATGTGTTCAGAAAAACTATTCCTATAATCTTCAACTACCTTGGCCTATGTGAGCTTTTTCACTTTTCTGCTATTTATTGGAGAGTTTTGGTGTTTTTTCAGCTCACATTTTATTCTGTATCTTTTATTATTTCTTTGAAAATTCGTAAATTATTATATTCAATGATCTTTTAAAATTAAATCATTTTTAAAGTGACACTACTGATGATCCTTCAAGGCTCAATTGTAATCAAATCAACTGAATTTGATAGTAAAAAAACAATAAAGAAAAGTGATTACTCTTCATGAAACTCGTGGATTTGGCAATTCTCTTTGTCATCGTCTATTTTGACCTTGTTCATAAAGTCATGCATCCTCTCCAGGGTTGAATTGTCAATGTGATTGCTCAGATTGCTACAATTATCGGCAGACTCTTTGTCATTTGGATTGACTGTGAAGCTCTTGATTGGCATCGGATCTGTAAGATCGTTCTCTGAGCTTAAAGGATGACACAGAATGAATGGAAGATCGAGTTGAATTGGCCTGGCTGTGAGGCCAAAGCATAACTTTGCACTGACTACGTAGCGTATGATTATGCCAAGGGATTCGCTTGTAGCATTTTCATTCGGAAGTCTAAAAGATTTGTTGAGAGGATTTAAATTTATTAATAAATTTTGTATTTATGAATATATTTTCAACCTGTTCCTAGTCCCTGTTTTTATGGAAACACATTTATATCTAAGTTATAAAATTTTGAGTGGATACCTTAGCATTTCGGTAAATTTGACCCTTGATGTGAAATTTTTCAAACAGAGGAACGGAATATTTTCTCGAGCGATAATCTGAACTGAAAGAAAGCATGTTAGAATTCAAAATTTGCCAATTTTTTACTGATTTTTCATTCTATGAGGGAAAAATGAACGTAACAATAACAATTTTTACATTCCTGTCAGTAAATAACTAACAGCTAATAACTACGAGTATAGAATTGAATTGGCCAATAGAAATTAAGGAGTTTAATTAGTCTGATCACATGGTTAAACAATTCATATTCTATTGTGAAAACCTCTTAGTAGATTATAAATTTTAGTGTGAGAAGTCTCCACAATCACGATGGGCATTGACAAATCAGAATTCAACTTTATATTATACCAATAACATTTTTTCTATCATTTGAATATCTCACCGGCAGATATTCTCCTGAAATAAAGGACCCCTTTGAATGTGTTAAAACAATGTTTTTGAAGAAAAAAACAAATTCTGCATCAAAAAACAACAAGATATGAGTGAAGAGATAGTTTTTCTTTGAAGTGGAAACTCTTCCCTTGAGCAAACTCAATCATGAAAGTTCTAAGTAGAAAAAACAAGGAATTTAATGGAAAGAAAAATTTATTTTATTGTTAGAGAGTAAGAAAAATGAGAAATTCACGTGAATTTTTAAAAATTTAACCGAAAATCTACTTAATTTCTTTTGAATGTAGACAATTGGAAATTAAATGATGATCGTTTAATTCAAGGATTTTTCAAGAGTGACAGATTTTCAAGAGATTTCGAGAAAGAATCGTGCTAATTTCCAAATTTGAGATAAAAATATTTTATTTTATTCTGTTAATCACAACAATTCGATTGATAGGTTTAAGGAGTAAAAAAGAGTCAATTTTAGGCTTCTTCTTAAATTTTATTATTAAACTTATAAGTTATGAGCCGATTTGTGAAGAAAATTCCTGGAAATGCTTTTATGTGCATTTTATTTTATTCAAAAGCTCATGAGTTCATTGATGAAAATATCGTACAGTACTCCCTCTTTAATAATTGTATAAAAGTTATCACCCTAATTTCTACCCCTCAAAAATCTCTTTCGTTATCGTGACTACTTGTGAGCAGAAATATTTACCCAAAAATAGGCTATAAATTAATTTTTAACTAAATTGAAACCTTTCGAAACAGATTTTTCTGCTGATCATTTCTATACCATACTTAGTATGGCTATTTCTAATAGAATTTGCAGAAAGCAACTTTAAAAAATCTTCTTGAAATTGAAAATCAGAATAAAAAATTGAGAAAATCTTTCTGACTATTTTTCTCACATGGGATAAACATTTTTCTCTGAACATCCTCACATCTGATATAGTGATTTTATTCACTCCCTCAAACTCAACTTAACTAAGATGGATTTTTGATAATTATAATTATTATAATAAACAAGAACTATTTATAGTATCAATGAAATTTCTATTATTTCATTTACAATTTTCATTCAATCACTTAAGAATAAATTAAATTTAGGTATTACTCTACAATTTTTCATTTAAAAATACAATAGATTTTCAATTAATAGATGAACAATTAACGAAAAAACAATGATTATTATTACTATCTATTACTGTCTATTCTTGATTTGAACATGTGGCTTGTGACAGAACATTGAGAAGAAGCAATAAGCCAAGATTTATAATTCTATCTGAAGAATTAGTGTATTTTAATGACTGTAATAATATTATTATGTAACTAATTGGTTCTTTGATCTTGAATTGATTTCAACAAGCCATTTAACTAATTAGCAATATTAACTCAATTAACTTGAGAATCTGAATCTCTTCAGAATAGATATTCAGAAACCTTGACAAAGATTGCAGCTACAGATAAGATTGAGATGAGGTGATACCTAAAAGAACGCTAAAAATGAAAAGTGACGAGCGAGTATTCTGGAATCCCAATAAAACTACACGCCCAAATCATATCACAGAGGTCATATATGATCTATATATGTTGAAACCAACTTTTTCCAACGATTTTAAAACATTGTGAGAACCTTACGAATCTAAAATTAGTAATGTTCTACAAATGTCTTTACGAATTACTTTGCCTCAAAAACTACAGTCAATAACCAAGAGAGAAACAAGAATAGTGGAATGATATGGTGTATTCGAAGGTATAAGGCAATTTCATATCCTCACACACATCCATGTGTTTGACTCAGAATCTTAACATTGAAGTATAGGAAGGAAGTATATTATAATTAAGTCGTATGCAATGTAAGATGCATTATTTCAAATATTGACAATTATGAACATTTATGAACAGATTTACATTTTTTTCTTTTTTGATAAGATATCACAAGCTATCTAGAATTGCTATCATGCTAAAGTGTTGCTAGCAAGGCTCTCTTATGGCTTTATTATAATAACTATTATTAAAGCTACTTGATAAAAAGTTGGGAATCTATGATTTTAACGAAAGCCTCGATTTTTTTTATCAAAAATTCGAATATGTTAAAGAGTTTTTGGAATCCTAACTCATGTTTCCCACTTTTACGATTTGACGAAAAATATTCAGAAAAAAAATTTCTAATGAAAAATATGGCAATTTTTCGAATTTCAATTTGGCGCCAAAATCCCATTATTTCGAACTTGGAGCTGAAAGTTTTTATTGATTTCAAAGCGAGAGAGGGAAATTCGATAAAACCATGTTGCCATTTATCTGACAAGGGCTTAGCAAAAAAAATAACAATTAATTAGTGGAAAAATAGCAATCGATTTTGAATAGCGGAAAAATAGCAAAATTATTTTCGTGAGGAAATCTCCTTGATGCTCAGGAATGATAATGTTCTCATGAAAAAATATCAAAAATAGCATTTTGACCGCCCTACTTATAAGTGATGCTAAACTTAAGTTTTCTTGCTCACAGTTGTGCCCCAGTTTTGGTGTATGAGAAATCGCAGCACCACTACACCCTATTAAAATTCGTCGACTGAGCATGTAAAATCTTGAAATAAAATAAAACGCTTTGATTATTAGTAGTGGGGTTTAAATATTTTAGTCAGTCACTCTTCTTTGT
Organism: Gyrodactylus bullatarudis; assembly: GCA_012064415.1. NCBI lineage: Eukaryota > Metazoa > Platyhelminthes > Monogenea > Gyrodactylidea > Gyrodactylidae > Gyrodactylus > Gyrodactylus bullatarudis. The sequence goes on from SSNU01000110.1 coordinate 343,056, forward strand.
ATACTTTTTTTAGGAAGTTTACTGTATTTTTCATGGGAAAAAATTGAGATGTAGGATTTCTCATACACCAAAACTGGAGCACATTTCAAGGTCATATTGTTTCAAAATTACATCCGGATAAATTTGAAATAGAAATTTGTGAATAAAAATTCTATCTAGTGTCGTGACTCTGGAGACTTAATGGGGGTTTAGGGGTACTGATAGAATCAGGAGAAAATTGAGACCAAAAACTGGGAATACTTGTACAAAAATTTTAATTTTAAATATATATTTTCCTACTTCTTAGTAGATCTCCAATAAGAACTCCCATAAGTAAGTATTAATGATCATGATTAACAGAGAAACATTCAGCATGAATTTTTTTGGTTACAGCATAGAAGGCATAGAATGTTTCTTTAAAGAAGCTCAAAATAGGATAAAATTATCTGACGTAAAAGGTATTCATGAGTACGACCATCAATTTTCAAAAATACTTTTAGAACCTCATGTATTCTGAAGCGCCAAATAGGGCTTGAACTTCACAATAAAATAGTAAAAATTTGTATTTTGGCTAATATCACTATGCTCCATAAGCGAAATATTTTTTTCGTTCTACATCAATAAAAATAAATCCATCTGATGCAGAATGAAAAGTTGTTCCACTTGCCCAAATTTTATGCATCAATATCATAATCGGTGAAAACTAGACGAGTTCAATGATCGGGATTTTCGTTTTCGAATAAAAATCGATAATATTCCATTTTTAGTTATGGACCCCCCGTTTTTTCTTACTGATGACGTCATATCATGTAAGCTTTGCAATGTTTTGCAAATACGAAAATTTGGAATTTTCCCAAAAATAAAGTTACTGGTTGAGTTCCTCCTTAATAAACAGTATTGAAATATTTTAGCCATATGGAAATATTTTCCCTTTTAAGACGCCTAAAATAATTTATCAAGGGAATTTTATCTATTGCCCTCGTGATACAATGATTATTCAAATTATGCGAGTCTTATTCACAGATCAAGATTCAAAATTTAGATCGAGGAAAAGTGAAAACAGGGATTTTTTCTATTGGAGAGACTAAATAATTTATGTTCGAATTATTGATTTGTAAGAATTCCGTGCGATAAAAAAAGAAGATAAAGAACATGAAATACTGTTTTTTTCATTTTTTAAAAATTTTTTTCCCGAGATTGATTTTGAGCAGAAAAAGATTAACTTACACTGTGGTTGAAGCCAAGTTGGTGTCTTCTGACTTTAGCTTCCCATCTAAGGCTAGACCACTTTTCTCCCGATTAAAATGATTCAAAGCTGGCAATAATGTGTACTCATGGCACCAACCTGTTTGATACGGCATAATTGGCATTCCATCACTGTTTTAAAGAGTAAAATAAATTAAAAATATGAAAGAGATAATTTGATTATTACTTGATGAGAGTAATCTTACATTGTATCTATGACTTTGGGAAATAGGCTTTCAAAAGAACGTTTTAAACAAATACTATTTTTTTGAAAAAAAACAACTTTCTTTGAATAAGTATAGCAAGCGTTTGACGATTACAGAGCTGAGATCTTTGTGTATCCCAGAAGATTGATAAATTTTCTATCGAATGAAAGGTTAACGAAGCATATATTGAGACTTGATGATAACCCAGGGGAACTTTGAGGGTTACATAACATAGATCAACTGATCATCGAAATTAAAAAACTATGGTTTCAAACAAAACTGATGCCAAAAATTTCAAACTGATTCTTTAAATCTGGACGAAATGACCCACTTTTATCAGTTAAAAATCTGGAAAAGCTAAAACTCCCATTTTACGAAATTTGACATGGAAATTTATATTGGTTGAAAGTGTAGGGTGGCTAAAAGATTTTTAGGATCAAAACTAGATAGGCCTATCGTTGGTTGGAGAATAATCTCAGGTACGAGGGGCAATAGAATTTCGATCGATTTTACTGCTTGAAAATTGGTGAAATTTCGATGAATTAAGATCCAAGAACAAGTCTCGCTGAGATTTAGTTTCCTTGATTAATATTAATATATTTATCTAGCCAATATCTCAGTTTTAAATCTAAGGTCGATAAAAAATAAAAAATTTGGCAACATTATTCATATGAAGAAAATTTTCCAAGTTACTTTTCTTACCTAGTTGACATGAAGATGAGAATTTACTATTTTTACAAAAAACGCAATATTTTTCTTCAGATTCACAGAAAAAAATTATTTTTCTGAATTCTTAAACGGAATGAGCTAAAAAATTCAATCTGACCAAAAATTAGGCCGTTTTTCGAATTTCGAACTTCAGTAAACTTATGCAGGTGAATTCGAATTCTTCGTTCAATTTTGATCCCAAATATCAGTATTCAATTGCTTCGAATCATCGAAATCGATAAAAATATTGAGCTTAAAAGTTGAAAAAGTGGAAATTTGATGCATTTTCGAAATTCGAAAAACGGCCTAATTTTGGACGGATTTAATTTTTTTTGAATATCAACAACTTATTAGCTCGTTCCGTTTTAGAATTCAAAGAATTATTTTTTCTGTGAATCCGAAGAAAAATATCGACTTTTTGTAAAAATAGTAAATTCTCATATTCATGTCAATTAGGTTTAGGTAAAAGTGAGTCACATTAACTAGAATCAGAATTTTTCTCTTTTTTCTGATATACCAAAACACTTCAATTTTTAATAAAAATAAAAAATTGGAAATTTTGGTGATGATCCTTTACGATGTATTCTCAAGCTGTAGGCCATTTAAAATTGTTATTATTCTAGATAATTATTCCCAAATTTAAAAAATTAATTTTCGCAAAAACCATAAACTTTATCCTATCAATTTTTTCGCAATTGGATTAAAATTTAAATTCTGTGTCTCATGTGTAGTTAGTTCTTTTTTTTTAAAGTGATGCTTAATAAGAAAACTGCTCAATTTTTTGGGCTTTTTTTGTGAAAATTTTGTCATGTTTTTCCGATAGACATTCTGACAAGATTTTTCGAAATTTTAAATAGATCAAAATTTTATGAGCTTTCCAGATCTGTTATTGGCTTTTCCTTAGCTTATCACAAACAGGTTCAAAATTTGAAATTTTTGAAGTGTGATTTTTTCTTCATTTTTTCCATTTTCAGTTTTAAATTTTAAATTTTAGATCAAGCTATCTTCAAAATCAAAAAAGTTCATATTTTCAATTTACTCAACTGATTATCTCAACGGTTGATGAAAAACCAAAAAGGTGAAATAAATAAGTAGATCAAGAAAATATAAAAAACCGACAGTTCAAATTTTGAGACTTATTTTATTCTAAGGATCCCATGGCTTCGAAGATTACTAAAATCATTAAATAAATATTCATGTTGATTAACTATTTTCTTTGAAATTTCGTGAGTCTTTGAATTAAGACATTGAGAAGTATCATCATAAAAACAATTTTATAATATAACAATAGAAACAAAAATTAACGGGATGAAAAATTTACTGAATTTAATTCCGGCCACTTTTCTCGTGATCATGTAGCTAAAATGCTTGTCAATGCAGTGTGAGCGAAATATGTCTCAAGTATCAACTATTTCTTTTAAAAGCCTAGAATTTTTACGAAAAGCTCAAGGTGTACTGCCTCCCCAACAGAACAGACTGGTCATAAAATAGGACTAAAAGAATTTTTCAAATTGTGAATATACTCTAGAGAAACTTCCTGTCGTACATGTTTCAAATGTTTCTTTACTAGCTTATAAATTAGATACACGCTGAGTCAAGATATGTGACTTCTCCGCTCCGAATCATAGATAATAAAGAGACCATAGCTCTTATTCCTGGTCACCGAAAGCCAGAAAAAAATTAAATCTCGCATCTAAAATTTATAAACTCTTCTCTTTTCTTATGGGATTCAAGCTCTATATAATTATTATTATCGGAAATGTTTCAAATTTCCACTTTTTCAACTTTCAAATCCAAAATTTTTATCGATTTCAAAGATCTGAAGCAGTTAAATATTGATCAAAAATAGGAGTTTTGATCGAAAACCTCTAAGATCTAGTTTACTTACTGATAAGCATTTTGTAGCATTAAAAGAACTTAAATCTAATGAAAACATTTTTCTCACCAAACCTGATAAAGGAAAGGGGATAGTTATAATGTATAAGGATGACTATTATAAAGCAGGTTTTGATTTTCTCTCGGATGAGAGTAAATTTGTTAATACTGGGAGAGATAGAACAACATATTATAAAGAAATGGAATCCATGGAACGATCCATGTATAAAATAGCAAAGGGATTGTTTGATAGGAATATAATTTCTGATAAAACCAGAAATTCTATAGCGATGAAACATACAAGGATGTCAAGATTATACCTAGATCCTAAGACACATAAGATTGTAGATAATGTAATCCCAGAAGTTTTCCCGATTCGGCCGATCTTGGATATGTCGTCATGTCCGCAACATAATTTAGCAATCTTAAAGCCTATACATAATTACTATACTTAATATGTTGTAAAAGATACGTTTTCGTTTGTTGATAGAATTAAGGATTTAAATATAGGTTCAAATGAAATGATTACATTAGATGTAAGTTCATTATTTCCTAGTATACCTATAGAGGAGACTCTTACTATCATCAAATCTTTCATAGATGAACACGATGGTTTTGAAATGCAAAGTAATGAGATTGCGTCTCTTATAAGAATCTGTTGTACTAATGTTCCATTGTCATTTCAAAACAAAGTTTTCATTCAAAAAGATGGGATAGCTATGGGCTCACCTCTTAGTCCTCTCTTAGCTGATATCTTTTTAGGTTGGTTAGAGATGAAGAAGATGTCTGAAACTATCAATACTTTCACTGATGTTTACATCAGATATGTCGAAGACACTTTTATTCTGATGAAAACTAATGTATCAATAGATGATTTTTTCTTTAAGATGAACTCATTTCATCCGAATATTAAATTCACTATGGAAAGAGAATCTGATGGTATTTTGAGTTTTCTAGATGTAAAACTAACCAGAAAAGAAGATGGATCAATTTTAAGAAATATTTATAAGAAGAAGACTGATAACGGGATGTATCTTCATTATGCTAGTTTCAGTCCTAAATCTCATAAAATAGGCTTAGTAATTGGTCTAGGGAAGAGGATAAGAAGAATCGAGAGTTCTGAGGAATGGACAAATGAAATAGAGAATTCGAAGTCATGTTTGATGGAAAATGGTTATCCATCCAAATTTGTTGACAAATTCATCAATCAACCCATGGTTATAGATGAGGAAGTTGAAACAGAAGAGGTGGATAAAATTACTATTTACATGAAGCTTAACTTCAAAGGGGATGGTTTCAGTAATGATATAAGAAGAAGACTTAATAATCTCATCGATCAACATTACAATAATATACAATTGAAAATTGTATTTAAAACACAGAGATTGTTCAGTTTGATTCATAAGGATTTACTCAAGCCTGAAGAGAAAACTCTATTAGTTTACAAATTCCAATGTGATTGTGGAGCCTCGTATATAGGTAGAACGATTAGGAAATTATCTACAAGATCGAATGATCATTTACATAAGGATACCGACATCTTAAACAAGAAAACCACTATGCTTCAATTTCAAATTTTTCCGTTTTATATAAAAACCCTGGAGATGACAGCATAGATGTGTGGGTAAAGGAGAAATTCTTTATCAATCAACACAAACCTAATCTATGTGTTCAGAAAAACTATTCATATAATCTTCAACTACCTTGGCCGATGTGAGCTTTTTCACTTTTCTCTCCATTGTTGCTAATTATTGGAGAGTTTTGGTGTTTTTTCAGCTTGCATTTATTCTTATTTCTAAAATTTTTACTATTTCTTTCATATTTGTAAATTATTATTTTCATTCAATTATTTTAATCTTATCATTTTTAAAGATTTGGTTTTAATATATCTTTTACTTCAATTTTAATAAATATTGATATTCAGGATCAAAATAGACGAAGATTTGGAATTTGGCCGTAGAATTTGAGAGAAAATTACTCTTACCAAGAAAAAGTTTAATCTCTATATTTTGGATCATTTTCCCTCGTGATAATCGAAAAATTCAAATGGTTCGATTTCCCAACGTAATGACGAATTTCTGTGAATTCCTGCAGGCGAATTCGAAATCTTAGTCTAATTTTGATCCTGAATTTCAATATTTAACTGCTTCAGATCTTTGAAATCGATAAAAATTTTGGATTTGAAAGTTGAAAAAGTGGAAATTTGAAACATTTCCGAAATTCAAAAAACGGCTCAAATTTGATCAGATTAAATTTTTTCGGAAATTATTTTTGTATTCAAAACTAATCAGCTCATTTCATAGTGGAATCCAAAAAATAAATTTTTTCCTGACTTTCTGGATAAAAATATTGAGTTTTTTGTAAAAATAGGAAATTCTCATCTTCATGTCAATTAGGTTTATATTATATTATAATGATCAGAGGTATGAAAAACTCACGTGAATTCTTGGCTGTCAATGGTGCAACGATAGAAGGCTCTATTGAACAACATTATATCAGCTACTTGATTTACTATAGGAAAATAATTGATTAAATTTTTTGCACGATAATATTTTCGAAATTTATCAAGAATATTATTTGATTCTGAATTGATAAGGAAGTTCAGAATCAATTAATGAAATTTTTATTTAATTTTTTTACAGCCTTATATACATTATAGAGATTGAACTGAAGAAAATTTCCAAGAATACGAACTAAATATTGAGAACTCTATCAATTCAATAAATTTCCCATACCCATTTGGGATAGATTTTTCGTGTTTTAATGTGTTCAATTTTATTTTACATAAAATGTATAATTTCCCCCTTTTATACATCATTCGAATTCTCTCGAAGAGTCCATTCAGATTCTGACCCAGGCTAAAAATAATTAATTTGTACAACCTACCTAAAAAAGACTAAACATAAATGAAAATTAACATTTTTTCATAAGTCGTTTACAATCAAACCATTGATTGAGCTGGAGGATTTTATCCCTTCGCAAGAAAATTGAAAATCACTAGAATCATCTCACAAATCTACGACAAAGAATTTAGATTTTGTCAATGTAATTTTGACAATTTGAAAAATAAAATTTGACTGAATATTAGAGTAGGCCAAATTTTTCAACTTTTCCCAGCTTTCATCTCATTTTGAAGACTATCGAAAACTAAGCATTTTTTCCTATAAAACTATACGTTTTCGAGTTTGTTCTGATAACCAAAATCTCCATTGAAGATGACAATTTTTGAACACGCGCCAATATTTTTTCAATGAATTTCACTACGAGAAAGGACAAAATTAAGATTTCTAGATAAAAAATTTTGAGGTTATCAACTAGAGTGAACGATCGTCTTAAGAAGGATACAGCGGTGACTAGGCATCTTAGACAGGAAGGACACAAAAATACAAGGGGGTGGCAGGACAGACATTTGAGTGAAGGAGAAATTCTTTATTAATCTACTTATAAAACAAACTTATGTGTTCAAAAAAACTATTCTTTTAATTTTCAACTACTTTGGAAGCTTTCTCAACTTTGCTATTCATTGGAGAGCTCTGGTGTTTTTAGCTTGCATTTCTTATTTTCTTTGACTTTTACTATTTCTTTCAAAATTATCTTTAATTATAATTAGGGCGGCTAAAAATAGCATTTTTTCAGAAAAAAATAGCACAATTTTCAAAAAATATGGCATTTTATAACATATGAAAATATATAATATGTTTTATACGACTTGTAAGTAAATTATAAAAAAATATTTTTTTCGTTTGGGCAAGACAGAACATTGCGTCCAAATGTGTTATCAGTGATCACTGATCAGACATTTTATTATGGAGCGACTGAGGTTAAATAATATCCCAAGCTAAAAAAATTTTCTCCGACCAATGAAAAACCTTCAGAAAAGGCCCTATTATAAGATTGAGACATTTCAGCAACAGCTTGATTCAAATGAAGAGATGATGGTAATCAAGAAAAATAAGATTTGTTCTCATGTTACTATTTATCTGACAAGGTCTTAGCCCGAAGAAATAGCAAAATATAGCAATTAATTAGTGGAAAATAGCATTCGATTTTGAATAGCAGAAAAATAGCAAAATTATTTTCATCAGGAGATATCCTTGATGCTCAAGAATGTTTATTTCATAAATCTCATTAAAATTCTAGCAACATATCAAAAATAGCATAATTATAATTAAAATGAAGTCTTACTTTATATCATTTTTTATGCTTTTAGGAATGTACAATTGGCCTCAATACATATTAATTCTAATCAAGCCTAAAATATAAATTTAGTTCTGTAAATTTAATAAAAACCTTCAGCATACTTTAATCTCAGAGCATAAAAATATATTATTTTTTTATTCCAACGAATTCAACTTACTGGATAGTTTGAGTTTCTTCACTGTCTTGACAGAATTGTTATCAATAGTTATTTGTACACGAATAGACTCTCCATGGAAATATTTCTAAAATAGAAAAGATTTCTTGTATTTCAAAGTTGAAAGAACAATTGCAATTACTTTGGTATCAACATGTACTTTTTGAGTTACTCGAGGTTCTGTTACCCCAATACAACTTCTGAGCTAAGAATCAAATTATTTGAGATATTTTGAAACCCCATTCAAATAAAAAGGAGGGTTTATTTTCAAGAATAGTAAAAGAGTAGAGATATGAAAATTGATAGTTAAACTTCAATATGCAACTTTTGTTAGACCATATTTTTCCATGAGTTCCATTAATTCCATTCAAAAATAAATTCATTGATAAATCTGGATTGAAATATTTTCAGACATCTCAATGGAATAGATTAAGTAAAAATCTTTCTGAGAAATTGACCGTAAAATTTGTATTATGGCTTGAAGAAATGATTTAACGCCTGAAAAATTTTTTTTGTCGAAAGCAGTTGATCACTTTGAAATTGAAGTACACCAGTTATTGAATTATGTTTGCTTTTATAGCTTTTATATTCACATGCCATCATACAATGCTTAGTATGTGATTACTACTATTGGATGACGTTTAATAAACTTTAAATAGTCCAAGGACAGAACAAAAAGGAATGTTTAGCATCGTTCAAAGTCGTAAAAGTTGCAAAAACTAGTGAAAAATCATAATTTTGTCATATCTCGTAGTAAAATTCATTGAAAAAATCTTGCCACATATTAAAAATTTGGGTTAAATTAGAGAACAGTTGCCCCCTCTTATTTCTCTCCAAGTTAACTATGAATCGTGTAGGTCTTTTTATTATTGATGACATGAAAACTCACCGCAAGGGATTCGTTTTCATTTCATCGATGTTAAAAAGCCTTTGGTCTCTTTTTCATTTAGAAAAATTACTGCAAATGTTTTATAGATTAACCAAAATTTGTCATTTTCAATCGAGATTTTGTATATCAGTAAAAACTTGAAAACGTATAGGAAAATATTTTAGTTTTCAGCAATCTTCAAAATGAGCTGGGAAAAGTTGAAAAATTTGGCTTTCTCTACTTTGTAAATATAACTGTTATACCTACAAGTAGTATAGAGATAGGTTAATCAATAAAAATTAATTTACAGTAAAAATATTTCTATTGAAACATCTTATTTTTATTGAAACACAGTGAATTTTCACATTTTCACAAAAATTCACTTTTTTCCTATCTAAATGTATAGAAATCACTTGCTGCATTCTGATGGGTCGAGATAAATAATTAGGGGGTAAATATTCGTGTTTCAATAAAGATAAGATGTTTCAATAGAAATATTTTTACTGTAAAATTTTCTCGGTACAGGACTTAACCATTCTGCAGGATTTTAAATACTCCTGGCTGACTTCCTTAGATGTAAGATTTAGAATTCTAAAAGTTAATACCAACTGGAAGAAATAATAATCAGTATTATTTGAGCAATGGTTAGAGAGAGAAAAATGGAGGAAATTCTTCAATCCAACCAAGAAAAGATGTATTTTTAATCTTTTAATGTTGTTTGCTTTTATGATATTTTCCTTCATGGATTTATATTATACATGGGAAAGTTATCCCATGTTATCCAAAGTAACAGATTTATATTTCCTCATGAATGAATGAATAAGGATAATAACATGAAAATTATCCTTATATATGTTTGTTTGTTGCCTAGATTATCGTTATGTAAACTCCTAGATCAAAGTGAGATTTCCATCATCTCTATGCCTAGTTTGTATTCTTCTCGAGTAGGCAAGATAATTGAGTCTAGTTTTCTTTGTTTTATTTCAATTTTTACAATCAGAAAATGTGTAAGCTTATACAGAGAAAGTTTTTTTATAAATCTTAATGCCGTGTTAAATGTCGGGGGTTAAATTCAAACAACTTACAGAATACATTTAAGCTATAAAAAAAATTTTGATCAAAAAATAAATTTTGATTAATCATGAGATTCAAGAAAAAATATCCTTGAATTCTTCTTATGTCTTAGTGGAATTTACAAGTTCAAATTCGTTACTACTTTTTAGTAAGTAAATTATTCATTGATTTTGTTTATTCAATGAATGGAGTAAATTAGAATGAAATTCAACTGACAACTTACTCCTTTATCCAGAGTCATTTCAAGTTTGATAGATCCGCTAGACATGAGGAAGTCTTTGTTAATAAAAGCATTTGGTTGTGGGACCTTTAGCTCAGTGGGAATGTAGTTGAATTTTCTAATGACCAATCTTACAAAATTTCTGTTAAAAAAAGAAAAGAAAAGTCTGTATTTATGATTGAGATAATAAGAGAGGAAAACAAAAAAAGAAATATATAATATATTCAATGTAGGCCATTTTTTAATAGGGATAAAAGAAATTTCTGACAGAGAATAAACTGAAACGGATATGTATTTAATATTAATGAATAGGACATTTATTCATTTAATCGAGATAATGGGATGGAAACAAAACTACTAATGAACTCAAAGTTGATCGTTGGTTCTTTGTACAACATATCGAATGGATGAAATCAATTAAAAGGATGAATTTATCCATTTTAAAGGAGCATGAAAAGCGATGAACTCGGTGAATCAATTTCGTAAACTCTTGAAAGTTATAACTACTTTTTCTTGAAAATGACGAAAAGTGTACCTATGGAATCGGTTTCCTTCACTTGATGAACCATTGCACAAAAATTTGATAAATATACCTAGTCAGTTTAATAGTCTGATCAGAGCCAGTGAATCTTTCATCAAGACCAGAAGATAAAGAATAGAGCGACCCCTCCTTCTCAAATACTAGCAAAATTAATTAACCATTTAAGCCCCACTGGTTCATATATGGGACAGGTAACTTTTGCAACTAGTTCTAGTAAGAAGAACTTATTTTCTTTCGAATGGACTATGACTTATCAAGATAAAATATTTTATTGAGAAGTTATGACAATTTAGAAAAGAACGTTTTTGAAAATTTTTCAAATGTCCTAGAAAAAATAAAGAACGTTTTTTTGAAAAACCATTCGCAAAGATGGAAGAGAAAAAAGAAAAAAGTCATATCTTGAAATTAAAACGTTAGCCAATTTTGTTTAAATACAGAAAAACGAATACTGAAACATAATCCAACAGTTTAACTCAATGCTCAACACAGGAAATAATTTCTCTTGATCTGATTAAAAGGCAGACTCTGGGGAAAAATGAGAGAAACTTGACCTCTCCACGAATGATTATTTGAATTAAATAAAACAATCAGAGACCATAAAGAATCAGCATTCAATTTTGATGAATGGGCAAGATTTCTTATTGGGATAATTAAAAAACAGAGAAATCAATTTAGTTTTTAATGAAGTGCAATTAATTCATGTCTTTTGATCTCAATATGCTCTGTGTATTCAATAAATGTGATGCATTGAAATTCCCTGTGATAGAATAGGAGCATTATGGGATTATTGCATAAAATTTTAATGGCGGAAGTATTGTCAATGTGTCATATGAGCCATATTACAAGAGATGGAGGAATTCATTCTAAATAAACTTGATTTGAAGAGGAAATATGATTATGATAATAGTAATTATGTCTGAATTTTTAAATTAAAATACATTTTTCATCACCCGGAATTTATGACATTTTAAAAATATCATTGGTTGAGAATACGTTTCAAATGTATATCAACTGATTTGATAGAAAATGTCTTTAAATAATCCATAATTTAAAATCAAGAAATACAAGACTACCAAATGTATATTTCTTAAAAAATGGTACTATTTATAAAAATAATAATTTTGAATCGAATAGTGTTTCAAAGAGCTGTTCGTCATGTATTGAGTAAAAATTATAAAAATGAATTCAATGATGTAATTTACAAATTTCCAATGAAAAATAGTAAAAGTTGTAGAATATAATGCAAGCCCAAAACTCTCAAGAATAATTAGAATGAATCGAGAGAAAGCTTAAACTTAAAAGGCCAGATTATCTGAAGATTATATGAGTAGGGTTGTATAGTTTCTCTACCTATAATCAAAAACAATGCCTGAAAATTTTGGACCAAGATCAGCAAGTGCGCAAAATTGATCCACTTTTTAAAAAAATCCATTTGTTTTAGTGAAAAATGTCTTCAAAATTCCGTGAAATTACTCGACTCATTTATGCCGGAGAATTTTTCATGAATTTTTAATTCAAAAAGATAATTATTCTCTTTTGGCAGGGGGAAAAAAATAAATTAAATACTGGATTATCTGGTAATAAATCAAAAAAGGATTCATTTCTAAAATGAAATTTACAATGTAATTTAATCTCGTAGCGTATTTACGTCTTATCAGTTAGCTATGAAAAAGATAAAAGCACTTGATTTACAATCTAGAGGATTTTCCCGGAGAAATCCTACTTGAGATGCACTCTTTCCCAGAGTTTATTTAGAGATTTACTAATTAGTTTAGAGTTGCAAGAAAGAATCCTGGATAGATTCACAAGAAATACCAGACTTTACTGTTGAATGTTTTTGCGCAGCTTGCAGTCCATCTTCATGTTCTTGATATGATACAAAAGAAATTCTTGACGCTCTAGATCAGACAAATGCTTAGAGGAAAAAAATTCGAAACACATTTAATTTCAGTGATTAAGTAGTAATAAAATTCATTGAAAATTGAGCCAAGATTTTTAAACAAGAATTACTTATAAGGAAGTTTAGAGAAAACGAAAGAATATTTTAGTGATAAACAAGAGGTTGGGAGTTTCGTCTCGTTTTTCACTTTCTGTCTCTTAAGGAATGCATCGATTTGTAACTGCCCAGTGGACTTTCTCCTCGGTTTAGTCACTGAGCATTTTTCTCGATAATAACAGGTTGGCTTGTAATTTGCTTACCAACTACAGTTTCAATTTTTGCCAATTCGTAGAGTATGAAGAGACCAAGCGAAATATAACGTTTGTCACTGAAATATTCGTTCGTTTTCACTAAATTGTGGATATTGTGGGAAAAATGGGCAATGACATAATGGAGAATGACTTTCACGCTTTAAAAATATGCAAAACATAATCTGAGTACTAAAATTTATCGGAAAAGCAAGTCCTCTCGTGAGTTGCTCGGAGAAAAGAAAATTTGCCCCTAGCCAGTGATCTTTGTGGACTTTATTAATTCTTAAAATCAAAAAAATTCTTTTTAATTTTCTATAAATTATTTTTCGCAATCAAAGTAAGGTATCCCTAGAAAAAAAGTTTTTAGTTCTTGATCGAAAAGTCATACTCAAAAATCGTTCAGTTGATTCTAGCAATCTTTTCCCAATTTAATTTCCTTTTTCCCCTATACAAAGTTTTGGAGTCGGTTGCTCATCTTTCATTCAAGATGAAAAAAGCAAATTCTCCTCAATTCAATCCAGACTTGGGATTTATTAAAATTGGGAAAATTGAATTCTTTTTTTGTTCATTTTTCCTTGTAGATGCTGATGCGAAATAATCAAGAGTAATCAAAATTTGTTCTCTGCAGCATGCAATGAAAAACCAGTATACCAACAACAAAACTGTATTTCATATCCAATCTCCCTCATCATGACATTCAAAGAAATATAATACATAACCAAAAAGTAAAATAAAAACATGATTTTCAATTCCCCTCTCTCCAGAATATAAAATATATACTTTGAGGATGAGGATGGCATAGTTGACATAAAACATGATAATTTACTAATTTTACAAAGAATAGACTGAAACGTTTGAGCTCAGAATTTTGGCTGATTTTTTAAGATTTAAAACAATTCGATGTTTTGAAAAGTAGAAAAAAGGGTATATTTACACCAAATATACATTTCCCATCATCAGTGTCTCTTTGAATACTAATTTACAAAGAAATAGTAAAAGTCAAAGAAAATAAGGATAAAATGTAAGCTGAAAAAACACCAAAACTCTCCAATAAATAGCAACAATGGAGAGAAAAGTGAGAAAGCTCACATTGGTCAAGGTAGTTGAAGGTTATTGGAATAATTCTTTTGAACACATAGATTGGGTTTGTATAGATTTATCAAGAATTTCCCCTTTAACTCAAACGTCTGTTCTAGTTATCTTTCTTGATCCTTCCCTCGAGTAATAAATTTCATACCATCTGAAAGTAGAATAAATTTTGAACGTAATGGTTGTTTTTTTTTTTATTTATTCCGAAAGGTTTTTAGACTGTTAAAAAACGAGCCGTAGAAAAAAAAGTCTGCAAAGTTTTTCAGAAAATTGCTAAAATTTTGGGCAGAAAAATTTGGTTTTCTCTGAAACGAAAATAAAAATTCCAAGTTTTATCCGAGTTTATTGTAAAAAATTCAATCTTCTAGCATTGTTACCAACAATTTTTTAGTTGAGAAATTTTTTCGAATTATGTTTATTCATGGTTTTTGCTAGTATCAGGTTTTCTCAAATTTTAGAAATTCTCTCTCCTGATTGGTTCATGCAGTGAATCTTGTTTCAACCAATGAGATGGCAGAATTTTTCTTCATCATCTGCATTGAAGATTAATTTTAACTTAAAAATTCATCGAGTCCAATCTAAATTTAATTAAATAGTAGAGATGTAACCTTTTTTTTAATCAAAGTTTTCCGAGAAATATCCACATACAATTTTGATAAAAATGATGTGTGAGATCTAAATTAACTGAAAATTCGTTCGCAATCCCATGCAAACTTGAATATTATCACGGACAAGCATTTTGATACTTGATCTTATATGAAATAATGTTAAGAACTCATAGTATTATCATTTGAGTTGGTTTTTAAAATAGGTTGAAAAATTTTTTAAATCTCTATTAAATAGCTTTTGCTATCTACAGATACGATAGTTGAGCGTATTTAGTTAGCGAATCGCCCAGAAAGTTGTTCGGGAAAAAAATATTTTGTATTTGTACCATAATAATTATATAAAAGTAGAGAGATTATTTATCGACAAAAATTTTGAACTAAAACGTTGAAAAATGTGGAAATTTTGGGGCATTCTCAAAATTACAAAAATAAAGTTTTTCGGGAATTTACTTTATTCAACAGCTTATTTCAAAACAATAAATTCTTTCGTGACTATAAAGATATATCTGGGAAGAAAAATGAGGTTTTCTTTTGGAATAGTGAATTATCATCTTCATGTCAACTTCGTTATCTTTTGATCAAAACTAGATGATAGCCTCTTTGCACTGCAAAAATCAAAGCAAGTTTTTACTGTTTAGTCTAATTAGAAGGACCGTGTTTTCCCTTTTCCTAAAAATTAACGTTTTTTTTAAAAAAAGAGTTTTGCACTGCAAAGAGGTATCTTTTCTGATATATTGCATTTGGTGTATTTATAAATTATTCTCACTTTTGAATTTCTAAGTCAGGATTCAACCTTGTGAAATAAAAAGTTTAAAAACTCAATTTACACCATTACTAATGAGTAGTATTCGTCAATATAGTAGGGTGAAATTGGAATAAAAGCTCACTTTTTTGCTTTTTTCATGTCAGCCTCGTCATAAATATATGTTCTCAACTCGTAGTCGATTCCACAGGGCTTGCCCTCCTCAGTTAGACCAGACTGAAGCGTGATTGATGCAGGTGACTCTGGAGGCAAAATAAAATAAAAAGGAAAAGCCTTCTTTCCAACTTTTTTTGTAATCTTTTCCTGGAGTATTGTCAATGGACGATAGTTTATAGTTTGAATTTCATTTGGATCTTCAATAGATTCTTGATTGTTTGCGAAGGAAAAGATACTTTGCTTAGGATCTTTATTACATGTAGCTGAATTGAAACAAATTGGGATTCCGTTTACATATTTTGTGGGATCTTGGGGATCCTGTATAGGCGGATAGACTTGTACTGTACTAAAGAATAAATATTTCCGAAAGGTGAGACCGAGAACATCCAAGGCTTCTCTACCGTAGCGAAAAGATGCTAGGACATGGCAAAAAACCTTTTGATCCTTGAACTCATCAGGATCCAAAATAATTAATCCTTCTAAAAATTTTTAATAATAGTTTATATTTTAAAAATAAATAATATATATAGCAAATAGCTTACCAACAGGATCTGCTTTTTTCTCGAAACCAATAAAGTATCTTTTACTGAGATATGTGGTAATCTAGAAATAAAATTAATACTCGACTGACTTTTCCATTTGCACTACTCTTCTTAAAAACTCGAAATCCGAATTTACGATTAGGATCTTGCTCTGTTTCAGAAGTCATAATAAAATTATAAATTGTAATAGTTCTAGTTTAATTTCATTAATATTTGATTTGGTAAAACAAATGCTTATTTCAAATCGCTTTTGTTTCTAACGATCTACCAAATCAAATTTTTCTAAAAATTTTTTACTCAAGATTAATTATTTTTCTTATAATAAGTTATTATAGACTAGTTAAGTTAACTTTCATTTTGTGAACTTGAGGAATGTTACTGTTTTTTGCTTAATAATGCCATAATAAGATGTGCACAAATAATAATAATAATAATAGATATGCTACAACGTATAATGGGATTTTTTAATAATCTATTGAAATAGTTGAAGTTACTAGTTGAGTCAAATTATTTTCGATAATAATTTATCAAAAGTAGACAGAAACTTAATGGTGAGCTCCTTTATATTTTTAAAAAATGGTAAGCAAACTCTGTAAAAATCTGTGTAAAGTTCAAGTTTCTGAATCATCCTCCTTCATTAATTTGTTGTTTCTAGAGAATAAACAAAATTCCCATCATGAGGAGAAAATCCCCGGATCAAGGAGTTTTGGAGAATCCTTTCTTAAATACCTTTGAGATCTGAGCTTGAGATACGAAAGGGTTTCCCTCCAGAATATAGATTTAGTTTACATAAATAAAAGTATTTGGTTTCTTTAATGGGTTTTGATAATGAAAATTTTTGATTGAAAAGCCAAAATTTTGGTTAGATAATCTAACATTGATGCATATATTTGCATATGATCACTATTTATGCTAAATTGTTATCTATTTAGACATGTGGTGTAAAGCACAATAGAAAGGATAAGCAAAACCAGTAGCCATATAAATCCACATATTGACAGCTAAACGAGTTGTGTTTTGGGTCTGAAAAGGAAAGCAAGCACCAGGTTTACATTCTTGATCAATGTGTTCGAGACTTTTCATGTAGTTGTAAAACTTTTCTCTGAGACCACCTTTTGGATGGATAGGAATACTTGAAAGTCTTCGCAAAGGTAGTTTTCTAATTGCCTATTTAAATAAAGGGAGTGAATAACAACATACTTGCATTTTCTAAAGTGCGCCTTAAAAGGACTTTTGTTTAATCTTTAATCTTGTAAATAAATAGCATTTTGTTTTACAGTTCTGCGATAATATAAATTTTAATAATTAAAATTTTTTAAATTTTCAAATAGCTCCTATTTTACACGAGTTAGCAATACATAAATTTCAGTAATATGCATAAGATTTATTCAAAAGATTTTTTTCAATCTTAAGATTATTATTTTCAGATGTTTAAAAAAATTTATATACATAAAGATAATCAGATGATGATCATTTTCTGCTCCATAACTTGAATGTGCAATCATGAGAACACGTTGCCAAGTAATCTCCGCCTTTTGGACTTATATCAACATAAGATATTCGATTAGAATGTCCTTCTAATGTCTTTAGGCAAGTCCATAAAGGATGCCCCCAGATTTTGCACGTCTTGTCGAATGACGAAGTCACAATGTAGCCATAATTCTTAGGTTCAAATTTGGCTGAAGAGACAACTGAATTGTGACTGGGGATTATGTAGATGGGTTGTTGTTGCCTTAAATCATATATGCGGACTGTATTATCAATTGAACAGGTCAAGGCATGAACTCCGTTATCTGCAATATCGACACCAATACAATCTTCCAAGTGCCCTTCAAAAAACATGATACAACGACCTGTCCTCAGATCCCACATTCTTGCATAACTGTCCATGGAGCTAGTTAGAGCCAAAGAGCCATCCGGATGGAATTTGATGTCGTAGAGAGGCTTTGTGTGACCTTCTTGGTGAAGGATTTCATCGCATTGCTAAAAAAATGATGAAAATTAAAAAAAAATACTTTTACTTCAAGATCCAACAGACGCCAAGATTTATCGTGGCATGTTGTCCCGAGAAATCTGCCACTTGGGTGGAATGCAACCCTAGTGACGCGATGTGGCCTATGTCCCTCAATGTCAGCCAGAGGTTCTTCACTATCCAAGCTCCACAACTTTACACTCCCATCGTAGCTGCATGATGCCAGATTAATGGAGCAACGATCTTGATCGATGGTTGCCCTTGGATGCCATGCTATGCATGAGGCATTTGTTTCATGACCGCGAAGGCTACTAATAGGGTTCATTGAAGGAATTTCCCAGATGCGACAAAGACCACTCCAGGATGCTGTGGCCAAAGCTTCACCGTTTGGAGAGAAAGAACAAAAGACAATTGGACGGTTATCGCCAATCTGACTTCCATGTAAATTCATGCCTGGTAAAATTAATTTTTACATCAAAGAATTTGAATAAAAAATTAGATTTTGGTTTACTTTTTTGATTTTTATGATGCTCGTGCATTTTGGCTTTCCTCTGGGCCTCTGAATTATTGGAAAAGTAGACTCTGGCTTCTTCAAGGCGTTTCTTTGTCCTTTGTAGGGAGTATTCTGCAATCCAAAGTCTTGCAATTCTCAAACTCTCAGGACCCTCGTGGTACCAGACAGTGTTTTCATTCTGGGAATTTTCTCCATGAACAGCTGTTGAAGATCCTTCTATATTAATTATTAGGAAAATGATTTAATTCACAATGACTATGACAGAAAAAAACACATTTGAGAATGAACAACGAATTCAAAATAAGTCATTTACCTGATAAATTGGGTCGCTGGGGATTCAGATTTCTTGTGACGCACAGCATTTGCAATCGACTTCTTCGCATGGCTGGATCTTCCCCAAAGAGAATTATGGGCTCACCTAACTGTCTGAGATAGGCTTTCACCTCGGAGTCTTCTGTGGAAACATGCATTGATCTAGCTTTTTTGCGTAATTCAAGAATCTGAAGGGCCTCTTCTTCCGCTGTAATGTGCTCTGTGATTTCCATTCTCTCGCCAGTCCCTTGACGAATGTTTGCACTAAGAACCTCTGTCATCTAAAGGCAAGAAAATTAATTAGAAATATTCAAATAGTATACAAAAAATAATATATGCTAAAAAGGATATGCTTTGGATGATAAAATTTTATTCAAATATCTCTCTTATAGTTTGGCAAACTGGTACAAATTCGAGATGAATTCAGGGATTATTCTTTTTCCTGAAGATCACATAGAGGGAATCAATCAAAAGACAAGAACAGACAAAGACAAAAAATAATCCGAGATTGAATATTCCTCTAGCGATTCGAATACGATCATCTTTAGGCAGTTCTGATATTACATCAACACGAGATTTCATTTTTGTAACTAGACGTGGAGCATCTCCGCAAATATAATCATTCAATTGATGAATTTTATGCCAGGTAATTTCAGAGTTGACAAAACTTTGGCCATTCTTAACAAAAGGGCAATATCTAGAGAAGGTACTTTTGGAGAAAATATTAGAGGGTGCACTGATTCTTAGACAAATGTCAACATTTGTTTCGTTACAATTGTTATTGGGACAATCCAAATGGTATTTCGGGGGAACATCAAGGGTAAGGAAGATGGGATCATTGGCAAAATCATTTTGAAGACCAAGGTTACGTCCATAGAGTACTGTGCTCATGTTGTAATGAAGGGAAGAATTGAATTTTTCAATAGGGAAGATTTTTGCATCTAAACGTAGATCATACAAAGTATATGGTCGACCTGTTTGTTTTGGAAGGCTGAACAGAGAATCCAAATGACGTTCATTGACCTTTTTTTCGTTTGAAAGGCAAAATTCTATCTGAGATAGATACTTTTCAAATTTATCCCAATTGAGATCAGAACTAAAGTCCTCCAGAACAATGTCAAAATAAGCAACTTTGTAGGAAAGATAGAAAAACGAGAGAGCTGCAAAAAAAGCTGAGGCGAAGAAAACAACAATTGGAGGATTAAATTGAGTTAACAGCATTTTACAAACATTGAATATGTTGTTGCAAAGTCTAAATTTTGCATCATTTAAAACAATTTCAATTCTCTTCATTTATAAATTCTGCTTGGAAAAAATCTTAATTTAATTCAACTTGAATTATTCAAGTTCAATCAAATTGATCAATCAACTTACTAAATTTTAAGATTCTTAAATTAAGAATCTTAGACCAAGATCTGATAATAGAATGCAGAATCCCCGTTTTTTGTCTGAGTTCGTAGTGCTGGGATCTAGGATTTTGTGTAGTTTCATAGATAAAGATTATACAAGTTATTCCCAACTACACCTGTACCTCATCGTACCACCAATCGAATCCTGAACCCAAAAATCACTACTTCAAGATAATGGGGTCTCAAATCATCCCGACAGAACTCCTTATGCAAATCAAAAACCATTTCAAAACCTTAGATGTCACTATTTCACGTGCAAAACCAAGGTACGAACTTGCCAAACTCTTAAACCGTAAGACTTCTCCTCAACCTGAGACCAGTGAGACTCAGGTAACGAGGACTTCAAACAATAATCTTCAAAGTAACACGGAAACGTCTCAACCCACACACTCTTCTTTGAATCACAATGTTGTAACTCCCAATCCAAATTCAAACTCAAGCATTCACCAACCAAACCTTACTCAAACCAGACCCAACAGACGTAGTCTCTCTTTCAAACGTCATCCCTCAAAATCGCCACCAAACCAGAATCAGAAAATTTTTCGAGAAGAGCCTTAAAGTAATACTTTGGAATGCATGCTCTCTCCTAATTAGCTATAACCCAGAAACCAGATATTATTCTTATAACAGAGTCATGGCTCAAACCACATCACCTCGACCCTGATATATAAATTCCGTCCTTCTCTTCAGTCCGTAACGACAGAACCTCATCTAACGGCGGCGGAGTCATTGCCTATATACACAATACAATTGACTACAAAATAATCTCCAAATCCAATAACATATCAGAAATCTTAGCACTCGATCTTCCAGACCTCTCAATTCGCATTATTCTACTCTATAATCCTCCACCGGTTTCTTTAACTTCAGAAATCCTTATTACCGAATTCATCAGAAATCTCCCACGCAGTAATACCACGGGAACAATAATCACAGGGGACTTTAATCGACCAAATTATTCTCCGTATCTGCCTCTCCCCCCTTCTCTGCTAATCTCATACTTAAGTGAACTCGGCCTAAACCAAATCACAACAATTCCATCCAGACCACGTTCAAAAAGTTTTCTTGACCTTTGTTTCACCAACATCTCAAGCCTGAACCTAACATCATCCATATGCCCTCCCTCTTCAGATCACGCAGCACTGGTCTTCTCTAATATGGATCACTCTCAATATTACAACTCATCCAGCTTTCACAAAGTCACAGATTTCAACTTACTCTCATCACTTATAAATCAGAACATCAGCTATATCTTCTCCAACAACTTTAACACAGAAAAATTCTACGAACTAATACTTGCAGCTGGAAAAATATCAATTAATTCAACCTTAAGTAATCAATTTCCCTCACAAACAATATTTGAACAATCAATTATTGGGGATCTAAAAACTCACCCCAAGAAGGCTTGGAGGAAAATAGCCTTCTTAACTAACAAGGAAAAACATCACTCTATCCAAACAAATATAACTGCAACAGCCCTCAATGACTTCTTCATCAATGTCTTCTCACAGAGAACCTCACCTCCACTCATCCCCACAAATGAAGACACAAGCTTTCCGACAATCACTACTGACCTAATCTTCAATATCCTCCTTGAATCAAAATCTAAAAAAAGGAAAGATGTCCATCATAACTCAATCGAATTACTTTTATCACTACCGATATCTTTTTTCAACAGATTTGTTCAATTCCTCAACGAACTTATCTTCCTCAACCATATTCCCTTGGAATGGACAACCATAAAAATCACTCCAATCCCGAAAATCAAGAAACCAACGATTCCATCTGATTATCGACCCATTTCCAACCTACCAATCTTCCTCTCAGTGATAGATAGTGTCATTTCTCATTTCCTCAAAGAACAAGTTAACATCCCGAATATTGATCCATCACAACACGGATTCTGTGAAAACAAGAGCACTTCTTCTAATCTCCTATCTTTTCTTGACACAGCCCATGACCTCATCTATCAAGGAAAAACTGCGGCAGTACTGTATCTGGACATCTCAAAAGCCTTTGATAAACTCCCTTTCTCTACGATCCATGCTGCTCTCATTAAAGCCAACGTTAATCCATTTATCATAAATTGGACCATCAACTTTCTCACATCAAGATCTCAATTTGTAAAATTTAACGATGAATGCTCAACTCCTCACCCTATAACATCAGGTGTTCCTCAAGGAGGTATTTTTGCCCCTTTACTCTTCAATCTAGTATTCTCAGAAATTCAACCTAGCAGCTCTCAAATTATTTATTTCAAATATGCTGACGATATCAAAGCCATTATCCCATATAACAATGACCCAACTCCTATACTCAATGAACTTCACTACATCAAAACAAAACTTGACTCAATTGGCCTCGAACTCAACATGTCCAAAACGAAACTCATGCTCTTAGGACCTCATTCACCTCCCCCACCATCCCTTATTGACATCACTACCCAAACAATAAACGATCTGGGCCTTACCTACAACTCCAAGCTTAACACTTCTCAACACATCTCAGATGTAATCAAAGGGCTTCACTACCGAACCTACCTCCTCAGGAAGTTTGTCAAACACCCAAATCTCAGACTACAACTCTATAAAACTTTTATCATTCCCATACATGAATATGGTGCAGCCATCTTTTCATCAATCAATGCTGCAAAAACCATAGCCCTTGAAAGAATCCAATATATCATGCTCTGCAGCTGCTTAGGCCCTCAAAGCTACAGATCAGCACTTCAAATTGCCAACCTTACCCCTCTTTGGCTCCGAAGGACCGCAGCCATCATAAAACTGCATCTCCAACACTCATGCCAATCTAGATCTCCCCATCAAACTCGTAATAACTCTCGTTACTCTATCCTGACAAGGACTACCACCACAGTCAGATTAAAGCACCGGCTCAACCTCAACACTTTCAGGTATCAATCCACAAAACAGATTGCCAATTTCCTTTTTGAAAAAATCCCAGATGAACACAATCTTTTTAAAAACTACTATTTATGATTTCAAGATTCAATATGTATATATTTATTTTCACTTCGATTAAAATCAAATAAAGAAAACTTTCTATTTCAAAAAATCTGTCATACTTATTTATAACCCCCCCCCCTCCTGCAAACTCGAATTCCGAGGTTTTAATAATAAATAAAATCCAATTTTTTTCAAGAAAACTCCATGGACACGTTATTCTCTGTGGTGATTTTAATAAACCTAAGTACACTCCCAATATGATTGACTATGCCTCGCCCACCAGAGAATCCCCAGCCTCATTCCTGGATCTACTGTTTACAAATCTTCCAAGACTTCGCTGCTGCTCGTCTATGCCTTTGCCAACCTCAGACCATCTCCCAGTATTTCTCAACCGAGTGCCAGTCCAATAACTATCAGACTGAATCTACCCACTTGATAACGTCTTTTTCGCATTTCCCGCAACTCTGCCTCTCAATGGAACATCATATCTTTGACTCTGGATTTAATACTGACCTTTTCCACTTCCTTATCCTTAGGTCTGCCAGAATGTCAAAAAAATCCATTAATGCTACTCCATCAGTATCTCAAAACCTATTCGAAAGCTCCATCAGAGACGATCTTAAAACTCATCCTGCAAAAGCCTGGAGCAAACTCAAATACCTAACAAATAAATCCCAGAAAAACTCTCTTCCCACTTCGACCTCAGCTGAATCACTCAATGCCAGACTCCATCCTAAATAAAATTGCTACTTTCCTATCCGCTGCCCTTTCAAACAACTTTATCCCCGACGAATGGATGAGAACAAAAATCACTCCCATCCCTAAGAAATTCAAACCTGAGGCAGATTCTGACTTCAGATCCATCTCTAATCTATGCATATTCCTAGGTCTAGTTGATGGCATATGCAATCATCTCATCCGCCCACTTATTGACATAAAAAGCTTTGATCCTTCTCAACATGGTTTCCTAAAAGGACGCAGTACCTCCACCAATCTGTTATTCTTCTTCAACAAAGTCGATGACCTTAACTATAAACGTATCCCCTGCTTAGTCATCTTCTTAGACATCTCCAAAGCCTTCGATATACTGCCTTTCAAAACAATCCAAAATGCATTGTTCAATTGCCACGTCAATCCCTTTGTCATAAACTGGATTACTAAATTCCTATCAACAAGGTCACAGGAGGTCCATTTTGACGGACAGATTTCATCCCCAACCTCTATTAACTCGGGAGTCCCACAAGGATCGATTATTGGTCCTCTCGTATTTAACCTAGTTTTCTCCACAATCAAGCCATCCTCTTCCGGCATCTACTATTATAAATACGCAGATGACCTTAAGATACTAATACCCAACTACTCCAATGACAAAGTTCGTAGAGAACTAGACCATATAAATAATTCCCTTGATGAAATCGGACTTAAAATCAACCAACTTAAGACTAAAATAATGGTCCTTAACCCAATCTCGACAATAATTGACATTGGTCCTGAATTTGCAAACCTTATTGTCCATAAAATCAAAGATCTTGGCCTATTCTACGATCACAAGATCTCGATAAAACCTCACATAAATGAGCTTATTAAAACTCTCAGATACTCAACGTATCTTATCACGAAATTCATCACCTGCCCCCAGCTTAAACTCTTGGTCTATAAGAGTTTCGTTATCTCAAAATTTGACTACGGTCCAGCCCTTATAATTGGAATTACGAATGAGTCAACCAAGAAGATCGAACAAATCCAATTCAAATTCCTCAGGTCCTGTTACGGACCTGTCAGCTATAAAGCAGTCCATGACCTTTCTTCCCATTATCCTATCTAGCTTAGAAGAATTGCTGCTTCAACAATTCTCTACAACAACTATAAAAAGAAGGAAAGTACCCCTGCATACAATACCCGTAACAAGCGACCTTTCTCAATTCTACTCAGGAACATTTTAACTTTTAAAACCAGGTTCCAAATTGTGTTAAGGAATATTCCATCTTCCAACATCAATTCCTCATGTGATTTCCTTTCCAAAATGATCCCCGAAAACCATAACCCATTTTCAAACTTTTCCTTATGAACTCAGATCACTATGTATATTTTATATGAATTTTTTTACATATAAATTTCTATTCTGCATTGAATATGTGCCACCTTGTCTTAAAACAAGGATCTAGTTTATGAAGTCATTATGTTTAAGTGTTTGTTTTAATAAAGATATATATTCAAGTCTTCCCTCAAGTTTAAGTTCTCATTAAGGTCAAATAATGGCGACATGGGAATCCGATATTCCAAGGAGCTATCAGGAGCGTGTAAAGTATTTTTTCAGATTCGAAAGAAAGTGGGCTACGTTCAAGTCTGTTCATGCCCTGGAAGAATCTGATATGGTCAATCACTGGCTGGGGACCCTTAACCCTGAAAGTTTTGACCTGGTGCTCAAAGTATTTCCAATGAACGTGGTTGAGAAGAAAACATTTACGGCAATCAAGGAAGGTTTACTGTTAAAGTTGCAATTAACCCTTTATGAAACCAACCCAAGCTTATCGTTTGAGGATATAGTTCAAGAAACGAGACAACGTGTAAAGAAAGAAAAATTGAAATCAAAAATCGATTTTGAGTACTATCTTGATATGGATGAAGTAGCAGAAAATTTTTTCAAGGTAACAAATTTTCCTGGGTGCTCCTAAAAAAGGACCGTGACCTTTCTACATTTGTTTATTTGTATGTTTTCGTGTATTGCATAATAATCTAATGTAAAGACATGGGAAAGGCTGTGCTTATCAATGTATTTTATTTATTCATGTCCAGCACACATTCAACATATTATTCATGTGATCCAATATTAGACTAAATCTCCTCAAAAGTGTTATTCTTCCACACTTTGACTAAGCCGCGTGACTTTTATGTCCTATTCCTCAAAAACATGCAAGAATTTGGAAAGAATCCAATTCATTTACCTCCGTGCTTGTTTGGGTCCCTACTCCTACAAAAACCTTCTACAAAAGGCAAAAATGTATCCTCTATGGCTGAGAAGAATAGCAGCAGCTGCATCACTTTTCAGTAGAAGAGCTCCTACTTCTCCTTCAAGATATAATCTCAGACAAGGAAGTGGATTTTCAATTTCGTTATTCAACATCCTTTAAGAGCCAGATTCCAGATTGATTTATTAATTTTCAAAAACATGAAACTATCGCAGATATGCAGCTATCTTCTTCAATCTATACCAGATTTGCATAATTATTTTTGTAACTATTTTAAATAATTTTACACTAACAAATAAGAATCTATTATAATTATTCATTCAAATCTTAAATCATAAATTTCCAGAAAATGGTGTATTTCCTAGTTTTTAATCGAAACTTAGACGTTTTTTCAAATTTTTAAATCAGATTCATAAAATTCAACTATTTTCACACAAGCCAGTGTAAGGAAAATTTCCTGCGCCATGCCTGACAGTTTCAAAAAGAGATTTGAAATTTATGATTTTGCTAAAAAAACCGAAATTAGAGAGATACCATCGAGCCTAACTTCTAAACTAGAGCTGATAGCTGAAAAGTTTGAAGCAACAAGTTGTAGAGAATTTTTCCCAGTTTATTTCAATTCTTTAAGAATTTTAATGCGAGCTTTAATAAACTTTTTAGAGCAAAAATAAGACCTTAAATTCAGTCAAACACAAATTCGAATATTTCTCGAAATCCAAACGCTAAAAAATTTTCAAAATTTCAGAATCTCATTATTTTAACCTGACAAGCATACTGTAAACATTTAACTGAGTATAAAGAAAAAAAGTGTTAATTTGCTAGACTGTTATATATTATATAATAGACTCGTCTGTTTTGAAAATTTAAATAAGCATAAAGATAGAATACTAAAGAACTCAGATAAAATTCTAAAGAATCCTGTGTTGGCGATAATATTCGCAAACAGTACCTGAAGTTGACAGTGATAAAGAAGATCCTAAATCAATCATAGGAATCATAATTATAATCTATTATATTAGAAGAGAGTTTCGTGTCGGAACTTCTGAAGGAATTGGCTAAAAATCAGTTCGAAATATTGAAAGAAAAATTTATTTCGTCCGTAGATGTAAAAGAAGAGGAGATGTCGTTAAGACAGCTAAATGCCAAATTCTCATTGATGGGTGGCCAAGGTTTATTTAAATGTAACTGTGTAAAAAATTGTCGAAAGCAAACTTGCAAGTGTAAATAAATAGACGTTTATGTGGATCTCGCTGTCATATATAAGATATATATAAGATTTTTATTTGAAAAAGTTAGTAAAATAGTTATGATTATCTGGTACATAAATTGAAATAGTAGCAATAATCTGAGAGATCTTTAGGTTTTTAAAAACATCAAAATTAAGTTGAAATCTGTGTCTTAAGGGATGAAGCGTTTTAAGAAGGATCGTAAAACCCCTAGAGAAGCGAAGGTGGTAATTTCGATTGGCAGGCGGGATTTTTTGATAGAGTACAGCAGAAAATGCGATTCTTCTCAGCCAGATGAGGTAGAGATCAACCTTGGCTAGAAGTTGTTTATATGAGAAAGGGCCAAAACATGCCGGAGGAATTGAAATTGAAGGTTCTCAGTTTTCTTAATTGTTCCGGCAGGGAAGTTAGATACTATCCAATAGGAGGGAGGCTCCATAGTCCAGATGGGGTAGTATGCAATGCATTGCTTAAAATGGAGTAACCGCAAACTGGGGGAGTGAACAAATTTTCTAAGAAAATAGGATTTGATTTTTAACGTTTTGAGAATAGTAGTAGCATGAATCGAGGTGTCAAGTTTGTTAGAGTAATTTAGTCCCAATGAAAAGATATTGAAATAACAGAAAGGTTTTATGTACAATAGAACGAATGGATAAAGAATAAAAAAGGAAAAGTTCAACAAAGAAAGGGGAATGTTCCAAAATAAAAATGTCAAGAGCACAAATGAACCGGTTCTAGACAATTGACAGGACGAACAGAAGGAGGAAAGCGATAGAATTGGGACAACGATTTGAGAAACTTTGCATTTGCTGAACGATATTTTAAAGAGATTAAGTAAGGAAAGAATGTAGATTCATTTGGAATGACATGTTGAAAGTCTAAGACAAAAAAGGTTGGGAATACGATCTAAAATCGAAAACAAAGACTTGAATGCATAAGAGAGATTAGTTTGGTTCATCAATCATTATTTGAAACAATTACTCTCGTGTCAGACTGGCCAAACTCACCTTAATGCCTGCCAGACATTACCTGCGGGAAACTCTTCCGGCAACCTCATCTCCGAGTCGTCGACTCCGAAAACCCTGCACTAGAGAGATTGGTTTAGTTCAACAATCATTCATTATATGAAACACATGCAAAATGCAACCTTAACTTACTCTTGTGTCAGACTGACGAAACTCACTCTCGAGAAGCATCATCACACAAGCCACTAGAAGCTGGGAGGAAAATTAGAAAAACCCTACTCTCTATACCCCTACTCAAAAAATACCTCTAACCAAAAATATATCAACTCAAGAAACCAACAACTCAAACACATAAAAACCTGCTAGCTCAGAACCAAGACGAAAGAAAGGAAGCCAGAAGAAAGACACCAAAAAATCACAGCTTCAATACCTGAACTACACCTCTCAACGAAAAATACTCAAGACCACCATCTCAACAACCTCAAACCTTGATTCAATCATGAAAGAAAAAAATATATAAATAAAAATATATGGGAAAAATAAAGCTTACTTCAAAGACTGCAAACTGTTCCTGCGGCAAACACCTCCCGCCACCTCTTCTCCGAGTCGTCAACGCCAAGAATTCTTGAACTCTTCTTTCTCTATGTTGTATATAATGACACTTCTGCACCACACTTATTCGGATAGAATATTATTCATTTTATTTTCGACCAAACATTTATAAAATCCTTTCTCCAATATTGCTTCATATTCTGCTGATTAATTAACCCTTCATGTCCCATTGTTCCACCAGTGGAACACAACTCTTTCTCAGTATTTTGAGACATGAAGGGTCAAATCAAATTTGAATTTCACAGAGTTTCTTTTTTAAAACAAGTTTTCTAATATAGTATTTGTGTATTTTCAATTTTGAATGTACCATACAGGTTAATCGATAATTTTTTCATATCTTTGGATTAGAAATTCATATTTGAAAAAAATTCACAAAAATTCATAGTTTCATTTAATCATGAAAATTAGTTTTTAAATTAGTTGTATAATTCTCTGGGACTAAAGGGTTGAGATTAATTTGGTACATACATTAATTTGGTATTTGTTCATAGTTGGATTATCGTTCTCGTTTTCATCCAACTTTCCTAACATAATCCTTTCAATGACCATTAGTCTTTTTTTCAAATAAAATTTTTGATTATTTTTTCACTGTAATTTTGATTGTATTTTATTTTCGGGGTAAACGCTACTTCATAAATTATGACTCAATCTTGATTTCATGAGTAAGTTTTCATTGACAACATAAACAAAAATGGCTATTCCATTCCCTTATAAGGTTAGATTTTTGACGGTAGTAATACAGGTAAAAGCTCTGTAAAGTGACACGACTTGTGTGAAAATTGAAGTGTAACTTTCACTCCAATTTGGACCAATAGAATTGCGTTATTCTTCGACCAATCAGAACGAAGCAATATTCTTCCGAAAATATTACCAAATTTAATGGGTTTCAAGAATTTTTCATTTTATGCTAGATTACTGAAATTTTCTAGATAATCTCAACTTATATTTCTGATTAATTTAAACTTCAAAGTATCTTTATATCACACCAGCAAGTGGTTTTAGCAAAAAGAGCTAAGATAGCAATCAGATGCACTAAATTTTAGTATCACTAGATTCAGCGAAAAATTCTGAGACAATGGTTAGATTTTCAATTCTATATTTAAGAATTTGTGGCTACAATTTAGTTTTAAAACCAGTTTCAGATTTCAAATGATTGAGATTAATAATTTCAAAGTCTTTTTTTCTCTATCATACACAATCACAGGATGTGTCATCCCTTGTTGAATGCTCGTATAATGTGGGTGTGTGTGTGATGTACATTGATGTGTAAAAAGATGTCAATCATAGCTTAAATCTCTCCCCCCTTTGCAATACTTGCGTTATGCCTTCTTGTTTGTCAAACCTTGTTTGTATCACGCTCTTTTCCCATGCATCCCCTCTTAAAATTTGGGGGAACTTGTACAGAGAAGGATACACATTGACATCACTATTTAGAATAACTCTTTCATACATTTATTTTGATCTCACGATGCCTTATACGAACCTTGAAAAGCTAGATATTCTTCAAGAATTGAACGAGACGAAGAATTCACCGAAAATCATTGCGGATAAGTATAACGTTTCCGTTAGAACCATTTATAACTGGCAGAAGGCAGCCTCTCACATCGCAGCGAATATTGGTTATGAATATGCCAATAGATTTCAACGTCTTAATGCATATTAAATTTTTTTTTTGAAATCATAACATTTATTAAAGAGATTAAGTTTAACATATAAAATCTGATATACATAATAAAATGAGTTCATATAAGTTTTTAATATAATCACAGACCCAACCAAAAGAGCTTCAGGTCACTGAAAAAATTATAGCTCCGGATCAAAATCTAATGTTGCACGTGAATCGCTTGGGTTTGCTTGGAACAGTATGCTGAAGTTGCTTTTGTCAGCGACATGATTTGTAGCCTGCAGGTGCTCTTGAACAGCAGAACTTTGGTTATCCGAGCTCAAAAGTTCTTTTATTCTTATTTTCTTGTATTTTTCTATCTGTTTGAATAGGCCTAGAAAAACATTTTTTCTTCACACATAGAAGGCTTCAATGATAGGCTGGAATATGTATTTCAAAATAACTAAAAGTTTGTGTCAATATATCTAGACTAGGAAATATATCTGTAAAAAATTTTATTTTCCCCGAAAAATGTTCCATGCCTCAACAAAACCGAGAAAAACACAAATCAAAACGAAAATTCTTCATTTTCTGATATACAAAAATCATCGAAATTTACCTAATTTCTACTACTCTAATATCTATGTTTTGAGATATAATATAAAATTGAAATGTGGTTTGGCTCAGTGTTTAATAAGTTAATTTTTACACATGCCAAGTTCGAAATTATTTTAACATGGTGAAGAATTTTTGACAAATACTTCAATTGACTATAACGATGTTCGCTTGATACCTGACTATGTTGTCTTCTGGCTTGTATTTTGTGGAAATAGAAAGGAGAG
Organism: Gyrodactylus bullatarudis; assembly: GCA_012064415.1. Classification (NCBI taxonomy): domain Eukaryota; kingdom Metazoa; phylum Platyhelminthes; class Monogenea; order Gyrodactylidea; family Gyrodactylidae; genus Gyrodactylus; species Gyrodactylus bullatarudis. The sequence goes on from SSNU01000110.1 coordinate 374,861, forward strand.
AGAAGGTTGTAGTATTTCTTAAAAAACAAGGATTATAAATGTTAGAGTGATTGTTATATAAAAAACAGTTTGGACTCACACAATACAATTTCGAATACATGTCGTATTCATCTTGTGGCGTGAGATTTTCAAAAAACTTGAGATAATTAAAAATCGTGTATGTATTGAAATTCTAACCAACGATTTTCAATATTTCAAAATTAAAATACTTCAATAAAAAAATGCTCAGATTTGTTAGTCTTGATGATTTTTTTTTGTTAGAAAAAAATTCTATATTGAAAAAAAGATAAATATATACATAAGTGAAATAATTTGTACAATAATGAAAAATGTTGATTGGCGTTATAATAAATCTGAAAAATTTTAACGAAATCAAACTGGTTTTTGCTATTAGTGAAGATCAGGATAGAGAAGAGACTTAGAGTAATCAATTTTTGATCTTATATGTTCTGTAGTAGCTTTAATGGAATAAAGATTATCACAATTAGAAAAATCAAATTTTTCATAAAGAATGTTATAAGAAGACACAAGAATATTATTTTGATAAGAAATGTTTCTCAAATTGTAATTTTGTTCAATTTTTATGGAGGTTTCTGTAAATTTTTTAATTATGAAGGCAAAACGGCGATAATCATTCCATATTAATGATCAGCACAGAAGATGTACTCAAAAAACGTTCTGAGAATTATACGATAGTGATCTGTACGAGAGTATACGGATGAAATTATATAATTATAATTATATGAAGAAGAATCAGATAAAAATGTCGGATCAATTGAGAAGAAAGACATAGTTTTTATCATGTCCTGGACACAGTATCCTTTTCAGCTGACATTAAGTTATATATTTTATAACTGTATTTTGTTGATCAGATTATTATGATGAAACTATTTTATATCAAATTAAAACGAAATAAATATTAGCTTGAAAAAAATTTATATTTTAATGACATTCATTCGAAAATAAACTAATTCAAGATAGAAATAAAAATCTGCCGAGATTGAAATTAACAAAAAAATAGCCCTTGAGACGAAATAGAAAGACCTCAGGATTTAAAATAATTTACAAGAGGTTCTTTCTTTTCGAACCCTAAATTCGATTTTATAGAAAAACTTATCATACCAGCGTGATAAATTGCCGATATTTTATCTATATTATTTCATAATATAATACAGGGCTAATATAACTCACATGATAAACAAATAAGTTGAGATATTTTGAAGAAAATGCTTACAAAGAAATCATTTTCGTGATCTTGAAAATTTCCTGCTTTGATATGAATTCACGGGGATTTGAGATGAATTAAAATTATGATGTTTCAAGAATCTTGATCCAAAATTCATGTAAAATTCATCTCTGGATCAGCTAATCACTTTTGCCTTTTGAGAAAGTTGTCGATTTGTAAATGCCCACTGTACCTTTTTCGTTTTCTTTTGGTTGTTGAGCTGTTTTTCCTTTCTCTCGTATCACTAATTACAGGTTGACTGGTAATTTGATTACACGGGCGGTTGTGGGGTTGCGATAAATTTTTGCGACAAACTGATCATTGTGTAAAATTTTAAGCAGATTCCGAATCTACTTCCAAAAATTTTCTAAGTTCCTCAGTTCTTGCGCAATTCGCGAAAAACCGAAATAGCACAATTTTCATAATCGGGACTTGAATAAACTAATTTTTTTACTTGATCCTTAGACATTTCAGAGTAAAATTTAATATCATTTTAAAGAGCGTAAAATTTTCTATATGATGCTCAAACGTGGTTTTGGAATGGATCATCCTCAAAATTGGTCTTAAAAATGAAAAATTAGCGAAAAATGCCATGCACTTTTTTATTTTAACCCTTCAACAGGCTATCTTATTTTGATAAAATCTAAAATTTTAATGAGGGAAAGAATGTAAAATTTATTCCTCTATCCAATGATACCTCGCATGACCATTTTCTGATTCAGATGTTATTCAAGGTTTTTTCATTAGTGATTTCACTCAATTTTTCTCGATTTATTTTTTCTCGATTCTGATTGGTTCATTTTAGCACAATAATTTCTTATAAAACTGAAAGATTCATAATAAATGATTAAATCAGTATAGACAATAACAATGATTTGTATATTTATAAATAAAATTAATTTTGGTATTGAGTTATATTTTTTTATGTGTTTTTATTGTTTTTCAAAGTTAAAAAAAAGCATTTCATAATTTTTTTTCTTAAACGTATGTATAAAAGTGTCTACACACCCTTTTCCCATCCTGATATTTTATCATTGGGTGTATTCGACCAAACCTTAACCAATCACAGTATTCAACAAGATTTTATAATATGTTATTTTGTAATTGAGTTCATTTAACAAAAATGGATCTTCGTGTCTTTCAATGCCGTAATGATAAAGAAAAATTTTGCTATGTTTGTGGATTTTATTTCGCTAACCGAAGGATGTACATAATCACTGATGAAATATCAAGAAAAATTATGGACTATTTCAACCAACCGGTTAGCCATGGAAGACATTTTTCTCCTTCCAAGCTCTGCCTTTCATTCTACTCAAAAATTAGTTACCCAAATACGAGCTCTACAGAAATAAGATTAAAGTTGGGTCTGAACCCTTCAATCACGCAGAAGATTGCTACTTTTGCTTGACGCGAATTTGTGCAAATAGAAGGCCATCGACTCAAGTTAGTTTAAGATTTGCATATCCTGTTGTAAGAAATTTATGAACATTGCTATTCCAGAATTATCCAAATTTAAGAACGTGTCGTGATGTTCCTAGACTGCAACAGCCCCTTATCAATGTTCGACAGGATCCAGAATCTAGTGGTAACACTATCGAAGAAGAAGAAGATGGAATGACTGTGCGCTTGACCCAGAAAACTCTTGACAAGATCGTTAGAGTATCCAGGCTTTCCAAAAAAATGCAGTTGAGGATTATTCCATGAGCTTTCATATGAATTTAATCCAAACTCTCTAAGGCTTTTCATAGATTCATCCAAAAATAGTCTTAAAGCAGTTCTTCTGGATAATCTGAACGTAATTCCATCTATTCCAATAGCTTATTCTAGAGAACTGCCGGAGAACAGAGAGAGTATTGAGATAATTCTTGAAAATTAGTTATTATGAATATAATTTTTTCATAATCGCTGATTTTCAAGTAATAGGCTTTTTAATGAGAATTCAAAGAGGGAACACGTCCTTCCCATGTTTTCTCTGTTTATGGGAATCAAGAGCTCGAGGTACTCATTATGACCCAAATTTTTTTCCTGTTCCAAGAGGAGTTGGAATGGACAATAACAGAATTAATGAGCCCTTCGTTGAGAATAATCGAATTCATCTTCCACCTTTGCACATAAAAATTAGGAATTTTTAAGCAATTTATGAAATCATTGGTTTCTAGAAATTCCCATTCTCTGGAGCATGTTTATGCTAAATTCTCATATATTTCAAGAACTAAAATAGATAAGGGAATACTCACTGGTCCTCAAATCAACGATTTAATAAAAGATGAAATCTTCTCTCTTGTTCTTGTAGAAGAAGAACTTCAAGCATGGAATTCTTTTAAAAATTTGTGTTTAAATTTTTTTGGGAATAATAGAGACCCAAATGCTAGAATATTAGTTGAAGAGCTTCTTGTATCTTATGCAGAGTTGGGTTGCCTCATGAACTTAATTATCAACTATTGTTGACTTCTCATTGTTTTCACATTTTGCCAATTCTGTAATAGTTGCTGGGGCTGTACACTGGATAGGAGATAGAAGATAATCAGCTTTGGCTAACGTCTCATTAATTTCAGTTTCTTTTTCCGTCTCATTTTGTGTAGAGCAATGGGTGGGAGTTCCAACATCTAGATTCAGAATTCTTCCGATTTTCGCAATCTGCTTGCTTTTGATGTGGACATCACGACCTTTGAATCCTAATTTATTTGCAAACTCCTTGTGGACAAATAGATTTGGTTTGAGCTTGGTGAGGAAATGGCTCTCAAAGCATTGTAATAGTATATATATGTTAACCGGGGTAGAGTCTGAAGAGACTCGGCGAAATATAACGTTTATCACTCGAATATACGCTTGTTGTTCTCTAACCTTCTATATGAGTTCAGAATCTAACAAAGATTATTAAGATCAAATTGATAAATGGGGATCGAATAAAATTAAATAGTGATTTTTTTCAATTTACACCTGACTAATATGAAGATGGGAATTTATGATTTTTACAAAATCAAAAAATCGAATTTGATCAACATTTTTTGGAATCCTGATCATGAGGCTCACTTTGACGTTATGAGGAAAATCAATTCTCAAGGAAATTTTGGCACATTTCAAATCTCGAGTTGGCGCCAAATTCCCATTTTTTCATCGACTTGCTTCAGTAATATAGAACCTCGTTCTAACCTTAAACTGAATTATACATTTTTAGCTTATAATATGAGGCCACCCAGTAGGGTCAAAATAGGTCTCATAGAATTTCTCAAGAGAGAATTTCAAGTTTCCCTGTGAAATTATCCCCCTAATTTCCTGGAGAGAAAATGAGATTAAAAAGATTTAGAACAGATTATTATCATCATGCTTCTTCTGTATGTTTGAGATAATTCTGGTTTAATCCTAATTTGAAAGAAAATTAATGAAATGATTTGTTTCAAATCTCAATGCCTATTTATAACAGTTTTAATGAGTTTTACATGGTATTTTAGTGATAATATTTGGGAAAATAATTTGAACATTTTTTCATAAAAAATTATAAAATATAGAATTTTACTCAACCCAATTACTCAACTTGAAAGTATATTCGAAAATTTGTCGTTCATGATTCAAATTTTCTACAAAAAAAGGTCAAAATATCCCGATACTACATCTCACAGATTTCCTCTCAGGCATTGATTTATTAGCAATCATTGAAATGTTTTGATTTTTTTCATGAATACAACAATTCTGATCCTTCAAAAAATCTTGAAAATTTTCATATGCATAAAAAAATATTTTGGAGCGAACTTTGGCTAAAATTTTTTGTAAAAATAAAGATCCTATAAATAAAAGATACACACCATTAATTGGCTTGTTTATAAATCTTCCTGAAAAATGTTGGACCAAAAATTATTTTATTAGAATTGAATAAATTAAATTAAAATTATTTAAAAAATCCCTTAATTATTTGTGCGGTTGCTTGAAAGTAGATAAGGAAAAATTTTTGAAAAGTATCGAAAATTTTTTTTCTTAATAAAAATATAGAAATTATTAAAAAATTTCTTTTCCCAGTTTTAAACTATGAGCTGAAAAAAATAGGAGTGTTTTTAGATGAAGTTCCACCACTTTCGAGGAATTATCGAATTTCCAAAATGATCAATGAATCAAAATCCAGCTCTAAAAATTTACAACAGATTCACTTTCCTAATCTTGATCCCAAGTTTGAAAAAAAGAGGTCTTTCGAATTAAAATTTGAAAAATTACCATATTTAAAATATCAGTATTTTTAGTTTTTTTTCATCCAACCATAGAATTACGCAACATTATTAGGTTTCGAAAAGTTGAGATTTCTTTAAAATTGGCCTTATTACTTTGAGATCATTACATTCATAGTCATGAGTATTGATATCCTGATAGCTACCATTTTTTCTCATTGACTAAATCTTTGCAGTGTTCTTTTCTCGCTACTCCTGATATCATATTTAACGATTTATCTATCTCATGAAATGTACCATACTTGCGATTATTGTGAATGAAATTGTTCTTTACACAACTCGTCTTGTCGTTTTGGTCTTGAGAAATACAGTCGGATGAAAAATGGTTTAGTCCATAGATCTCTCATTATTGAAAGCGTACTTGATAATCATATGTGAAAAATACGATTACTTTTCTCGATAACTTTAGATGTGATAATCTTGATCTATAATTATAATCATTTTACATCATATGATTAACCTTTAACTCATCTGTAATTAGAAAAATTCAACTAAGGTTCGTCCTGTTTATGGTTCTTCAGATAATTCAGATTCAGATCTGTCTGAAAAAATCCGAAAAGGTACCGAAAATAAAATTATTAAAACAAGTTAATTAATTTTCGAAAATCTTGGGAAACTTATTCATATTAAAATTCAAGCGCTTATAAAATTTCTAAAAGAAATTTGATACCTTCTTCTTCTTCGCAAGAACCATCTCTAAGGATACCTAGGATCTTAATTGGACCTATCTATCGTTCTTCAAACTTTGATAATAATAGATCAAGGATTATAATTATTTATAATTAATGAATAATGTCAACCTACCAGGGAGAGCTTGCGAAGACATTATAAAATTTAATTCTAGAGAAGAATTGTTATTTGATCAAAAATGTGTAGGATTTTCATACAATAAAACAAATCGAAACTTATTTTTTTATATTAGAAGTAAAATTGTGGCGATTCGGAAATTTTCGGAATATTTATGAATCTGAAGAACGCTAGTCCTGATTGCGTATCCGGAAAATTGCCAAAACTAAATTTAAACAAAAATACCAAGTTTGAGTCATAAAATTGTTCAAATTGAAAGAAAATATGAGAAGACGAAAAGGATGAGAAGACCCTTTTGTAAATTCAACGTAGAAAAGTCATCTCTATGATTTATGATGCGTAAAATAGGTCTTGAATTCTTCTACACTACTCCTTTGATCGAAATTCAGCGTTTATAAAAGATCTATTTTTCCTTATAGACGTTATTATTATGACCTATGATCTGAAAACAATTCAGAATGGGAGAAACTACGAGTTTTAAAAATATAAGTTTAAATTTCTCCATATTTTTAAAGCGTAAAAGTCATTCTTCTTTATGTCATTGCCAATTTTTCCCAAAATATCCCACGAACTTGATAAAACAACGAAATCCCCCATGAAGGCCCTCTAATAAGATTACAGATCTTTGAAGATAAAACTTAAATAGCCAAGATATTCCGGATATTTTTGAAAATTGAGGGATGATTTGAAAAAGATTTCAGAATGAAATACAAGTTTATATAGAAATTGCTCACATATCAGAAATCTAAACAACTTGTACGTAAAAGGTCAAATACGATAGTGTAAGCCGCATAAAAATAATTTACCATTCGTGGTATTGAAATACAGGCATTCAGATTGATGAAAAAACTCCTGCCTAGATATTTTCTTCTACAGAACATGCAGATTCAGGAAGAAATTGAGAAGACGAGAATATTTTTATGACACTAAGTTATCGTTGAAATGCGAATTTTACACGATTTGAACTTTATTCACCATGACAACAAAGAAATATATAAAAATAAATTACAAGAATATTTTTTTTATTTTCTTTATCAATTTTATTCTTTATACTACATACAGAATTTACATCTCTCTTAAGCTATACTTTCCTGTTCAGAATGTATGATGATAAATTTCGTGAACGATATCGAAGAAATATAAATAAACACTCGTTAGTATTTTTTCTGTTGAAACGAGGAGACCTTGCCTTAATGACCTCTCTATTTATGGTAGAAAAATTTATAGAAACCTCTGTAGTTGAGATAAATTAATGATTTTTTTCTTCTGGCTCAAGCAAATTGGATTTTCAAATATTCTTAAATTCCTCTTTCAATTATTTTGAGTTTAAAAGAGGAGTAGAACACCAAATTTATTTCTCATTCGATCTGGAGTATAAGGAATTTTGATCATCAATCTTTACTCAGCTATCAATAAAAAATATTTAAAGTTATACTCAGTAAAATAAGATTTGATGTGGAAAATTGCCAAAAAAATCTTCTTGTTTGTTTTTTATATACCTCAAGCGATGCAGAAGTATTTTGCAACATTCGACTCTCTTCCTCTTCTGACCATCAGTGAGATCATGCGGCACAAATTGATCGTATGAATTTGTGAAATTCTCTTTACGTACAACCGAAGAAAAGGACACGTTTAAATCAGTAGAAGTTTCTCTTGATGACAAATGAGAGTTCTCTTCAACTTTCTCGACAATAGCCTGTCTTGGAATGGTTCATCATCAAAATTCGTTTTTCCATTCTTGAATAAACCGTACTTTTGAACTGTAGACATTGAAAGACTTGTTTCCATCAATCTGTAGCTTCTGATGCAGAATTACCTATGCTGAAGTTGAACTATATGATTGCTCGGATTTGTGAGTCAGTAAAATTCATATCTTTATCAGAATATTTTGAATACTCAATAGATTTACAGATATAAACAAATTCTACATGTCAATAGTACCACTTCAAGACTTTGAAATCCAAAAGGATCAATTATCAAATGAGAATTGAAACATTGAGGAATTTGAACTCATTCAAACTTTTTTTAGGAAGAAATTATATTTTTTAATCAATCTAATTTTGGACATTTTTCCTTACACGCAAACCATTATTTTAGGAATGCATTTGAAAATCTATTATTCTGCAATATTCGACTATTTTTACTTCTTTAAAGTTCAAATTTTATGTCTTTTTCTGGGTTTTATAAAAGGAGGAAAAATATTTCTACCTTTCGAGACCTACCAATAAACCTAAATTTGACCCTCATTAAGCCGTTTAATAGGTCTTTTTTCATGGAATTTAACAAAAGGCATTATTCCTTCATTTTTGAATGTTTCTATCGTCTTTTGTTAAAAAATTAATAAAACCTGTTCTGACTGCTTAGTGTGTGATTGCTATTATTGGCAATGGAAAAATCAAATTATGATCTTCGTCAAAATTTCTCTGAAAAGTACCGCTCAAATAGATAATTAATATGAGTTAGAGTATTAAAAATTTCAATTTAGTTGAAAAAAATGCTATAGCATCCGGAAGAAGCTTTGGAATCAGCAAAATCCATCATGTTACTTGTCAAAGTCAAGATTTTTCAAGTTTTCAGAAGTTGTTTTAAAATTTCCCACAAAATATTACTGCAAAGATTTTTAAGACCCTAGTTGGATGGTGTAAGAAGAAAATACATTCATAAAGTTAGATTTCCAATGTAACCGCACTTTACTTGGCAATTTTTGTGATTTATTTTAGAGTTGTAGTTAGGAAATGCTTTCTCATTATAAATATATGATAGCTTTGTCGCCATAGCTCTCATGCTAAGCCGACTCAGTTGACAAAATGACTGGAATATATCTACTCTCTTGATTAATGACATTAGAATGTCCAATTCTTGATTTATGTCGACAATGTTTATTTCACGAATTTTATGCTAATCTCTTACTTTTAAATTACACTTTTATGTACTTGTAATTGAACCATCTTTTATCAATCATAAATAAAGGTAAATAGCATAACTGGCTTATAAATGAAAAGAATACTAAATTAATATGTATTTATATCGGTCAGTTTTCAGCTTAAAGGTTGCCATTTGAAGCCGAGTTGACCTTAAGAAAATTGAAAAAAAGTAAAGAAATAAAATTGAATTCATAATACCGATTGTAAGAAGAACGCCTCGATTAAGATCGTATGAATAGAGCTAATAAAGCTAATTGAAATGAAGTTGGGAATCTATGATTTTTACAAAAACCTCGATTCTTTAATCAAAAATTCAAATATGTTAAAGATGTTTTGGAGTCCTACTCATTTTGTCCACTTTTAAAATTTGAAGAAAAAAAATTCTGAAAAAAAAATATTTTTAATCAATAAAAGTTCGAATAATGGGATTCTGGCGTTTAATCGAATTTTGAAAAATGAACATATTTTTCATTAAAAATTTTTTTTCCAGATTTTTTTTTCAAATCATAAAAGTGGGGAACATGAGTAGGATTCCAAAAAATCTTTTGAAAAGTTCGAATTTTCGATGAAAGAATCGAGGTTTTTGTAAATATCTTAGATTACCAACTTCATATTAACAAACCTTAGTTAGTTTTTCTAAGTTGGGCATTTATAACTTCCGCGTCAAGAGCTCAATAATGATACATTTTGGAAAAGATAATTAAATGAACTAAATGAATAAAAAAATTTAATGGTGACAATGTGGGTTCCTTGTCTTTTAAGATGAAAGAAAATTGAGATGGTTCAGAATTTCTCTAATCTTTAGTAGATTAAATTAAAATCAAATTGCTTTAAAGATCAATCAGATATGGAAAGAAAAATATTAAGATTTTTCCACTCATTAACTGACTTGATAAAAAAATATTCAATAAAATTCGCTACAATAAAAAATACGAACAAATATTCTTTGATTTGGAATTCTTGTCTCAATGATACCAATCTAATAATTTCTAACTAATGAATTTCTTTACTAATGATAGATAGTCACGAGAGAATCGCATATCTGTAATCTGATGAAATGATCTCTGAATAGTTGGGGCTAACCGTGCAGACTTAATCCAAATACTTTAAAGAAATCCAAAGATTTACGTATCAGCGTATTCAGAAACCATAATTAATTTTCAATATCAGCAATTTATTTCTATGTCTTTAAGAGGTAATCCTAAGGATCCTGTGGCTCCGAGGATTAATAAAATTAAAAAAAAAAGTCATTTATCATGATCCAGATCAAAGTTATATAAAGTCTTAGATCGGTCTTATTTTCATGATTATGGGATAAAAAGTTTAGGGTCCAAAGTCTTAGGTCTTAAAACGCAATTACCAATCGTGAGACTGAACTTAACAAAATCAAACAAAGAGAACAGCTTGCTTGTTTTCCATTGGTAAATTTAAGCATAATTTTGTATATGATATGCTTTCACCCCATATACAATGTATATCATACATGAATTAGCTTGTGTAAATGATATTGACCAATCAGAATCGTTCTTTCCATATCGATATTCAAATTTTTTTGGTTTTCCACGTTAAATTGAATACAACATGACAAGACCAAGAGTACTTCCCTGTCAAAATGAATCATTGCATCGAAAAGGACTGTAAAGACTATATTATTAAGTTATATTTTAATAATTTTTAAATTAAATATTAGTTTTAATTATAAGTAGTCTAACTAGAGTAATTTACCTTTTTGACTATAGTTATTTTCATCTTTACCTTTTTGACTATAGTTTTTTTCATATTTACCTTTTTGACTATAGTCATATTATTTTTAACTATAGTCAATCCCATTTTTACCTTTGTGACTATAGTTTTTTCCACCTTTACCTTTTTG